>JARHVA010000063.1:8610000-9098489 GCA_037957365.1 Torreya grandis | reverse complement strand
CCTTATAATTGACAAGATACACTTTAAGAAATATTAAAGTGTTTCAAAAGATTTGTGAGAAATCTAAGATCTCTCTAGTCCACTCATTCCATCTAGAACATCTATTCATCTACTCATCCATTACCAACGTGATCCATCTAGGCAAAACTTGGTATGTGGGCCAAATTTGGCCAACAGTTATTATGACTCATAAGGAAGAATGTATGTTATGCTTGAGAACCTAGACTAATTTGACTTGTCTACTCTATTGGGCATGGAGTCTCCTACCTATTTAATTGATCTAATCTAAAACTAGATACAAGGTTGACCCCTTTTTGGATAACTCATCTTGAAGTAACAAGGACAAAATAATAACAACAAAAGTAAAGGCAAGTGCACACAATCACTGTAGGAATGAAAAACAACTAACCTAATAAATAAATGTGCATAAAGACACTTGGATAAATTCATTAAAACTATTATAATTTGTACATGGATTTAATTTATAAATACCCCCCTCCTAGGTCAAATGGAAAACTATGAATACCATTCACTTGTAACAAACCAAGATGAAAATTACCTTGCTTTGGAGGTACTATAATTGGTGAACCATATAGATTTATGGCCAATCCATTTAATGTGCTCTCCAATAGATGGAATGGAAAAAACATGTCTCCAATATAGGCATACTAGTCCTTGTCCTCCAAGCTTGGTTCATGTTGGACTGTAGGGGCTCTTGCTACCTCCTCATTTTATGGCTCAATTTTGTGCTCTAAATTAATCACATGTGATGGCTCCTTTGAACTAATACTTGATTGATTATCTAGGCTTAGGAAAAAAGCTATAAGTCATCCAAAAGGTAGCTTCCTCTTGGTCATTTGAGACAATGCCAACTTAAACATCATCTTTGCTCTTCTTGATTTTAAATGGGCCATATGGTAGTTCATCTATCAACCTAAGGCCCAACATGTCATGTTCTTGTGGCTCTGAATCTGACCATTCTTCTTCCTTCTTGAAGACATCTGTACTACCTTTAAAGGATAATTCATCTTGAGATTGGTAAGTTTATTCAACCTAATTGGAAATTTCATCTTCAATATCTGGAGGAGGCATAGGCTAGTTTAGAACCTCTACCTGATCCATGAAGTCATGATATAGTTATTGCCATACCTCATCATGATCCTCCCTTTCTCTATTTCTTCCTCATCTTCATCTATAGTTATACCAAATGAAATCTCTTAGGACTAGTCAAAATCTCCTTTGCTCTCAGCTACACTTTGGGTGCATACCCCTTCAAATATGAAGGCATCAATAATGCCTTTAGGTTCTAATTCATCAAAGCCATGTGAATACATTTGATCAAAAACCTGAAATCTTCCCCTTTTGAACTAAGTGGAGTATCTATCATGATTTCTTCATTAGAGACACTTGCATTGTCCTCTTCAGGCTCAACTTTGACTACAAGCTTTTCTTCTAGTCTTTGTAAAACAAGTTCTTTCTCAAAGAGGGATATGGTGGGAGGCTAAATAATTTCACCTTACTTATAGCTTAGCAAAGTGTCCTTCCATCTAGGGACTTTGAATGGCTTCCTTGATGGATCTTGAGGAAAGGAGAGAGAGTCTTGGAAAATCTTGTAAATAAATATCATTAAGTTAAGCTATGGTTGCTTGATTTACTTTTGGTTCAACTAATTCCTCCTCCAAGACTGCTTCTTAGACTACCTCAGCTAGCACCTCCTCCTTCTTTGTGCTTTTCTAAACTCATTTCTATGAGGGAAATGAGTATGGAACATACATCTTTTCTTCCTTTATAGGAGTGGGTGGTCTCACAAGTGAGGGCATGATATAACTAGGGTCAAATGTATTGGAGAAGATTCATGATGGAAGGGATTCATGCTCTTTAGTGGGAATGGGCATTAGGGTAGGAGAGGGAAAATTGATTGGCTCTTGGAAAGGATAAGACACATAAGACTAATCTAAATGAGCCTTCCAATCCTCATAAGACATCAACACACTTTCTATCTTTTGGATTATATTTCTCATCATTTTTATGTGCTCACTCTTATAAGATGACCACCTTTCACCCTCACAAGATGACCATCAATCCTTGACCAACTGAAGAGAACTCCTTACCTCTTATAAGAACATGGATAGATATGAATGGAGAAAAATCCAAACCCCTACCGATCTCATTTATTAACTCCACATAAACTGATACTTTTCACTTGATTATTTATAAGGATGTAATAAGATAAGCCTAGTCTTGACAAGGGAAATTAGGGTATTAGTTTGAATGTAAAGGATACTAACCTTGGTCATATATAGGGGTTAGGAGGAGGATAGAGGCCATGGTAATGTTGATAGGCTACTTGAGGGCCATTTTGGGGGGAATACATAAACATAATTTGCCTGATAAGAGTGATCATAAGGTAGAGAATAATCAATTTAATCAAAAGAGTGATGATACATACTAAATAATGGTGATTAGGCACATGAGCTACTTATACCAGCTAATTTTGATTTAAATTCACCATTGATGTTTTTAGAATGCCTCCAAACATTGATATGAAAAATCAACAATAGCAATAAACAATATTTCTACTACTTTAGACCTTAGTCCCATTAGGCATGCCAAAATTATTACTACTCACAAATTTTTACCCTTTAGAAGAGGTTTATTTAGGACCTTTCCAACTTGAGTAGAACTGTGAGAACAAAACTAGGCTAATGGGTCACCTATGATAGGGTTGAACCTCCAGATTAGGTCGGCTTCCTCTTTGATGCTCACCTAAAACTAATGTTAAACTAATGATTCGTAAGGAAAAGGGTTAGAAATGGGAAAAGAGCTCCAAATAAATTTAACTAGGAAATGCACCAAATAAAAATGGGGAAATCCCATAAGCTTGAACCCACACTAGATCTACAAAGTATAATACTAGCTCACACAAATCTCAAGATCAAGTTGATTGCATAAGTGTTTCATAGAAGAGGTTTAGGAAGCAATGAATACAGAAAAAGAGGATTTATAAGAATCAATAAAAGATCATGTTAATGTAAAAGAGGACACTATTATAAACCTAAAAACAACATTAAAAAACTCCCTAAACAAGGTCAGAAAGAAGGACCATGGATGAGGAAGATTCTCCTTCACACAATGTCATAGTGCACAGCTCACCAAACACACATTCAAGCCAAAAGATAGGTAAAGAAAGTCCTATATTTCATTAAGAGGTAATTATTAAAAATTCTTGACAAAGTCAATCCTAATCAAGAGGATAATAATTTACAATATATCAAAGAGTCCCCTAGTTCCTCTAAAATTTCCAAATCAGAGAGAACTAGTCTCTAAAAATTTCAAATTGGAGAACCTATTACAAAAATAAAAAGAATGGGATATATAGAAGAGGGAAGATAAAGAGAGAGATAAAGGAGATGGGTATGATTTCCATGATCATTAAATGATCTCCACCTTTCAAGGGATGCCCCACCACCCCTTTATCTAATTAGGACAAGTCCATCATCAAAGTTATCCTTCATTAGCTCTAGTTAGTTCTCAAGTTTCTTCTCATTGGCTGAGAAAAGTGAACTAGAGGATAAAAGTTTGTTTTATATGGTTAGTCATGATCCTTTCAAGAAAAAAATAACTTTGAAGGTTTTGATCATTATTGAATGCTCCAATTGCTTCTCCAATCTCTTAAATCTACTCCATGAATTTTGTCATACCTTCCACTTGGATTCATTATGAGGACAATGTCCTCATATCCTTAGGCCTAATGAAACCATCATATGTCTAATTTAAGTAATTGATTTGAATATAATATTTATTCCTTGGCATGATTTTTCTTCAAACCTTGAACTTTGATCCATTTTAGGTTGAAAACCAATCTCATATTAGATTTCCTATAGTCAATATCTCCACCTAGATGCATTTATATCATTCAATAGCTAGCAACTTGATTTTATTTATGTCATGTCCAAAAAGACCTATTTTACCTCTATGTATATTTAATGATAGAGCTATATCCTTTAAATTTCCATCTAATTTTAACTTAGACCCTATTCAAGCTTGACACCTTTCTACATTAACTTACCTAAGTTAAAAACTACACTATTAACCGTTATCAAAATATATCTGGGCTCAACCCTTTGCTTATTGGACATCAATTATCTAACTCAGTCTATTAATCCCTTAACTTATCTCACTCCATTGATCCTAATTCTTAAGATCTTTCCATTTTTCACCTTTACACTTGTCTATGAATTCCTACTAACTTGTTGACCCCCAGCTCGTCTATGTGTCGTAGATCTTTGATGTACAATCAAATACCAACCATTAGATCTACTAGGACCCACTATTTGAAATCAAATGGCTAATTCATGATGCTAAACTTTGACATATATGTGCCTATATTTTAAGTTTGCATGACCATCACTGCATATTTGAAAACTAATAGTCCCTTGCACTAGTTTAAACTTGACACTTATGCACTTGTCATTTGATGTCTGCGTGAATGTATTTGACATCCACATAACCATCAATCTTTGATCCCCATATGGATGATTTCTAAGATTTATTTTGATGTTTTTGTAACTATTATTACTCTTCTAGAACACAAATTCACTGGGTCATTTCCTTTGGACTTCTTATCTGCGGGCCTTTTGGCAAAAAAATGACTCTTTGAGACTTTTGTATTGGATACTTTCTCAAAGAAATGATCCTTCAAGACTTTTGCATTGGCCCCTTTCCTAAAAAAAACCCTTTGGGACTTTTTCTTGAGATAATTTTGTCAAAGAAATGACCCTCAAAAACTTTTGTTTTGGGCCACATTCTCAAAGAAATAACCCTTCGGGAGTTTTGTTTCAGATACTTTACTTGAAAAATGACCCCTTTTGGATTTTTGTTTAGGGTACTTTTTTGAAGAAATTGCCCTTCAAGATTTTTTTTTGGACCAATTTCCCTAAAAGATACCCTTTGGAACTTTTGTCTAGGACTTTCCTTGAAAAATGACCCTTCAATAGTTTTGTTTTGGATAAAATATCTGAAACAATTTCCCGATACTTAGCCAAAAATCTCAAAATAAATCTCTTGAAATAAATATTATCACTTATCTAAATAAATTATTTGAAAGATTTGAACTTATCAAAATAAAATAATTTGCCTAAGTAAGGACTTAGCTTAAAAAAGGGTTTTGCACTTAGCTTTTCCAAGGCTTGTATGTTCTTTTGAACTCATGCTTAAATTTTTTATTAATCCTTAAAGGCTTGAAATAACTATGAAGACCTAAATCTTGTATATACTTTTTATATGACCTTGAACTACTTGATTTCACCATGAAACCTGCTCAAGAACCTTTTTCTTTGCTTTGCAGACTTGTCCATTAGAATTTGACAAAATACACTTTAAGAAATCTTAATTTCTTTTTAAATATTTTTGAACACTATAATATCTCTTTGTTCCACTCATTTCATCTAGAACATCTACTCATCCATTAGCAACTTTATCTATCTGGGCACAACTTGGTATGTGGTCCAAATTTGGCCAACAAAATCTATGCTCAAAAAAGGAATTTCTAGGTCTTTTGGGAACAAGGTATAAAAGCTAGAATTTAAACAAAATAAGGTCTAAAAGGCTATATATTTAATCTAAAAAAATTTAAACACAATGGCACAAACTAGGCATTTGTATTTTAACACACACTTGACCATTTGGAAAAAGACATGGAACATTAGGCACATGGAAGATAGACCATTTCCCCAATTTTAGGCATAAAAATAGTCTTTAATTTAATCAAGGAGATAGTCTAATTTATAAAACCCAAAAGTGAAAGGTAAATGTCTAGGCCAAAATTATGAGAGGCATACACATAAACCAATCAATGTTTGGATCTGAACTTATCAAGGCTAACTTAGAACTTAATTTAGAAGACTAGCCTTATTAAAATAGACAACAAATTATTCAAAAACAAACAACATGATAGTGGTAGGCATAGATACAAAAGGCACACATGGTTTTTGAAATTATAACTAGATATAAGGCAACAAGTATTTGAAATAATTTGAACAATGTAACAACATTATCATGCTCTAAAGGTATGGCAAATATATTTTTTAAGACTTTAAGTCACAAAACTTGGAATGAAATGGGAAATATAGTGAGTCCCCTCTCAAACAAGTGACATACGTACACAAAGGTTTGATAAATGACTAAGGTAAATGTGTGATGTTAAATAGATGGCATAACACATCTTCAACCAAAAGAGTGATGTGTAAACAAGACTCATTTTGGATGTAGTATTATAAATAAATAGTTTTGACAAAATACCATGCTAGTAGAAAGGATAAAATGATAAAAACACCTAAGTGTAACATCTTAAATCCTAAAACTAACAAGGTTTCATATTATTATCAAATTATATCTATATAATTTCTCTTGAGAGGATTTTAAGTTGTTAATCCAAAAAGTAAAAGTGCATTAAAAGTAAGGTTTTTAGGCCCCCCTTCTCTCAAGAGTTTATATAATGACATAAAACTTCAAGATACTTGACCTACATCAATAATATGTCTTTGGTAAGTGGGGTTGTCTAAACTATCAATTTTCATTTGTTTCTAAATGGTCCCATATGTGTGGTAAATACTAGGGCACAATCACATCATTTGGATCTATAACAAATAGCTAATTATGAAAAGGTCTAGTCCTTTTCACAACCACTACATCCATCAATTTTTTATTGTAAAGTAATGTTTAAGTTTCCCCTATGTTCTAAGGATAAGTAACATTAATGAAGCTTGTTTTAACTTCTCAAAGTAAGCATCCCAACAAGTCACCCTCAATTTATATACCCTATCATGGAGTGGGGTTGAATTGATGTTGGAAGATGAATTCCTAGGTCAACACTTCCCTATAGAACTTGTTAGGAGGTGAAGACATCCCACCCACAAGACAAAAACACATGAAAATAAGACAAGTGGAAGGACTTTAGGGTCACCCAAATCATACAAATTTTTTGGAGGGCCTTAGTGACTTTCCTTCCACACTTTTAGACTAAAATGACAAATGCAAGGAGTGAGCCAATTTCCATAAAGGGGATGGGGGTAGAGCGTACATGCGACACTCATTTTGATTAAATAAACACTTTAACCAAAAACATAAAAATGAAAACTCTTGTGAGTATTTAACTAAGGTGAGAGTTCATTTTTATAACACCAAAATGAAATATGTTATGAATTTTTAGCCCCTTAGCTTTGTTGTTGATAATTGTAAAAAATTTAAAAATAACTAAAAGATGAGAACAATTAAGTTCATTTTAAGCACCAAATACAATGTGTGTAAGATTTAACCATAATTAAAATTTTATCTTTCCACCTCAGGACTTATAAATTGTTAAAGGAATTGCCTACTTAGAAGCCCAAAATCAAGTGAGAAAATAACATTTTAAATTTAGCTCTCGAGTTTCTGATTTCTTGTCTTAGAGACCAATCATCACCAACCCATATAAATTGATGTCAATTATAAAAATCAACATCAATAGATAGATCATCAATGTTTCCTATAAAACACATAAAAATAAATCCTATTTTGATGGCAAAATGACTAGTAAATGAGATTAAAACACAAACATCCCATGGATTTTGCAAGAAATAGGATATACAAACAACATGCAGATCATCAAACACAAAATAAAGGCAAGAGAAATTGAGTAAAATCATTGTTATCCATGTTCCATTATTTTATTTTTCACATAAAGATCATGGTCAATTCCTATAATCAATGTTGATCTACAAAATCAGCATCAATCCCTGCATGACTTGATTAAAAAGAAAAGACAAAAAAACAAAGTTAAAACTTAAAACTTGAAGATTTATATGCATCTATTAGAAAAAATAAAACTATCATATCAGTTTTCTTGGCCATATGGGATATTTGGTCTCACCAAGCATACCATAATGTGAATAAAGATTACATAGAGGGGAGGTTAGTCATGTGTTAGTCCAATAAAATAAATCAAAATAACACACTAAAATCCTAACACCTCTAGCTTAGACACTAGGGAGAGCATAGGTAATAACATACAAATGAAAACACAACTAAACATAAAAGAAAACATTTTTTACCTTCCTTGGAGCTCCAAATGGCTTGTTGAAGTGGCTTGCTTGGTTTGTGCATCAAGAAGTCTTTGACAATGAAGTTTTCTTTGCTCCTCTCCTTGGCACCTTGGCTTGGCTACTTGGCTTATGAATTTTGCATGGTAACATTACTTGAAAATTTTATCTACATCTATTTGAGCATTATAATAATACACCAAGATATCTTAAACATCAATAGGTATGGCTTTGTATTTATAGTCTCAAAAGTTAATTCTCACTCAAGGTGAGTTAAGGTTGATTTTAAACATGGAATGGGTTAAGACTAACCTTAGTGGATTTTAAACTAACTCTGGTTGAGTTAAAAAAATTCATGTGATTATGATTTTTAATTACTAGGCATGGCTCTCAAATTATATATTTTGGAAGAGCTTGACAACTTAGAAAGACAATAATGAAAAGGCTTGTTATTTTAAATTTTAGAATTTCAATTTTTAGATATTCAATATTTCAAATGGATTATTCAACTAATCTTTTAATCTTGTTTAATTAGTTGATTCAATTTTATTAGCATTTTTGTTCTTTTAAAATTCGATCAAGTACCCCACTTAATGGGTTCATAGGCCAAACTAACAATTTTTATGTCGCAAGGTGATTAGGGATAAATATGTGAGAGATTATTGTTTCATATGGGCTAGTACCCCAAATAGGGATGCCTCAAAATGATTTTGAGCCTTGATAAATGATGCATGATTAAAATTATGAATTTCAATGTTTCTTAAGCTTAATTTGAAATGTTTAATAGAAATCAGCCTGAAGTCCAGTAAAAATATAGTTATGGACAAAATTGGGTGTCTAAAAATATATGATGTGAGATCTCCACCAACATAAAATTAGCTATTTAACTCCTTAAAGCATTAAAAAACCATAATCTTTAACTTGCAAACTATCCACAAATGGAAATTTTCTATCTTATTAGGATCACACATGTCAAGTAAGGCCTAAGTAATCATGGATGAAGCTTATGAATATCTTATATAGCCTATCCTATTTCTATCATTCCTTCAACCTATTCCAAATTGCCATTTTGAGGAGAAAACTAAGCCTATGGTGTTTATGTAGGGTTTAAGACCACCTTAGAGTCTTAGTGATTGTTCATAAAGAAGAAGGAAGCAATCTCAAAATCAATGACATAAATATAAATGATGTTAGACCCCATTAATTTTCCCATAAGCTTAGGTCATCACTCTCTATCCTCTCTCCATACCAAGCACATGAATTTTACCATTGCTATTTTGCCAAGAAGTTGATGAGGTTTTGATGCAAAATTTATATTATTAGGGCCCATGTAAGCTTTATATTCATGGGGATGAGTTAATTTCAGGTGAAGAGACACTCTAAAGACATTTTTACCTAAATATGTGATGATCTCATCAATTGGCTCATTATATCCATAAAATAACATCCTTTTTCTTGCATTAGAAGTACATCTAAATGTAGTTTTTGAGATTATAGTTTATTTAGAATGAAATAGTAAGTATATATCATGATTGTCTTTAGAATTAATTATTATCTATTTTTTATTTATTTCTAATGATTGTTGGGAAAAATATATCAATGAGTGTATATACAATTCATAATATGCTAAGAATGATTCAAAATATGAATAGTAACCATGTTAAAGTCTTCTATAACTTGATCCAATATTCTGGTCAAGCTATGTACTCCTATAAACTTGCTATAGAATCCCAAAACAACTCTGGATTACAAAAGGCTTGCTATAATAGCTATGGATTATATTAGGCTTGTTATGGACAAGCTATGAATTACATCAGACCACCTACAAACTAGCTTAAAATTACTTAAAACTAGCTATAGATTACATCATCTAGCTATGGATTTCATTAGGCCAGCCATGGATTTCAGAAGGCTTACTATGAATTTCACCAAGCTTGTTACATATTTTAGTAGGCTTGCTACGAATGTCGATAGAATTGCTCTAAACTTCAATAAAATTGCTTTAGACTTATTTGGGAAGTATTTATAAGAGTATTTCAATATTCCAACTATCACAAAGAATGCTTTCCATATATATATATATATATATATATATATATATAATGTAATAGATTGTATTCAAATATATGTAATTTTATTCCAATAAATATCTCTCTCCATATTTTGTGAAGATTGAGATAGGATAGATTATCTCAGTTGTTACTCCCAAATAAGGTGTTGGTTGAAAGCATGAATTATAATTGCAACCTTCCACATCTGAATGAAATAATCAATCAATCAATATATTTTTTCTTCTAATATTTTGAGCAGCTCATTTTAAAATTGATGTTTTGAGTAAATCATCTTATAAGGAATGAGTTGGCCACTCATTCCAAGGAAGATGGATCCATGTATTGTTATTTATTTATTTTAAATTTATCCTTTTTGTTATAAATTATTATTTTATTTATTTGGTACTATATACATTTTTTTATACAGTTTGTTGTAAACTCCTACGTTTTTATATGTTTGTCATTTACTTTCAATTCAGCAATTTATTTTCTACAAGTGTGATTTTATTTCATGCAAGAGTGTTTTAATTTATATAAGTGTGATTTACTTTCTATAAGTTTTATTTTATTTCTATGAGTGTGACTTTTAATTCCTACAAAGTGTGGATTGTGATAGAAGGAACCGTTTTCCAAAGGTCTCTTTCTCCTATTGCATATAACGTTCAGACACCAGCCCTAGATTGATAATATTAAATGAATGGTATTTATGACAACCATCATTTTTAGCACCATTGCTAGGGATCCACATTATTATTAAGATATTTAGATGTACTAAGAAGATTCTTAGTGAGAGGGAATGTTTCTTTGCAAATTATGTGACAGGAGATACTTAGTTAATGGTTTCTTTAAGATTTATTTTTTATAATTAGGAGTTAGATTTTTTTTTTTTAAAAACCCAAATACTAAAATTTTTGTGTAGGAAATAACAACTACTAACATCATGAATGAATATCTAATTGTTGATGCATGACGGAAGTGAAATTATGAGACAGCTGCCAAGATAGAGAAAATAGTTTGATATATGAATTTATATAGTTATTCTTAACAAATCTAAAATAGATACTTATGTATCTAACATGAATATTTAGGGAATGATCTACATTTTGAATTACTTAAATTGACTATATGTGGTTGTGTGAAAAATATACAAATATAGCTATACTTTTTTGAGAACCACCTATAATGGATCAATAATGGATCACACATATTTTTCAATGATTTTGGAAATGATGCATGATAATAAACAAGTAAAAATCATTGATAAATTTGTATCTAACTATTTTAAATCATTTCATACCTACATTCCTATAATAAAAATGTTTTGTTATTTTTTGTTTGGTTGAAAAACACAAATAGTTTCCAAAAAAATAAAATTGCAAGTCAGATTTTGATTGAGGACAAAATTTAGATATGGCTGACGAAAGATGGTTGAAATTTATGAAAGGATGGATGAAGTGTATGAGGATATGGCATTGTAGTTAAAGATAATTATGTTGATTATCTCTGTTAAAATAAGATGCTCTACAATCTAGTCTATGTAGTTGATGAAGTAAGACTCCTGAGCTAGAATTATGTGGGTATTTAATCTCCTAGGTAAGCATAGTTCATGTTGGGCCCCCTTTTTTATCAACTATGTGGAACATGCTAGTTAGACCTATCTCAACATGAGGCAATGTTTTTAGTGGTTTCTCCCTTTTTTTTACCTTTTGGTACCGATTGGAGGAGTCCTCAAGGATCCCATGCTAGCTAACAGATAGTTGTGTGGTACCAAATTTCAAAATACATCTCTACTAGAACTTATACATGGTTGATCAAGAAGCATGGATGTAAAATAGTGGATTATGTGAGAAAATGACCCCCCTAATGATATCTTAGTATATGGTATGTGCCTGTCCAACCTAGGCAGCATAGTGGAGCTGATAGACTAGTAATAGCTCATCACTTGGCACATGCCCATCCAACCTAGCAAGGAAATGCCCAATCACCTATAAAATAAGGATTGCATTTGAATATTAGAAGAGGAAACTAAGATAGTGAATCTCTAGTGAAATATATATCCAACCTAAGTATTTACATTTTGCATAAGATAGATTAGGCATTCATATGTATATCCTAAGCTCGCCTATAAGCCTCTAAGCATGAGTAATGTTAGGAAAGAGTATATGCTCTATGTTATATATCTTGGAATTGTATGAAAAATGTGGTTGAAGAACTAATGTGTTGATTCTTGTGATATAGATAACACATTATCATGTTATGTCTTAGTTTTATAAGAACAATGATATAGTTCTTTACTTGAATGTATTATGATATGGAGGTTTATCCATGGTCGCTAATGGCACCCTTATGCCATATTAAAACTTTGACCGACCTAAAATAGACTACGTATTGAAACCTAAATACACTGAGACTCTGAGACCCATGCCTAGAGTGCTACCTTAAAGGATGAGCCATTAAACCCAAGCCATCCCCAAGACTCGATCGACTAGGTGCCTGAATGACTCCTAATCCACTATTCAATGGCTTGTGCCATTGGAAGCTCAGTCTGTCTAGTCATGAAATTACACATTAGGGCTTGTACCCTTGAGAAGTCTTGCAAATAGCCCAATGTGAGCCTGGTCTATTTTCTATTGAGCTTTATGTGAATGTAAAAGGCTTGTCCCTTATGTGAGATTGATGTCAGTGAAATTACATGTTAAATTTTGTACACAAGACCCTTTTATACTCATGTTTAGCTCCACCAAGTCCATAACTAACTTTTTTTAATAGCTAAGTGCATGACCAAACATAAAAGCTACCCTAGTAAACTTTTTTACAATATTTAGGTTATATTATGAAGACTATGTTAAATTCTATTACTGTAATGGTATAGTAATGTGATGCTCTAACTATCTCTAGAGAACATCAAGCACTAGCTAGAGCAAGTGAAAGATATTTTTGTGCATAATCATCCCACATGCAAAGGGTAAGAGCCAATAAAATAGGTGCAAGCTAGCCTATATAATGTTCTATATGAGGTATTCATTTGCAAGCTACATGAGCATGTGTATCAGTGGCTAGTTTCCTACACTATTACTATAAGGAAAAGTTATTGCCAATGCATTGAGTGGATCATAGAATGTATAAAGAGGCTTGAAGGCTTAGATGAAGTTTAGATGCATGTTGTAGATAAGTGATAGAGTGGTACATTAAACAACTACGTGTTAGAGTTCATAGTGTTAACCTTTTCATGCCTAGAAGAAGTAGAGTATAAAATTCTTTGCAAACTAAGGGGCATGTTCATAATAGGGCTAGGCACCAAACTAAAAAATCTTATAGTAGGTTATGGTATAAAAAATTTAATAATGGAAGGCTAAAATACTTGCACGTATGAGAAAGCATAGAAGGTGAGAAAGGGAAGTGTAGGTGAGGCATGATGGTAGAGGAAGAGCAACTTCACACTTGATATCTCTAGAGTTTGAATTATAGTAAGCAAAAGTATAGGTTGATGGAGGATCTAGAACCTATAAGTACTAAGAGGACCCATAGAAATTGTGAAGGGCATGGGGAAGGATCCCTTGAATTTCAGTATTATAAAGAGTGAGAGGAAGTAGCAAGAGACTAGAATCAGTAGTTGGGTGTAGGATGTAGTGGGTTCTTAAAAGATGTGGAAATTTAGGATACACCAAAAGAACCTACCCTCTTTAAACTTAAAGTGCAATCTCATTTCCCCATTAGAATATAGATGAATGATAACTAAACTTATTATCAATGTTGACTTTGATAGGATTCAACATTTGGATCAAGAGTTTGTTATTGATTAAGTTATTCCCTATGAGTAACTGAGTAAATATATGGTGAACCTAGAAATCACCAATCTAAGAACCATGAACATAGGTGCAAGCATCCCATGTAGAGGATATCAGCTACATCAACTAGGCAACAACCCACAAGAAGTGGCATGGTGTTACAAGTGAGTGGTACTACACTAAAAAGTTTGATATTAAAACTAACAATGTTAGGATCAACATTCCAACCTATAATTGGAGTCATTAAAGGGCCACCTCCAACATAGATACAAGTGGGATAGGTGCCTCAAAACTTGGTACCACCCCCTTAGTAGATCTACTACAAGAAGGTAATGACTTCATAAAGTATCATGACATTAAGAATGTTGTAAATCATGTGCTAAAGTGTGAGTTACAATGGCACGCTCATGTTATCACTCAAATAAAATGTAAGGTAACCTAGTTCATGACCACTTGATTGGATCTATACTTGGTATCAAAAATTTGATTTGAACCAGGCTATGGTTGATTATAACATGTTAAAGGAAGCCTCCTTGAAAGAGTTTGATATCCCTGAATTTAAGTAGTAAACCATTACAATGCTCAAGGAAATTATCCAAGGGTTATTTATGAGCATGTGCCTATATGATTCATGATTTAAAACTCTTCTCTCTAAGCTTTTATATGACATCCACCCCTCCTAAAATTCATAATGGTTTGTTAGAGACCTATTGGTACCCATCAGATGAGTATTGTCTATGAAGACCTTCATAGACCCCTATAAATTGATTGAATCTTCACTCTGGACTGAGGAAGTAGGAAACATTGATATTAGGATCATCATATTCATAGAGGCATAAATAGAATCAATGGCTTTCTAGCTACACAAATTGGTTGTTGGTTTGGTGAATGACACTCATAGTGGGTTATGGTATATCGACTATGAGATGGAGGGGCATAAAAAGAACAATTTCCCATGAAGAAATATTCATGCCCTACTTCTCAATTGTGAAGTTTTTCATGGCTTGTATAACTCTCAAAACTATCCTCTATTATAGTGTGTTGGTTAAGTAAACACCACCATTTACTACAAAATGTGTGATACCTATATGAATTCAATAGTAGACTTCTGAGTCATCCTTGAAATGTGTCAAAACATAGAAATAGGTGTGAGGTAAGTGACAAAATCAATCAAAAATCAAGCAAGACAAGGAAATGAGGGATATAGCCAGCATAATATGGGTTATGGAAATTAGTGAGGTACATGTGAGTGAGAAGGAGGACATGGTGGAAGAAGATTATGACCATGATCATGTCACAAGTGTGGGTCAAATAAGCATCATCAACATGAATTCCCCATATATCCAACATGTAGGTACTTTCAAGGACCACATTAGATCAAAGAGTGCCCAGACTTACACAAAAAGATAACTCAAGGATGACCTAACATAGACAAAGGTACCATAATGGTTAGGCACAAGTCTAAAGAGGAAAAATGCCCCCCCCCCCCCAAAGTAATATCAGACTTGTAAGGAACCCTCTAAGGTGTATGCCATAACCTAAAGTGGTTTCACCACTCAACCACCCATTATGCTTACCCAAGAACTACACTTGGGGTATGGAAAGTCAAGCTACACTAAGTACATAATGTGGCCCGAGCCAAAATTTGTACCCTAATCTTGGGCTACAAAAGGACATCCTAAAACAAACCATGAGTGTGATATAGAATTTTTAGGGTGAACTCTAGTAGGATAAATATTTAGAGGCATAGGACACCACATCACATTGAAGGCAAGACAACTACAAGGTTGAAGTATAAGAGTTGACCAAGATCTTGTGCCTCTTAAAAATTGAAGGGATGTTACCCCTACTAAAATATTTGTCATTAAATCATGCAAGGAAAAAATTGAAATAAGAGGTTACATCTCAAATGATTGAAGTCATTGTGATGCATATGTATTGGGCAAGTGAAGTAAGGCATACTTAGAACACAAAGTATGACCAAGATTTATTGATCGATGCCACCATCAATGGATGGTTAGTTTGTGAAATACTTGTAGACACATGCATTGAGGTTAATATTCTAAGCAAAACCACCTAGGAGAATATGGTATGGCCACCCTTGAGACCCTCAACTAACATATTGTTCATGTTGAAAAAAAATTGGGTGTAGCCTATTAGGATCTTGAAAGGCACCATTGTAGATATCATGGGTGCTAATTTCTAAGCTGACTTTGAGTTCATCAAGTTGGTAGAGTAGGACAACTACCTAATACTCTTGGTTAGGCCATGGTGATATCAAAATAATATAGATATTCACTTCAAAAAGTGCTACATAAATTTTCAAAATGGCAAATAGAGGGTGGTGATCCCCCTATCAAGTGACCAAGGGCCTCCATATGTAGAAAGCATTAATCTGAAGGATGAGATCAAACACATTTATAACATCATAATGTAGGGTACCAAGAATCTCAACCCTAGTTACCAAGGCATACTCAAATGGGAGGATAGACAATCAGCTTTTGATATAATTGATGTAGCTTACGAGTGGTGGGTTAAAGAGGCCTATGAGGTCACTAGTCAAAGGTACTATGTAGTGCATGCAACTGAACCAAGGCCAGCCAAGATAGGGCTAGTTATGATTGACGACCCCAAGAAAAAATGTGTTCCCCATGCTTGAAAGGTGGAGAAAAGGGTGTTTTGAATAAGTAAAGGGAATCTTTCATCACTCCCAAAGTATGAAGGGAGCCAACCCATAGAATGTTATATTAACAACATTAAATCTTACATGCCCAAGGAAATAGATCAAATGGGTGCACTATTACATACCTTGAAGTATATTTCTACACACTAGTGGGTAATGCAAAGTCCTAACTTGCCAACTTGGTGAGATGTAAAGGAAACAATATTCATTAGGTTTGGAAAGAGTAATGAATACTTGGACATACCCACCTACTCAGGTAATTTTGGCCTAATCACACATATGCATTTGTGTGAATAAACCTAGACTATCTATGGCAAGAATGTGCCAAAAGGCTTATGGGTGTATGCCTTTTATAGGACTTTGAATACCTAGGTGTGATCATAGTACATTGTAAATTAGACACACCATGAAATAGGGAATTAGGAGATACTCAAGGAGAGGTTTATATAAACCTATTTTTATTCATGAAACTTAGAGCTACTGGAGCCACTGTAAGTTATTTATAGGGAATTTTTTAGGACACCACCATCTTAGAAGAGTGCCTTAGTGAAATTTTTGGGGAGAAAGGACTATCTATCTTGAAATTATTTGAAGATCACGCATTCAGTAGTGAATCCAATGAGGAAGATGATGAGACCTAGAAAGAGCATAATTGAAAGGCTCTAATAAGAAGGCAAAAACTTATGCACCTTATGGATGACAATTCCCTAGATGGAGATGATCTAATATATCTTCAAATTAAAATAACTAAAGGGACCTAAAAAGTTTAAGACTCTTACCAGGAGAAGAATGAGACTTATCAAGCACAACTCAAGACCACTAAAGTAGACATCAATACTGAAGGTGGGCCAAAGATTATCACTATAGGTGATTACTGGTCTGAGGTAGAGATGGCATAAATCACAGACCTCCTAAAGGAATTTTATAATTTATTCTCATGCAACTATTAAGACATGAATGGAATTCACCCTTCCCTTGTCAAAATGAGCATCAAGTTAGTGGATGATGAGAATCTAGTCAAGAATTTCCCATATTGGATGAATCCTAATCTCCATGCCAAGGTAAAAATAGAGATTGATGAAATGCTAGTAGCTAGAGTCATCTACCCAATACAATAATTTGAATGGGTGAGCCTGATGGTCATCAACATTAAGAAGGATGGGTGCATATAGATCTATATCAATTATAGGTTATTAAACACTGCTTACATCAATGAACCATTCCTGACCCCATTCATCGATGAGGTCCTGGATGGAGTCTTAGGCTACAAAATTTACACTTTCACTAATAGTTTTTAGGCTACCATCAAGTGCAAATAGAGGAGGAGGAGGATAAGCCCAAAACAACCTTTGGGACTGAATTGGGATGTTTTTCTTACAATGTGATGCCCTTTGGACTCAATAATGCACCAGCCATATTATCTAAGGTAGTGATCACTACTTTCAAAGAATTTATCCATAAGTTCCTCCAAGTGTATATTAATGACTAGATTATGTATGGTCTTGTAAAATACTACTACAAGATAATTTGTGCCTCATGTTTGAGAGGTGAAAGTATCTCTATATCTCTTTGAATATAAAGAAGTGCATCTTCACAACTCCATTTGGGACATTACTTGGGTACATCATCTACAAGAATGGTTTTTTTTGTTGATCTGATGAAGATAGCCATCATAATCTAGCTCCAAACTTCCTTAATGTAGAAAGATGTTTGTACCTTTCTATTCCATTTTGGATATTATAGGTTCATTTTTAGCTATACAAAGATTGTAGTGCCTCTAGAGAAGCTCTTGTGCAAGAGAAGGAATTTGAAAAACTACAATTGAAGTTGGCTATCATGACAATTCTATAATTTTTAGATTGGATTATTCCTTTCCATGTCTATGTGGATACTTCAAGATCTACCATTGGTACCATATTATTGAAACTAGGTGAAGAAAAGATGGACTGCCCCATCTCCTTTGCAAGTAGGAAATTGATGCACACCATTATGAATGAGGTGCTAGCAATGGTCTATGCCTTATAAAAATTTAGGCAATACCTACTGACAACCCCATTCATCTTTTTCATAGATCATGAGGCAATCAAATACCTCATGAACAAGCCTATTTTACATGGGTATATATGGCAATGGATTTTTCTCTTCTAAGAGTTCTAATTCTCCATAGTTGTTAACTCCAAAGTAGAACTTAGGGTTAGACCATTTATCTCACATCAATTTTTGTGATGCATTAGTGTTGATTGAGGATGACATGTTGGATGCACAGCTATATAGAGTCAAACATGTCTATAAAGACTTAGTAGAGATTGTCACTTTCCTAACCTCTGGGCTTAGCCCAAGACCTTATCAACTAAAGAGAAGAAACAACTTGTGGTTTATACCACCCCTTTCCATCTCATTGAGGGGATATTTATAAAATAAGTAGAGATGAATTCCTATGTTGGTGTGTTTTAGATCACAAATAGGACTCCATCCTATAATAAGTGCATGAAGGGATCACACAAAGCCATTGTATTAGAAATGCAATGGTGTGTAAGGTATTGTAGTTAGGCTTGTGGTGGCCAAGCCTGTTCTACAACACCAAAGACTATGCTAAGGCATGTGATGTATGTAAATATACCAAAAAACCCAACCATCAAGATGAGATGCCTCTCATTCCCATTATTTCTTAGGTTCCATTCAAAAAAAGGTCCATTAACTTTATTAGGCCAATCACTCCCATACCATAGCGCACAAGTGTGAGATATATTCTAGCAGCCACTGACTATTTCACCAAGTGGGTTGAATCCACTCTAGCTAAAGATTTCATAACCATGATAGACATGTTTTTGATATTAGAGAACACCATAAGCTAGCATGGGTGCCCATTAAGTCTGACTAATGATAGGGTCACTCATTTCATCAATGAGATGGTATGTATCCTTTTGATTGAGTACACAATGGTGCACCATAAGAACACCCCATATCATCCCCAATCTAATATCATAGCTAAATACTTCAATAATATTCTAGAAATGTGCCTAAAAAATATATGTAATGTGGTCTCAAGGATTGGGATGATCATGTTTTAGTGGTACTTTGGGCATACTACATGACATATAAGTGCTTGAATAAGGCTACACCATTTTAGTTGGTTTTTGGCACTAAAGTAGTTCTACCCATGGAATTCATGGTGGCCTCCTTATGTATTACATGGATTGGTTGGTTAGATGACTAAGAATTTTTAAGTGTAAGGTTGGAAGACTTGGTGCATTTAGATGAGAAGTGCACCCAAGCAAAGTGGAGTCAAAAAATTGAGAAGGTGTTCTAGAAGTGTTGGTATGATAAGTAAATCAAGTATAAAGAGTTGACTAAAGGACAATTGGTTCTACTCTATGATTCTAAGTAATTTAAAAACCTAAGAAAATTACAAATGTGATATATGGGTCCCTATATCAGCCACCACATATTGGAGATAGGTGTATGCAAGTTTTACACATTGACTAGTGAAATACTCCCTAGGTATTTTAATGGAAACTAATTGAATCCATATAGGCAATAGGTTGGTGCTTGAACCATGAAAAGTCTGGCTTCTTGGTCACTGGTTAGTTTAAATTTGACTTGAATGGAATAAAGTTTGGTGCAAGATAAACCATTCTTTTCCTTTTATTTTGTTCCTTGTATAATGTATAGAGGTAGTGAGTGGCATGCAATGGCTGTAAGAATTTATGTGTTTATACTTCATGCATAATTCCAATCAGGTGAGTTGAGTTCTTGCAGTGCATGAGGCTAGACATCTAAGTAGTGGGCATGTTAAGATTACTAGGCACATGTAGAAGTAGAAAAAAAGACATACATAAGATGAACAGTGTAGGGCACTTGAAGAACCAAGAATAAACTGATATGGCATTTCCTTTACACCAAAGTCAAAAGGGGGTGTATCAATTGATCTATTACTAGAGACTAGAAAGGATAGTGAAGGTAGATAATGAAGATACAGACACTCTAAAAGTGTGTAAGGTAATTAGAAGATAAATAAAGTAATAGAGGTCTAGTGCAAAGGATTTTTATAGGGCAGGATAGGCCAAGACAAGATAATGTGCAAGAAATCAGCCAAGGTAGAGAAGCATGTTCAAAATAGGATCATAGCTAGAAAAATTATAACTAAGGAGGTTGAATCATGTGCATGTGAGACATTGTACCCAATTTTCCACAAGGAAGGCAAAGGTTCCACCAAGGATACATACACAGAAGGAGAACATCTAAGATAGCTGGCATCCACCCAAAAAAGAGTGAGAAATGACCATTTGAGCCACACATCACTTCATCAAAAACCCATTAGGAGTATTTAATGAGGTGGTAGTGGCACAAAGATATGCATTTAATGTGTAAAAGATAAGAGACATTCAAGGATTTTGTAGATTTTTGTGGTTTCTAAGAAATCAAGGTGCCTACACCATTAAGCCTACATTTAATAATAGTAGTTGACATGAGAAGGGTATAAAATAATCAATGACAAACTTGCTTTAGTTACAAAGTTTACACTAACTTAGACTCATAGAAAAACTAAGCAAGAACTAGAGAGCTAAAGAGAGAAAAAACTCTATCACAATGAGAATTTAATCAATTCAAGCACCTAGAGTGAAATGAAGCACATTGACAAGGAGTGCATTCATAGTGAGGCTAGTGTGAAGGATTGAAAAAGTAAGATTTGGGAAGAAAATCAAATTAGAATGAGAATTTATTGCCTAAGCTATCATTAATGGCTAGTGAAGCTTAGAGTCGAGAGCACATTTGTAGAGCTCATGATTATAGAAGTGATAGCAACCATTTGAGGCTTTAGAAAACCACACCTCCCTAGATTCAATACAAGCTAAGTTAGAATGGTAAAGAAGAGGAAAGTAGCAAGATCTACAATGGAATAGCTAGAACCTAAATGGGTGAATATCATAGAAGATATTATGACCACTAAGATCAAGGCATAGCTTATCGAAGCTATTAACATTTCCATGGTAGACATCAAGGTGCTAACAAAGATGTTATGCCAATACATGCACTATCCCCCAAAATTTTAGGTGGGGGAAATTTGGTGCTCATTTGCACATAATTTCTAGATAAAATAATATAATAGTCACTTCCAAGACTTGGCACAAGATTAGATAGTATACACAAGGTGCAAGGCCCCAAAAGGTGATACCCTATTTGATGTCTCAATTTGAGAAAAGGTGATCACTTTTGACATAACTTAGCTCTATGAGTTTCCCTCCTTTGAGAAGCCAAAGGAACTTATCCAATTCCTTCTCTTGTGCATCTATGATGAATACATATATATTACAAGATGACACATGAAGATATTTGCATAGATGATCAAAAGGATAACTAAGCTTCCAGATATCAATAGATATATCCATTAATTGATGGATGACAATGAAGAAGTGGAGTGCATCACAAAGCTCCTCAACTACTTTAAGGTGGGTTTCACATTCCTAATTAACAAGTGTTAGGACCCCAACATGAGGGTGATAGTGCACCTCATGAGTTCTAAGTTGTGTCTAAATGGCTAGTGGATAGATGTATCCAAGGCATACCTCTACATTTCATATCACATGGCATAGGGTGTATAGTTTAATATTTACAACTTCATCATCGAAGATTTTATCAAGAATGCATTAGAATGTCATAGCACTAAGGGGACCTTTAGGTGGGGTCCATCCTTATCTTGATCATGATGAAGGAAATTAGGATCCTAAATGAGAGTGAAGATAATCTATAGGTGTTCCTAGAATGCCATGAATCCCATGTGTAAAAGAATAAGAACTACACCTACCCCACCACTTTTAGCCCAAAATTAAAGACATGTGTAATGTGCTAGTGTAAAATGTATATCGACACTCTTGGACTAGAATGGTGTATCCCTTAGGGACTCCCCCAAAGTATGTTTGGGATGGAAATTTTTTTGGTAATACAACACTATTACATCATACACTTGGTGATAAAGGATGGAAATAGGTTTGGATGGTTGAATCTCCCCTTCACCTTCTTGATAGATTACTTTAAAGACATGCTACACCATATCCTAAATTCACATAAGATAGGCATCCTAGTTAAGGAACTAGATAAATAAAGGTAAATGTTGAGGCACATGTTTCCCCATGAAAATGAAAGAGATATAAAATATGAAGAAGATACCTTGGATTAAATGGAAATCAATCCCATTCAAGAGTTCACTATCCTTGGTTTCATCCATAGACTGTACTGAGATGAAGCCATGGAAGAAGGGTTTCAACATCGAATCAAGTACTGAGCAGAAGGAAGATCCCCTAGTCCAAATCAAGGATGAAGGAACCCTAATGCCTACTAAAAAGAAAAAGTCTCCAAATAAGAAGAAAGGGGTGTCTTTGGAGGAAATAAAATAATGACTCAAGTTAAAGATTACTTCAAAAGGAAAAATATCTCCTTTGACCTCCATGCCAAAGCACATGAGCTTCACACTGAATCCTTCCCTTAGTATAAGGAAAAAGAAGAACAAGGATCCTCATGTGGTGCAAAAGATATTCTTATCAAAGGAAGAGGAATAAGAGGAGTTATAGCAATAATAAGGTGGGATAGGAACCTACATTATACCCAAGGATGAAGAGTCCTCAACAAGTGAATGAACCCCCTCCCTACCACCCTAAACTGAACTAAAGAAGTGATGGTGAAGACTAAGGAAACTCAAATTTAGTTAAGCTAAAATATAAAAAGTATAGGAGCTATAAGAATAAAAAGAAGAAATGAATAAGGTAGGGGATCCAAAATAAGTCATCAAAATGGTGAAGGCCAAAGAGCAAAGAAAAGAGGAGGATCATAATACATAAATATGAGAAGTAGGAAAGGAGAGATGGGAAAATAGCTCGAGGAGGAAACTCATTTAGGTGCATTGATGAGAGAAGAAATAAAACACTAGTAGAAGGACATGGGCCTTAATTAAGGACATATTGATGTAGCCTAAGGTTACACTACAAGTACAAGGAATTGAAAGCCAAGGGCATGTCTCAGGATGATATCAATTGGCTAGAGGCTAAGGAAATGAGAGAGAGAGAGAGAGAGAGAGAGAGAGAGAGAGAGAGAGAGAGAGAGAGAGAGAGAGAGAGAGAGAGAGAGAGAGAGAGAGAGAGAGAGAGAGAGAGAGAGAGAGAGAGAGAGAGAGAGAGAGAGAGAAGAAGAAGAAATGCATAGCTCAAGACACACAAAATAAGTTTAAGAAAGAGAAGGCCTAAAGAGAGAAGGCAAAGAGAAAGGAAAAAGAAGAGAAAGATAAGAGAAAGTATAACAAGGAGAAAGTATCCCAAGAAGAAAGGGAAAGAATGATAAAAGAGAGAGAAGAGAATATGGTTGTTGCTAGCATGAAAACAAAGAATGAATGAATGTCATAGAAGGTGTTGAGTGACCCTACTAAACAATAGAGGAAGCTACATAGTATACATTCCATATCCCTAAAGGGGCACTTGGAGATAAAGAAGGTGATACCAGTACCTTAGAAAAACAAATAGAGATAGAGATAGAGGCCCCAAAAGGGCAAGAGGATTAGAAGTTCAATGTAATGGAAGCTCATGGAAAAGAGCCACTACAAGAAGAAATGGATGAGGAGGAAACATCCACTAGAGTACCCCCATAGTAAAAATAACACAATGATGAGTTAAGTGCCAAAGAAAGAGGAGAAGAAAACATAGGGGAGAAGTCTGAAGAAGAACCCTAAAAAGAAGAAAAAGGAGAAAATAGCATAAGAACTAATGCCAACAAGGAAGAACTAGGTGAAGATGAGTAATATGAGCTAGGAAATAGGGAATGGGCATAGTAGGATTTTAAGGAGGATGAGGATTTATACATGATTGAGTGCATGACCCTAAATACTATCATGACCCTGATGTGCCACTAAGTTTCTTGGATGTTAGATTGCTACATGGACAAGCCTGAATTTGAGGTTCTGACAAAAGAAATTTAGAGTGCCAAAAATTTGGAGGAAGGGCATGAATACCAACTCCTTAATCCTTACAATATGAACCCCATGCACTCAACTAATGCCTTGATCAATATGGCCTCTATAGTAGCATGTAAGAACATCATCAATGATGTTCACACATATAACTAGAAGAAGATAGAAAAGAAGGCTGAGAAAGAGCTTAAGGCAACAAAGCTTAAGCTTTAATAACTAGTGAAGTACATAGAAGAGGTGAATACATCCCTTTTATATGGTGTGGATACCTCAGATATTAAGGAAGTGGACTAAGTATATCTGTGCTTGTGCATTAGATGCTCCCTAAGATAAGGCTGACACTCAAGGAGAAATAAAACCCTTGTGAGGCCTTGTGAGAAGATTTGAATAAAACTTTGGATGTGGTGGAAGACCTCTTTTCCAAAATTGAAGAAGGTATAGAGGAATTAAATTTTATATTTTGTAACTTTTCCAACCAAGAATTAGTCATTGATTCATGCCTTAATAAGGCAAAGGAGGAAAAGGATGCTTTATTCCAATACTCCTTCATGATAAGTAGGGTCAAGCACATTTAAGTGATGGAAAATATCAACTCCATAAGCACCCAATTGAAAACTCAAGATCAAGACCTAGAGGTGGTCTTTCACACCTTCTAAACAAAGGCTAGTGAGTAGGGGGAGATCTTTGATGGTGGAGTGGAGCACACAAAAGAAAGGTTTGAGGCCTTTAGGAAGGAACTAGAAAGCACATATGTGATTGTCCTTGAGGCTGCATCCACTAAAGAAGATGATGTTGTGAAATAAATTAAGGGTGTTATCCAAGGCTTTGAAATTTTCAAGGTAGATTTAGAGTAGGGTACACCCAAACTTTGTGCGCCTAAGGTGCTAAAATACTAGTTCAAAGTGGATTAGCAATTTTGTATGGGGTAATGTTGGGCCCCCTTTGTAGTAACTACATGGAATCTACTAGTTGGACCTATCTCAAGATGAGGTAATCTTTAGAGTGGTTTTTCCCTTTTTGTACCTTTTAGTGATAGCTGGAAGAGTCCTTAAGGATCTTGCACCAACTGGAAGGCAGTTATGTGGTGCCAAGTTTCAAAGGACATCCCTACGAAAACTTGTACATGATGGCTCAAAATAATGGATATTAGAAGAGTGGAAAAAGTGAGAAAGTGACCCCCATAGAGATAGCTCAATATATGACGTGTTCATCCAACTTGGATAGCATAGTGGAGCTGATAGACTCATGATAGCTCATCACTTGGTACATGCATGTCTAACTTGGTAAGGAGATGCCCAATTACCTATAAAGGAAGGCTTACATTTGAATATCAAAAGAGGTGACTAAGGTTGCAAAACTCTGGTAAAATAGAGAGCCAACCTAAGTATTTGCATTTTTCATAAGATAGATTAGGCATTTGTATGTATATCCTAAGCTTGCTTGTAAGCCTCTAGGCATGAGTACTGTTAAGAAAGAGTATATGCTCTAAATTATATATCTTCAACTTGTATGCTAAACTATTTATTTAATGAAGAATGTGGTTGAAGAACTAATGTGTTGATTCTTGTGATATAGATAGTGTATTGTCATATTATGTCTTAGTTTTATAATAACAATGATATAGTTATTTACTTGAATGTATTATGATATAAAGGTTTATCCCTAGTTGTTAATGTCATCTTTGTGCCATATAGAGACTTTAGCCTACCTAAAATAGACTAATTTTTGAAACTTGAATGCATCAAGACTCTAATACCTATACCTAGAGAATTACCTTGAAAGATGAGTCATTAAACCCAAGCCATCCTCAAGACTTGACTAGGTGCCTAAATGACCCCTAACCTGCTATTCAATGACTTGTGCCATTATAAGCTCGATCTAGCTAGTCATGAACTTACACATTAGGGCTTGTGCCCTTAATAAGGATTACACCTAATGAACTTCCCATAAATAGCCTAGTTTTTATAGGCCACTTGAACCCATCCTGCCCATGACCTAGTCCCTTTGAACCCCAAGTTGCACCATGTTGTAACTAGCCCAACATGGGCTTGGTTCCTTCACCATTATATTTTGGGTGAGCATACAAGGATTGCACCTTATGTGAAATTGATGTTAGTGTAATAGCATGTTAAATTTTGTATGTCAAACCCTTCTATGCTCATGCCTAGCTCTACCAAGTCTAGAACCAACTTGGTTTGATAGCCAAGCATATGACCAAGCATAAAAGCTACCCTAGTGAACTTTTATACAATAGTTCATTTCTAGAAATGATTGATATAGTAATAATTTATCTATATACTATGTTGAAAAGAAACTGTCACTCTAACCAAAATCCTTATGATTTTATCTAGTAGAGTGTTGTAAGTAATCTCTATGATTTTATCTAATAGAGTATTGCATGTAGAATGGATTATGTTTTGATCTGGTATGGCTGACCAAAACTATTATGCATGATAAATGGTTTTAACAACTTTTATGTTATAGTTATTTCATGACTAAAATACCTTGTGGAGAGATTCATGCAATCTTCTAGAATATTACATGCAATATCACCATGCATAAAAAGTCATTTTGGAGGAATCACAGTGGAAGTTATTTTGGATAAGTTACATGGGTCAAATAGATCTCATAAGTCAAAAACAATAAAAATATGCATGGAAAGCAAACCATAGTGGAAGTGGATACAGGTCATGTAATAGATTTGGCATCATAAAGAAATTGCTTCAGATTTTGTGTGAATAACTACATTAAAGATAAGTCTTACATAATCATATATTTTATTACTACTTTTTTTAACATGTACAGGTCACTGCATTTTAATTAGGCAATTTAAAATTTTCAATTTCTATTTTCTCTTTGATTAACTGCTTGGTTTATACAAAAAATTTATTTTTAACAAAATTCTTTCTAAACTGTAGCCATAATGTCTAAAATAAAATATCAATTGAAATACTCTAGAAATTTAATTAATTTAGTCTCAATATTAGTTGTTTATTTTATTATTTATGTTTGCTATTAAAACTGCATGGATCAAAAGAAGAGTTTTAAAAAAATGACAACAGTCTAAAAATAATCAGACTTGCATCCCAGGATAGACTAGCATGCAAACCAGAATATAAAATTGACATATAGTTGCATGAGACCATGTTTCTAAAAAAATTTAAGTACTGCAAATGCTAAAAATTAGTAGGAATTACATGTTTCATCAAGTTGTCTCAAATAGCATGAAATCATCTAAAAATCTTCAATACTAAGCAAATCTATGGTTACAAAAATGGTAAATTGGGCCTAGCTTTGAGGGGCTCTATTAGTGTAGGTTTTTATTTTTCCCTATTTATTAATTAGGGAAATTGTATTTTTGTGCATACATGGAGTTTTCCTATATTTGTGAGATAGGCTAGCTTATGTGGAGATGTGTGTCATAGATGTGTAATAGGTGTCATAAGAATGTTATAAGTAACTCCCTTGATGGGAGTTACTTCTCTATTCTTAGCACCTTGTCACCACCTTTCATGGAGGAGTTACAGTCTATTCTTGGGGTGCCTTGGCCACCTTTTGTGGAAGAGTTACTTAGGTGCTCTCCTATATGTATTCTTCACTTTGGCCATCTCATGTTAATCAGATTTTGGTTTTCTCTATTTTGTCTTGTGCAATTTATCTTCTTGTATAATTTCAAATTACTTTAGCATCTATGTAGTGTGCACTTGCTTCATCTCATGTGATCATGTCTCCATTGCATTCACATTATCCAGATTCTGGCAATAACTCTGATATGGTATCAGAGCCACTCTAGTAATCATGTGTCTAGTTATGCTATTAGTTTATTCTAAAATTCTTACTTTACTTCTTTAGTAGTTTTTTTTTGTTTAACTCCGTTGCATTTGAGAGTTTTGGTAGAGTTTTTTTTAAAAACTCGTGCAAATCCATACAAAAACTTGTTCAAAAAATTACTTCTGAGTTAGAATTTGCCAAGACATCTTGTTTAGATCTATTGTGGCTTTAGCAAGGTAGTAGAATTTCTTTTTTTCTCGTCACTCTACAGGAAAAAGATAGATCTCTGCAATCTAGTTTCGCTTCTTGGACATTGGAGGGGCTGATTTTATTGCAAGCTATTGGGTGTCATTTTTGTGTGCAAGGAGGAGTAGCACTCCATGTAGTCAGTCCAAGTGTAGCACTCAGTAATAGCCATGCCAAGCTTATGCATAGCCATGCCAACTTTTTGCAATGCCATGCCAAGCTTCTGCAACTCCATGCGCTCAGCCTGCAAACCCACACACTCTCCAACAGTAGTCAAACATTGCACCTCAAGCAGTCCTTCTAACTAACCTTTTTATATTTAGAAGGTGCCAAACAATTGTACAACATCTAGCGTGCAAGTCTACAATTCATTTCTTTTGTTTTTCCTGCAAGCAAAATTTGGACTATGTTTTTTTGGCACCCCTTCCTTGCTTGGCATCCCATGTGGGCCCTTAGACACTTGGCATCCATCAAATTGTCCTTTGATTTATTTATTTTTAGTTTAAAATTGACTTGTAAAATAAATTAGTCAATTTGACTGAATATTAAGTTTTTTAGATAGTTTGATAATTTGGGGGTTTACATTTAAAACTTGTATCTTCGCCTGTCGAAGATGAAGGGTGAGGCCCAGGTTGGCAGGAGGCCAATTCCCCCTCACACATACCTCCTTTAGATTCCTCATTTTGTGCTGAATCTAATGAGTGGTTAGAAGGCCACTTTCTCTCTCAAAACATGTATTTTTTTAATGTTTTAGTGCTTTTTTTTGCAAAAACACTAATTTACAGGAAAATTAAACCTTTAATATCTTTCAAATGGTAGCTCGGTTTTGGTTGCCATTTTTTGCAAAAGTGTTTTTAATTCAATTATCCACATTGTAGGCTTTTATTTGTTAAAAATGCACTATTTTATAAAGTGCCTAAAATTTGGGTCTCTCGAGATGCATTTTCAGCTGAGTTTGACGTCCTATTTGCTTAAGTCTTACACTGATTTCTCTAAGATGCATGCTTAGCTAAGCTCGATGTCTTTTGAGCATGAAATTTCATATTTTGGGGGGAATCAACATTTTGTGGGGGTGCAATTGCTTTTCACAACTTACAAATCTTTGCTTTCATTCTCCTTTCTGCATAATTTCACAACTTGCAATCAACACAACTTCACCTAAATTTAGCTTAAAATGGATTATTTTCAACTTAAATCCCTAACACCCTTTAACTATCATGAATGGAAGGTTAAAATGTCAATCATTCTTAGAAGCAAAGGGTTGTATAGGATCACCATGGGTACTATAGTAGAACCCAACACTGATGCTAAAAAGGTCAAGTGGTACAACCGTAGTGATGAGGCCTATGGATTACTGAGCTTGTCTGTGTCTCCAAAACTTCTCTTCCATTTAGAAAACTCTAAGACTCCCAAAGAAATATGGGACACCCTAGAAAACTTATTTGTGAAGCTTGATGAGATGAGAGGTCATGAGCTCAAAAATGAACTCATAAGTCTAAGTCTTAGCAACTTTGACACCTTAGAGGACTTCTTCACTAAGTTTAAGGCCCTTAGATTGCAATTGAAAGAATGCAAGATAGAAAAGAAAGATGATCAACTCATTCTTTCTATTCTCACAAAGTTAGGTCCAAGCTATTCAGTCTTTGTCTCCACTTTCCATGCCACAAAAAGTGCCCTTGGCATTACATGGAAAATACCTTCTTTGGATTCATTCATTGCCAACTTGACTAGAGAGCAAGATAATCTAATTCAAATGGTCACAATGAAGTCTACTCAACCCCAAGCTTTGATAGCTAGAAATGGTAAGGATAAGACTTCAACAAAGGAGAAGAAGAAAAAGAACAAGGACCAGGAGAAGAAGAAAGAAAACAACAATCCTACCAAAAACAACACTGAGTCTTCCTCTTCCAATGTTAAACCTAAGAAGGAGAAGGTTAAGTGTGCCTATTGTAAAAATACAAGGCATGATGAACATAAATGCATGAAGAAACAAATAGATCACCTAACTCATCTTCTAGAGAAACACAACATAGGTGTTCCCGAGTCCATCAAGCAGAATTCATCTACCCAAGATTCTACTAAGGCAAAAGGCAAGAGTAAGGAAAAAGAAAAAGGCAAGGCCCTTATAGCTACTACAGCTTCTACATCATCATGGGTCATTGATTCAAGTGCTTCTCACCATATGGGCTCTTCACTAGTTGAGTTTTCATCTTTAGAGCCTTGTAGCATGAATTCAATTAGTTTAGGTGATGACACATCATTTTTTGTTGCAAGGAGAGGGTCAGTTGAAATAGAAGGAAGAACATTCAATAATGTTGTAAGTGTTCTTTCTCTTTCAACCAATCTCCTATCAGTGTACCAAATCACTCACATTGGTCAGGGCATGAGAGTTGAGTTTTCACCAGATTTAGTGGCTATTAGGGAGTTGCATAGTAATACTACAGTGGCAGTGGGTAGGGCAGATCACCAAGCAAGGTTATACACCTCACATTTTGCATTAGATTCTTCTCCAACAGTATTGCTGACTCATTCAAATAGAGTTAGCAAATTGTGGCATGAGCAGTTTGGCCACCTTAACTACCACTACCTTAAGCAACTTTGCAAAAATTACATGGTCATTGGCTTGCCTCGTGTCCAATTCTCAAAAGGACTTTGCGAGGGGTGCTCCCTTGGGAATCATCCCAAAGCAAAATTTGGCAAAGGCAAAGCTTGGAGGGATTCAAAACCTTTGGAGTTAGTCTACAGTGATGTATCAGGACCCTTTCCCAAACCATCTTTCACAAGGGCCAAGTACATCCTCACTTTCATTGATGATTTCTCTAGGTACACTTGGATATATTTTCTCAAACAAAAGTGTGAAGTGTTTGAAAATTTTCTAGACTTCAAGGCTCTTGTTGAGAAATAGAGTGAGAAATCCATCAAAGTTCTTCAAATTGATAATAGAGGGGAGTATGTCAGCATCAGGTTTGAGTAGTTTTGTACCACATAGGGGATTGATTTTTAGTGCATAGTCACTTATAGTCCTTCACAGAATGGGGTTTCAAAATGCAAAAATAGGTTCTTGAAAGAGATGGGTAGTTGTATGATTCACTCCAAATCCTTAGCACCATAGTACTAGGCCAAAGCCATCAATTATGCTTGCTACATTCAAAATAGGGTTCCTCACAAAGCTTTGAAAGGGATAACACCCTTTGAAGCTTAGCATAAAAGGAAACTTGATGTTGAGCACCTTAGGGTTTTTAGATCCCCAGCCATAGCCTGCATTCTAAAGAAGAAATACAAAGCTATGGAATGTCAATCCAAGCCTTGCATCTTTGTAGGATGTCCAGATGGTATTAAGGGGTATCACCTTCTAGATCTAATCACTCATGAGTTGTTCATCGAGAGAAGTGTCCATTTTCAAGAGAGTCTTAGAGACTTAACACTTGACACTACTTCACCCTCATCGAATCTACTTCTTCATGATGATTCTTCATTAGATTCAGATCAGCCACAGTAGGTTCTTAAGCTAGAGACATCTTCTTCTTCAAGTTTAGATAGTGAAGATAGTGATGCAGTATCATTCACCTCTAGTCAGTCAGAGGATGAGGAGTTAGCACCTGACTCACCCACTTCTAGGCCACTTTGGGCTAGACAGACACTTGAGAGTGCTGACACTTGGGCAAGAGATCGCGTAGATGATAGATGAACTAGGGGGATTTTTAGAGAGATCCACATGCCTTTTTTGCTTTAGTTTTGGATCCACAAACTTTTCAAGAGGCATCGGGGGTACTTGAGTGGGATAGTGCTATGGAGGAAGAATATTCTTCCTTAATTAAAAATCACACTTGGGATTTGACTTCACTTCCTAAGGGAAGAAAGATGGTTTGATGTAGGTGGATATATCAGACCAAGTTTGTAGCAGATGGGTCAGTTGATAAGTACAAGGTGCGATTGGTCACCAAGGGTTTCTCACAAGTGGCAGGCATTGACTACTTAGATACCTTTGTACCTATTGCAAAGATGACTTATATTCAACTCACCTTGGCTATTTTTGCAACACATGGTTGGGATGTGCACCAGATGGATGTGAAGAGTGAATTTCTTCATAGAGACCTAGAGGAGGAGATCTACATGGAGCAGCCACCAAGATTTGTTTAGGATTCTTCCTTAATATGCAAACATAGGAAATCTATCTATGGCCTCAAATAGGCCCCTCGAGCATGGTATGCCAAGATGGATTCCTTCCTTCTCACAGTGGGTTTCACTAGGTGCCATTCTGAAACCAATGTCTACTTACAGCAAGATGATTTGCTCCTAATTTTGGTATTATATGTTGATGACCTTTTGATCACTGGGAGTTATTCATCAGGTATTATAGCAGTGAAGGCATCTCTTCAGGATAGATTTGACATGACAGACTTGGGTTTGTTGCACTACTTCCTTGGCATCAAGATCTTACAGTCAAATTTAGGGATTTCTCTCACACAACCTAAGTATGTTCTTGACTTGTTGGCTCAGTTTCACATGGCTAATTGGAAGCCAGCTCTAACTCCCTTTCTATCAGGAGTCAAGCTTGAGGCTAATTGTTCTTCACCATTGGCTGATGCCACTCGATATCGACAACTTGTTGGTAGTCTCATCTACTTGACTCACACCAGGCCTGATATATCATATACAGTGGGACTTGTCTCTAGATTCATACAAGAACCTCATGAGCTACATTAGAAAGAAACTAAGAGGATCTTTCATTACATATAGGGTTCACATAGACACGAGATTCATTATAGATTTGGCATAGAGGTTGACTTGGTTGGATATACAGATTCAAATTGGGTTAGCAATTCTTAGACTCACAAGCCCACTTCTGGTTATAGTTTCTCTCTAGGTTCTGGTCCCATCAGTTGGTCTAACAAGAAGCAGAATGTTATTACTATATCATCCACAGAGGTAGAGTACAAGGGAGCTGTTAATGTAGCTACTGAGGCTATTTGGCTTTAGGGGATACTTTTTGAGTCTAGCATTCCTATCAGGCAGCCCACCATTATTTATTATGACAACTAGAGTACCATTCAGATTTATAAAAATCTAGTTTAGCACCAGTGGACCAAGCACATAGAGATTCACATGCATTTCATTTAGGAGCTTATTCATAGTCAGGTCATTGACTTGATATTTTTCTAGTCTTTAGAGTAGGTTGCAAACATCTTCACCAAACCTTTCACTGAGATCAAGTTCATTCATCTATGAGCTCTTCTTGGGGTGTGGTCCACATTTGTAGTAGCATCATCTTTAGGGGGCCCACTAGCCTCTTCTTTCTTTTATGTCTCTCTTTTGGGGGGGGGGAGTTTTTTCCTATGGGTTTTCTCCTTTTCTCTATCTTATGGGAGATTTAATTTGTATATGGGTACCTCATCAGGCCTAGTTTTTGGGACCCATTTTATATTTCCACACTGGCCACTTAAGCTGCGCTTATGGGGGGTATTAGTGTAAGTTTTTATTTTTCCCTATTTATTAATTAGGGAAATTATATTTTTGTGCATACATGGAGTTTTCCTACATTTATGGGATAGGCTAGCTTATGTGGATATGTGTGTCATAGATGTGTCATAGGTGTCATAAGAATGTCATAAGTAACTCCCTTGATGGGAGTTATCTATTCTTAGCACCTTGTCATCACCTTTCATGGAGGAGTTACAGTCTATTCTTGGGGTGCCTTGGCCACCTTTTATGGAAGAGTTACTTACATGCTCTCATATATGTATTCTTCACTTTGGCCATCTCATGTTAATCAAATTTTGGTTTTCTCCATTTTGTCTTGTGCAATTTATCTTCTTGTCTAATTTCAAATTGCTTTAGCATCTATGTGGTGTGCACTTGCTTCATCTCGTGTGATCATGTCTCCATTGCATTCACATTATCTAGATTCTTGAAATAACTTTGATAGGCTCCAACCCTTGACCCCACCCTATATCACAATAAAGAGTGCGTAAGGTTTGTTAACCCTTGACCTTGTTGAGGGCTGCCACCCCTAAACCCCCACTTTTGATTTCCCAATAATAGAAGAAGATAGTGAAGAAGCTTGCTCATCATGATGTAAATCTAGGCCAAGTTGTAGATGAAGAACACAAAAAATTTAGTAGCAAGAAGAGGCATGCAAAATCTATTTGCAATAAGGAAGCCAAGGACCTCTAAAATTTAGTTATCTAGGTATGTTTTTTTAGTTTCTAGTTTCTATCAAATAATTCATCAATATAATTTTATCTTCTTTGTACAAAATAACAATTAGTATTTTTTTCACAATTCATAATAAAAAGAATTTATAACATTTTATTTTATTCATTCATCTTAAATAATTAGTTAAACCCATACCCACTTGCATAATAATAGAACTTGTTTGAGAAAGTTCTTATTCTCCATAATAAAATTCCATCATCATTAATGTTTATTTTTAAATCATCAATCATTCATACATAGGTTGATTGCATTCTTATATATACATTCAAATATTCATCTTAACATTCTATTGTTAGCATTTATATTTCTTTAACATTGCTGATAGTATGCTTATCTAGAAAGGTTTTGTCTATTTTTAGTTTTTACATGATAGTTTCATTACAAGGAATCATTCTCATTAAAAATAAAAATAAAAGAGAAAAATAAAATAAACGAAATGAAATAAAGAAAAGAAAGAAAGAAGAAAAGATGAAGAGAGCAACATTAGAATTCCACATAAGAACCTGTGTTAAAAGGATCCAAAAGAATCTAAGGATAATAGAAAAACCCTCCACATAAGAACCTATCCTTAAATGTCCATTTTTTTTGGCCACTTTATCTGAATAAATTTTATTATACTTGTACAAATAAAATCAATTTGGAAAGCCTATTTTAAGTATGAAGCTAAGTCTAACCCATGCATATGTACCATGATGTTTTTAATAGTGGGATGCATGATGACATGCATGAGATTAAGATTTGGGGAGATGATAAGCCCATAAAATGGCTCATTATATCCATAAAATGACATTCTTATTCTTGTATTGGAAGTAAATCTAAATGTAGTTTCTGAACTTATAGTCTATTTATAATGAAATAGTAAGTATATATCATGATTATGTCTTTAGAATTATTTGTTATCTATTGGTTAGTTATTTCTAATGATTAGTGGAAAAAAGCTATCAATGAGTGTATATATAGTTCATAATATACTAATAATGATTCAAATTATGAAGAGTAACCATGTTGAAGTCTTATACAATAAGATCTAGTATTCTAGCCAAAATATAGACTCTTATAGTCTTGCTATAGAATCCCATAGTAGCTTTGGATTACAATAGGCTTGTTATAGTAGCTATAGATTACAAAAATATTGTTATATATAAGCTATGAAGTACATCAAACCACTTATAGACTAGATATAGATTACATCAGACCATCTATAGATTACATCATCCAGCTATAGATTTCACTAGGCTTGTTACAAATTTTAGCAGGCTTGCTACAGATTTCACTAGGCTTGCTAAGAATTTTAGTTGGCTTGTTACATATTTCAATAGGTTAATACAAATTTCAACAAAATTACTTCAGACTTTAAGAAAAGTGTTATATACTTGTTTGGGAAGTATTTCTAAGAGTATTTCAATGTTCCAGCTATCATAAAGAATGATTTCTATTTAAATTCTTTCTATATATAGATTTATATGTATAGATTTTCCGTAATAGATTGTATTCGAATATATGTAATTTTATTCCAATAAATATCTCTCTCCATTTTTGGTGGGGATTGAGATTATGTTATAATATATTTTATTATTGGAATAAATATCTCTCTCCATATTTTGTGGAGATTGAGGTAGGATAAATTATCTCAGTTGTTACTCCCAAATAAGGTGTTGGTTGAAAGCATGAATTATAAATGCAACCTTCCATATCTTAATAAAATAATCAATTAATCAATATATTTTTTCTTCCATTATTCTAAGTAGCCCATTCTAAAATTGATGTTTTGAGTAAATCCTCTTTTGAGGAATGAGCTGGCCACTCATTCCAAGGAAGATGGATCCATGTATTTTTATTTTATTTCTTTATTCTATATTATCCTTTTTGCTGTAAATTATTATTTTATTTCTTTGTTGTTATATACATTTTTTTTGTATAGTTTTTTGTAAACCTATAGGTGTTTGATGTATTTTTTATTTACTTTCAATTCAACAATTTATTTTTTACAAGTGTACTTTAATTTCATGTATGAGTGTTTTAATTTTTGCAAGTGTGATTTACTTTTTACAAGTGTACTTTGATTTCTGTAAGTGTGATTTTCAATTCCAGCAAGTGTGATTTTTTAATTCTTTCAAAGTGTGGAGTGTGATAGAAGGAACCATTTGCCAAAGGTCTCTTTCTCCTAGTGCATATAGCCTTCAGACATCAGCCTTAGAATGATAATATTAAATAAAGGTTATTGATGACACCCATCAAAATGGATCCTTTAAGGCCATAAAAGTCCCTAAAACTACCTTTTTAGATTGATTTTTTCTCATTTGTATGTTAAACTTATAAAATTGACTATGCTCTGACAATCCTAAAATATATTCAAGTTATATAACTCTTTCACAAGCTTTAAAAAGTGTCATTATATGGACATTTCATTTTGGTTAATTTTAACATGCATTGAACTTGACTATATACACCTTTATCTTGCATGACACTTTACATTAGACTTTACAAAATAACATTAACTTCTCCAAACAAGCATAAAATGTTCATGTAAGGTGGTAAAATCATGATATGACTTTGAGAGACAACTTATGAGCCTTTGACACCTTTTAGATCAAATTTATTCATACCATGGCATGGATAGACTAGCGCAAGACAAACATAAGACATTACCTTAAACTTGTCAAAATAACCTTAAAATATGCTAATAAGACTTCAATAAGACTATTTTGAGACCTCACAAGGCATATAAAGGTTACGAATAGGGTCAAAAACATGACAAGTCAACCTTTTTTGTGAACCTAGTCTATGATATTCAAAATTTTGTTAACATTTTTGGTGACCTCCTAAGGATGATTCCTTGCTAATCAAATTAGGCTAGTTGCCTTGTCCATCCATTGGGCAATGGAGTCACTACTACTCAAACTCAAACCTGAAATAACTTTGACACTTGACTACAAATACTTGACCAAGAAAAGATAGCTGAATTTACCTCTAAACACACACAAGATAAGAACAACACATAAATCAAAGGAAGCTAGATACACACAAATACACAAACAAATAGAATAAAGAAAGACAAAACACACACCTATGATAATGAAGCACTTAGGGAAAATAGAGCATAAATAGCTACATACAACTAACTTAAACATATCCCTCTCCTCTAGGATCAAATGGGAAGTTCTTGAGGTCACTATAATTCTATGAAATTAGATTGTGCCATGTTGAATGAAGTCTAGTTAATTATTGCTCATGGAGTGAGAGTTTCCACCTATATTTGGATATACTAGCATGTTCATGGTTTTCATGACTAGCCATCAGAACTTTTTTATTCATTCCCTTATACATAGGATGACTGTGTGAGTCAAGGAATAAATCATAATCATTCCAAACTTGGTGGCTTGACACAAACAATCTTATTTATGTCTCATCAAAATACCACTCTTGATCAAGCTGAATAATCTTATATGGATCTTGTGGTATTCTTTTGGGATTAGCTCAAAGAGGAATTACAACTTACTTATTGAGAGCTTAATGCCAATGAAGCTTAGTTTCCTTTTTCAATAATTAACAAGTTCTTACAAATGGATTGAGAGGTTAATAACCTTGTTTAAGAACATCAAACAAGTCATCTTCAAATAAAGTAGCCTCTTGGGGTGGTAATCTTACAGATATGCCTTCCTCTTCCTAGTGCCTTGCTTGACACAACTACTTATTTAATCTAAATTAGACCATAAGAATAGTCTAGAAGAGTGTAACATGCTCTTAAAAACTCAAACAAGTCTCCTAATTGAACTTCACCTAGTTCTATTTTACTTGGACTTTCTTTAATATTGATAGGAACTAATATAGACGTACTTACAACATAATTTGAGAAGGATTTAGAGTTTTTACCTCTTTGATCATGCTAATGAGACTCAAAACAACTTTTTCCCACATCTAATGGATCTTTGAGATCTTCTTCATCTATTTTAACAACTTGATTAGCTTGTAATCCATCAAGGTCACCTTTCTCTTCAACTTTAGAGGCTGATTTGCATCTCTCTTCACCAAGAAATGTTCTAATGATGAGTTCCTCCTATTTTTCACTTGAATTATACTCCTCATCACCTTATTGGGATTAATCTTCAGCTATAATTTGATTATTTTTCTCAATTTGAGGCTACCTATCTTCACAAACTAGTTTTGAGCTCTCAAAATCAATGTGCTTGTCCTTTACTTCCCTCCATTCATTAATGAATCCCTCCATCTTTGGAATGTTTTGGATTTAAAATTTATCCACAAGGGAAGCGTTCTTTATTTTAATTCTATTTTTAATTGATTTCTAAGATGGAAAGGTCTTAGTTTTTTCAATCTTTTCAACAAGGAGTTTTTGTTTGCCTTGGATTCCTTCTTGAATTGATTTCCAATATGGGAAGGCTTTAGGATCTTGAGGAGGGATGGAAAAGGATTGAATAAGTTCAATTTCTTATTTGATCTTAACTCTGCAGTCTATAATTCTTCCACTTTATTTATCACATGACTTCACCACTTGATTCCAATTTGGAATCTAAAAGGACTTTCTGGGGGATTATTGAGGAAGGGGAATGGAGTTTTGTGCCAAGATAGATTAATTATCTTCCCTCCAAATAGAAATCAAACTCTCCAATTCTAATTTTTTTTATCCTCAACAATAGGATACTAAACAATAACCCCTTTCTTCTTTTGTATCTTCTCTTGGATTGATTTCCATGATGGGAAAGCTTGAGGGGTATGTAAAGTAATTATGACACTTTTAAGCTCAATTGACTTAATCTATTGAGAAAGAATGGATGGATCATAAAAAGGATGAGGTGGTATAGATGAAGTCACATGGGGATGATAACATTGAACTTGTTTCCCTTCATGAACAATTAGTTTGTCTTTTATGTCTTAAATTAGGCGACTTATGTCTATCATGTCACTTGTGAATATTTACCAATTTTCTCTCTCAATAGGTGTCCACTCTCTCTTTATCAACTATAATTAGTCTCTCACATTCTGAATGAGATTAATAAGAACACTTTAGACATACCCTCTTTATGTGTTGAGCCTTACCATGTACCTATTATAGCCTAAGAGAGTTTGTTTGAAACTTGAGATAGAATGATTTTAAATGTGGCTATGTTGACTAGGGCTAACATGATCTTGAGAAGGCTGATTATAGGGATGAAAGGATTGCCAATGAGGTGAAATATCTTGGTATGACTATTAAAGAAAATAAGGAGGGTAGTACACTTGATATCAAGGATAATAATAATCAACATACTACTAGTAAGGTTCAACAAACTATTGATAAGGATCGACATGAGTTTGATATATCTCCTCAAATTATGTAAAAAAATATACCTCAAACTTAGCAATGAAACCTCATCAGAAAGGTATAAATGAAAGAACACTTTCTTAAAATGGTACCTAGCTAATTTAACCATCTGAATACATTCAAATTTGCCATTGATATTTTTCAAAATGCCTCCAAAGGCTAGTGTATTGAAGAGTAACACCAAAAACTCTTCAATTGGTTGTCAATATTATACCATTGGGCATGGTATAATTATTATAGCTAAAATTTTCATTCTTGATAGTTTTATTCAAGCCCTCTCAACTTGAGTTATCAATGATATTGGTCCTAGGTATAGATTAGCTTTAGGTGGACCAAACCTCTATATTATAGGGCAAGGTCCCCTTGATGTATCAATTAGATTCTAGTACACTACTAACCTAAAGGGAAAATTGAGAAGGATAACATAAAATCAAACTAAGGGATGATACACCAAATTAGTTGATCACTACCAACCAACTGTATGTGCACATGTAGACCATAAGACTAACCTTAACATACACTACTCCTAATTTGAATCTCTCACAATAGAACTTTAATGTGGAGGTTGTGATCGATGTTTAGGCTAAGAGGACTAATAAAGAGGTCATAGAATCACACTAATAAGTATAAAAAATAACTCAACCCCCACAATTCACTTGCAAACTTCACATGACTTGCAAAAGAATATTTCAAACTACATATAGGTGTTATAATATGACAACATGCCAAGGAAGATTAAGTAAATCACTTGACAAGATCAACCATCCATGAATACACACTAAGTATAATCATATAAGGAGGTAAAATCCATAGTATTACATTGATCAAAGGCATACAAATGGGTAGGTATTATCTATACCCAAGTGGAGGACATTCTCAAAGCCAAATAAAGATGAATTTATAGAGAATGAGAGGAGAGAGAGAAGGGGGTGTAGGAGAGAGCATTGAAAAGTGTAAATAAAGAGGTATAATCAATAAATAGGTTGAATAATGATTTCACAAGATATTAAAAGACATATTTTTCTTCTTTGATGATGTTTCTTCTACCAAATGGTGTAGGGATTTCTTTATTTGCTTGACATCTTTTTGCTTATTCTTCAAACTAACCTCTTTTTGGCTTGGAAAGTGATAAGTGACACTCATTTGTCATAAAATCATCGTGAGTTACCTTCTACCCTTATTATTGACACCTTGAATCTCCTTAGGAATATTCTATACTAATGTTATAATGATAATCATCTCTTCTTAGGTGTCTTGAAGCTCATTAGTCTTACTATACCTCTCTTTTCTTGAAATCCTTATATTTTGATTTTATATTCATTAATGCAATATGTATTCATAAAATACTTTTATATATATTTAAAAACCTAAACTATTTTTCTTGGAGGTATCAAACATTCTAAAAGACCTCATTTTTCACCTAAATCTTATACTTGTCCTTAATTCCTTGTAGCCCTAAAAACATGTAAAGTTCCTTATGTAGAATAATATATAGATGTTCATAGAAAAATAGGCATGTATTTCGGTACCTAGTATGCTCTTATAACTCTGTGCATAATTTCATGACCAGACATTCAATGCAATTATACTTACTTTAATTGTTTCTCTCTCTAAGTAAGCCTCATTTAGGCCTTTAGGCCTAGAAATTGAGTTTTGGATCCACTGATATCCCACACATTTAAAACTTAAATTAAGTTTTTTATTAAATTTTAGGACCCCATGACCATGTTCCATGCTAGATTTGGGCCTCTAAAAAAACTTTCCATGCTTCCAAATAGCTTAAAATAGTTATTGTAGCCCTCTTTTGTACACCTTGTACCCTCCACATGCCAACTAATTTCTTGACAATGTGGTCAGGAGAGTTATGAATGTTTTTAAAGTCATTTTAAAGTTCATCCAATTCATTTCAAGCACTTAGGAAGCTAATTTCTCCAATTGGGTCATTTATTATCTTTTTAGTAGCTAAAACATGCTTATCATCTTAATGATGATTCATAAAGATTAGGACCTTAATACCTAAAATAATAATACAAATTAAAATTATACAAGGGTATATAACATCACAAATTATCTTTAGATCCCATGAAAATTCTTTATATTCTTCTGAGCTTAAGAAGATGCCTCTTTGGCTAATAACCCTACAATTGTGAGGTCAAGGAAAGTCAAATGGGTGGAAAGGGGAAAAAATGTTTGGTTATAACTTTAGATACCTTAGTGAGGTATGAATAATATATATTTACCTATTCCAATATTATTATTTTCCACTCCCATTCTCTAGACTCTCTTTAACATCCATTAGCTCATACTAGGGTTTATAAGCATACCAGTGTAAGTGACCCTAGTGTATGTGTTTGAGACATTTCATCTTAACTCCTATGAATGTGAAGATTTTTGAAGTTTTATATAGGTTATATAAACCTTTATTTACCATTTATTCTTCATAATTATCTCACACTTATACAAATCATCATATCTTCATGAATAGACCTGAACATGTCCATTAGCCCTAGAGGTCTTCATGGGGGCCTAATACATTATTAAGCCTAAGAATGGATTAAACTAAGGGATTTTTACTCTTTCTAATTCTAAAAATACACCATGAAACTCCTTGTCACACTTAATTTCCTATTAAACTCTAAAATCTCATGATCAAAGCCAAAGCTAGACCCTTTTCAAATGTTTGTAGGTAGGCCTGAGTCTTTTCTTCAAGGCTTAAACTTTATGTAATTCAAGAATGAATCTCCCTTGGATAGTTTTGTCTATTTAATGAAAGTGATTTAAATGGTTTTCACTCAATAATTACCACATTTATACTCATTCCAATCTTGAAATTCTTCATGGATTCATACACAGGCCTCTATATACTTGTTTAGACTTTATGAACCTAATTAAACTTTTGCTCACTTTCCACCTCCAGTTGTCATAAAATCCAATGGATTATTTATAATATATCAATAAGTATAAATAAATATACATAATAATTCTATATTCATACCACCTTATCTCAATATTTTACTCCATATGACTTAACGCTTCTTACTATTTAGATTTGACCATTTTACCTATAAGTGAACGAGTTGGCCTATAGATATATAGTCTAGGTCTCTTCTTCATTATGTTTTCTCTTTTATAAGCCTAATTTAACCCATGATGGCATGTGGAATTGAATGATTATAAATATTTAATTCTTTACTATCACTTTAATAAATTCAAAATACTTGAAACACTCCCTTGGAAAACTCACCATCCTCCCCTAGGCCTTGGCAATCTAACTTAGTCTACACTATCTTCTTGAGTGCAAGATGGATTAACCATGAGTCTCACAAGTGATAAAAGTTTTTATAGGATTTAATATAAATAGGATAAAACTAAATATAAATTTAGTGTGATATCATTTATTCCTTATATCACATTTTTAAGGTCAATAGTGACCTCCAAGTCTGCAGACTTATAGGTTCGTTGGTCTTCTTGAGCCTTGCTTGGAGAGAAAACAATAGAGATATGAGAAAGTGATCCATTTCTCCCATTATAATTGAATATATTTTGATTATATCAACATGTTTATTTAATTAAAATAACCATATCACTCAAAACCGCTTCTCACTCTTTCCATGTAGTAATGGTATGCACTTTCCCAAGATTCATGAATGCTTATGGAAGTTTGCAAGTCAATAGCCTATAGAGAATTTTTAGTGTAAAATAGACATTTATTATCTCTTATTATTATTTTTAGATAATTTTATTGAGTAAATATGTGATGTGATATCTCCACCAACATAAACTTAGCTATTGAACTCCTTAAATCATCAAAAAACCATAACCTTCAACCTATAAATTGTGCAAAAATGGAGATTTAATGCCTTCTTGAGATCACACGTGACAATTAAGGCATATATAATCATGTATCAATATTATTCAGACCTTATATAACCTATAATATTTATCTCACACCTCCATCCTATTTCAAATTATCATTTTGATGAAAAATCTAAGCCTATGGGGTTTATGTAGGGTTTAAGACCACCCTAAAATATTAGTGATTATTCATAAAGGAGAGGGAAATAATATCATAAAAAATGACACAAATATAAATACCATTATACCACCTTCCTTAGCCTAAAAACTTTGGTCATTACTCTCTTTCCTTTGTCTGTACCAAGCACATGAAGTTGACCATTGCTAGTCTACAAAGAAGTCAATGGAGTTTTTGATGCAAATTTTTAGCTTTTTCAGATCTGTGAAAGATTTATATTCATGAATATTACTTTATTAAGGTTTAAAAACACTCTTAATATATTTTCACTTGAATATGGATCCTCCAAGTCTATACAAGTACTTGAAACTAACCTTTTTCGAGTGATTTTCACTCAGTTGTACATTGAACTTGAAATTTTGACTATGATATGACATTATTGACATATATACAAGTTATATAACTCATTAAAAATATTTTACAAGTGTGATTGTATAGACATTTCATCTTGGTTAACTTTTACATGCATTAAACTTGACCAGATATACCTTTCTCTTGTATGACACTTTACCTTACACTTTACAAAATAACATTAACTTATCCAAGTAAGTATAAAATATTCATGCAAGGTGTTAAAATCACAAGATGAATTTTTGAGACAAATTATGAGTTTTGACACCTTTTAGATCAAATTTATTCATACCATGGCATGGATAGACTAGCATAAGATAAGCATAAGACATTAGCTTAAACTTGTCAAAACAACCTTAACTTTGCTAATAAGACTTCAACAAGACTATTTGAATACCTCATAAGGAATAAAAAGGATATGAATAAGGTTAGAAACATGACAAGTCAATTTTTTTTGTGAACCTAGTCTAGGGTAGCCAAAATTTGGCTAACATGTTGATTTCAAAAACATGATAAGGCTTATAAGAAAGAAAACTATCCTTTTCCTTCCTTGGATGAAGTGATACAAATAGTAATTGGTTCAATAATTATGTCCTTATTGGACATATTTTTAGGATATAACCAAGTGTTGGTTGAATCAGAAGATAGAATGAAGAAAACATTTACCATAAAGTGGGGTGCTTATGCATATAAGAGGATGCAATTTGTCCTAATTAATGCATGAGCCACCTTTAAATGATAAATGGACAATGAAATCCAAAGGCTAATAAGTAAATGTATAATCATTTACATGGAAAACCTCACTATTTTCTCAAAGACCATAACTAATCACGTAGGTCACCTACAATCAATCTTTGAAAGATGCATAAGATTTAACATCTGACAAAATCCCCAAAAGATCATATTTGGTGTTACTAAAGGAAAGCTCTTAATCCACATTATTACCAAAGAAGGAATTACAATCAACCTAGATATAATTCAAGGGATTTCAAAGATTACATTGCCTAATAGTAAGAAGGAGCTCAAGTCCTTATTTGGGAAGATAATTTCATGAGGAAGTTTATCTTAGGCTTTATATAAAACATTAGAACTTTGAATGCAATGCTAAATCAAGATGTTTAGTATAATAGATAGTGGATGCCCAAAAGTCTTTTCAAGACATCAAAGATGCAATATATTAGGCCCCTATGTTGATAAGTCCAAACTTCATTAAAGATTTATTCTATTACTCATTTACTTCAAAAAATTCCATTACTACTGTGCTTACCGAGAAGAAAAATGAAATTTAAAATACTATTTCATTCATTATAAAAAAAATTAAAAGAAACAAAGATCAAGTATTCCATTATAGATAAGTAAATATTTACCCTTGTCAAAGTGATAAGTAAATTATAACACTACATCTTTAGGAATAAGACCATTGTCATTATGATAAACCCTAATGTCAAGCTCACTTTGGAGTAAAATGAACTAGGAAATCACATAGAAAAATGGATGGAAAAATTATAGGAGTTTAACATAAAAATAAAGCCTACTAATATTTTCAGAGGTCAAGGCATCATTCAACTCATGACTGAACTTGACCCACACATCACCATTGAGGAGCTTTATGAAACCCAATTATCTAGGGGAAATTGGTATACTGATATTATTCAATATTTACTCATAGGTAATTGTTCCTTAGAATTCAATAGAGAAACAAGGAAAGCTTTGAGGTTCAAAATTACTCACTACATCATCAAAAATGGGATTCTCTATAGAAGAAATTATGAAGGCATCTACTTGAGATGCATATCATGAGAAGAAGATTACAAATTTATAGAAAAATTACACCATAATATTGATATTGGTCATCCTTCTTGAAATACCACAATCATAAAATCCTTAGAATGGGTTGTTTCTAGCCAAAAATCTTTAAAGATGCACATGTTCATATAAGAACATGTCATGAATGCTAAGTCTTGGCAAAAAGAGAGGTACACACAACAATGATATTCCAACCTATTATTGAATAAATGCCCTTTACTCAATGGGGCTTAGACTTCACCAGTGTCATTAACCAAAATTTTTCAGTTGGCCATAATTTTTACTCAATGCCACGAATTATTTCACATGATGGATTGAAGCAGTAGCTATAAGGCATTCTAGAACACAAAATGTAATTAGATTTATAGAGGAAAATAACATGAATAGATTTAGTACCCCCATTTCCTTAGTTTTTGATAATGGTCTAGCATTCTAATTAGCTAAATGTATTGAATGGGCCCATGATAATCAAATCACCATTAGGTCATCTTCCAACCATTAACCCATAAGGAAATGGATTGGATAAATCAACAAATAAAAACCTAATTGATGTCATTAAAAGTTAAACAATAGAAAAACATGCTGGAGAGTTTTAAATGTTGCCATGGTGATGTCATATAATTTTCCAAGTGAGTTGATGAATTTCACTATTAATCTAAGTGACAATGACAAAGTGTGCAATGTGTTGGTCCTAATATGCTTAAAGTATGATTGGTTGATCTTCAATTTTGGCATGGTTTGAGATGATTAATGATGAGTCTAAAGTATTGAGAATGTGAAAGGCTTAATATTAGTGGTAAATAATTATTGGATATATTTTTTGCATGAGTTAAATTCACCCAATTCTTCATTATGTTCATCTAGGCATATTTGGCTCTGTGGAAAAAATATGAGTAGGCAGTTTATTGATGTCATAATTACCACATGAGGATGAATCAATGGGAGTTGGTCATATTGTTGTGATCAAACTAGTCCCTAGTTTCTATGTGAAAATTATCAAGTTTTATGACTAAGTTTGATAAAATATATGCAAATTCAAAGTTAGGCTTCTAGCAGTTTGACAGTGTTTTCCCATACTTAGCCAAATTTGCATGAGGCAAGAAAGAGCCAAGTAAGCATTTTGATATCATCATATCTCACATATGTGAGGGTTTCAAGAGAATATTTATATATGGATGAATTCCCATATTATATAAGATATTATGTGATAAATCTTAGGTCATGTGACTAAGCATGACAAAAGATATGTAAATGCAAAGTTGGGCTCCCAGGAAGTTTGATAACATTTTCCCATACTTAGCCAAATTTGCTTGAGGCAAGAAAGAGATGAGTAATAAATTTGGTGATGTAATATCTCACACATGTTGATGTTTCAAGATAATTTTATCATGTGGTTTTGTTTAGTTTTTTTCCTAGTTGATATGCACTAAATTTTAGGTCATGTGATGAAGCATAACAAAAGTTATGCATGTGCAAAGTTGGCCTTCCAAACAAGTACTTGACATAGTTGGCTCTGTAATCTAAGTGAGAATATTGATGGAGTTATATCACACACATGAAAAGGTTTCAATAAAAAATTTACACATGGTTGGATTTCCTTATGAATGAAGATCATATGGTGTAAATTTGAGAACATGCATTTGAGCGTAGCAAAAGATATATCTATCCAAAGTTGGCCTTCTAGGCATATTACAGTGGTTTATTTACTTAGTCAATTTTACGCAAGGTAAAGTTCAAGCATATATAAAAATAGATAAATGGAGCATGTTTTCTCCAAGATGTCAAAAAGTATCAATATTATAAGAAGTGCACGTTTAACACTGAGCAAAGGTAAAGGATAAGGATCAAACGGTTTATGTGTATTCATATAGATTCATCTAATGGCGTGAGTGGAGTCAAAATGGTCAAAGTGATAGTTATTTAATGACATTAAAATTTGATATCCTTAAAATAATATTGATGTTTCATGTTTAATATGATCATCGAAGACACGATATGATAGCATGGTGATCAAAGTTTAACTATGACTGTTTGAATTCAAATATTTGAATTTAACAAAGGAAATACTAGTGTCTAGTTTCTGGGCCATATCTTTCGATCTATACAAAATTTGACCATGGTGTACAAGGATAATTTGTATATTACTCCAAGTTTCATCTATAAATATATATTTTAAGATCTCAAATTATGTATAGAAAAAGTTATGAAGGTTCAAATTTGACTATGTTTTCGTGTTTGTTCTACAAGTGACTCAAGAAGAATAATTGAGCTTGTGTTGATGTTGTTTCGATGTTTTATGATGTATTATATATTTAAGAGTGTTTTATAATTAATAAGTATAATTTGTGTGGTAATTTTAGTTTTTAATAATTTATATTTTATATGAATAAATACATAAAAGTTGATTGTGTTTGTTGAATGCACTGACAGTTTGAGTGACCTTCTTGCAAAGGTAAGTTGAAGGTTTTCTGAGTATATTCAAAGAATAAAATGTGTATGGAGATGTTATATAAGTATCTAATGATTATTATAAGGAATGTTTTATCATAATATGCCTTTTATTAGATATGGAGAGTTAAAAGAGTTTGACTATATTTTGACTATATATGACTAGTCTAAGTGGTCATTTTGTGTATGTTGTTTTGAGTGCTTAGAACATGTTGTAGACACCGAAATCGTGTCTACCCCTTTGGTCATCCTTGGCCCATTTCCTAACACTTGTCCCAAGTCCCCTCCATTATTAAATTAAAATAAATCAAATATTTTAATTTGGTAATTGTCCCCTTTCCACCTCACCCATGCCACCTTGGATTCCCCTCCTTGGATCCCCCCACCTCATTCCTAGCTTTAATAACCCAAATCTCATTTTAGCCCTTCCTCCTGTGTCCATTTAAGCCCTCTTTGACCATTTTCCCATGACCGTTTTGACCCTGGTAGCGTGCAAGAATGGACAGAGGCTAATTTTAGCCTATATCCCCATTCTTTTGCCGCCGACATCGGTCATTATGCGGCCAACGTCGGCGGTTCTACCAGCGTCAATTTCCTTCAACGCTGCATTTCTACAACTGTTCTTCCCCCTATGAATGTGAACTCTTTTGGCACTTGGCATTTTATTTCTCTCTCTCTCCCTCTCACATAATAAGCATCAGCAGCTATAGGTACCCTACAGAGATAGCTCCAGGCTCATGGCATTTGTAGGTCCGTCAACAGCTTCAACAAGTTTCCTCCATTCTTCCTTCAGCAAGCAGGAGGTAAGCACTTTCTTGTTTTTTATTTGAGTCCATATATTCAGTAAACTACTGTCCACAACCTTCCCTGCCCTTCCCATAGAGGCTGAAAGGCCTTCTCTGACCTCTGTCTTCCCCTTTTTGCCTCTATCACCCATTTAGTCCCTTTCCAAACAATACCCTCAGTTCAATCAGCCCTGCACAGACCTCTAGGCAATCCCTCTAACCCCCAAATAGTCTCTCTGACCCTCAAATGGAACCTCAGTCCACTCTGTAGACCAAAAACTAGACTTGAAACTTGTCCCTGGCCATTACCTCGACTGACCTCAACCATTGCCCCTACCGACATTGATAGCCTAACTGACGTCGGTGACCTTCCTTGACCGATGCCGGTAGAACCACCGACATTGGTGACTGTGCAAAGTAGATTGCTACATAATAGGTACGCATTTGCTTTTTATTTCCTTCATTTAGTCTTTTATCATTTTTGTTTCTGTCAATATTTTATTTTTAACAGTGGACTGTCATCCTCCAAGGAGTCTCTGCGCTTCTAGGACCAAGCTTTTGCTTGGCAGTCCACTTTCTTGTCATCTAACCATTTTCGTGTTTTAGTCTCTTTCTTTTTCAGGTGTCATCCTCCACAACCAAAGAGGAGTTCCCGCTATCATCTGATTCTGGTGCACAAGTCCACAATCTGGGTACATACAAACCCTCGTCCACTTTTCTTAGTTTCTCATTTTCCTTTCTTGAATGTGAAAAGCGAATCTTGTTTGGAAACATTCTAGCATGAGCGGTGGGACCCTAGGGTCTTCCTTGGGTTCTTTTCTTTCTGTTCATATAGGTGCATTAGGTTTCTCCTTTTTACCTCTTTCTTCTATCTCTTCTAAAGGACACGATTAGCAGGATTAAAAAGAACTCTTCTTTCTTTTCTTGCATCTTAGACTAGTCAAAAGTCATACTCTTCAACCTCTTCTCACTTGTCTTCATACGAACTAACATTTCACTTTGGGCTTAAAACACACTGCATCTCATTTCTTCTTGACTGCATACTTAGTCCACATCTAGTAATTAAAAACTGCATCATGAATTAATCATAGTCCACTTTATGTTACACAACCAAATCACTTGCACAAATCAAACATCAAAACTCACCTAAGACAAGGCTCGACTGGGATTTCATCATCCAGTGGATACCTTACCCATCCAAAAAATCCTACTTGGATTTCATCACCAAGGGGAAAGCCCACTCTGTTCTCTGGTAGAGGATAATCTCTAGGGGAAGTATATACTAGCTAAGTGGGCCCAGCTCATCACTGGGTTCGTGAAGTGAGGGGAGCTTGCTCCTTAGCACCAGGCCACGTACAGAACCTAACACAGACTTTTGAGCACCGAAACAAACCTAAAACCATCCATAGACTACTTCTTCTAGGACCCATCTCAAAAGCCAATCTCTTAAACACATTTTAAGGCATAAGCCACCACGATCCTAATAATTTATTCCTAGGGATTTAACGTTTAGGGTCTGCTTGTGTTCTTCATCTTTTCTATTCTTATCTGCTTGTTTGAGCTTGTGAGGATGTTATTTATTGCCTTGAATGGTTTTGACTCACAGTCAAACCAAGGCTCTTTTTGACCACGTGAGGCATCAACCGCTTCCACCTTCCCCGTCCATAACTAGTCCTATAATGGAGTTCCACTCAGAGACCGAAAGAACTCCTACTCGACCGACCCTGACCCAGACTCCCATTGTCCCTAAAGGGGACCAAGATTTCAAAAGATTATTAGACCTCAATGTCAAAGCCTTATAACATTATCTCACGTGAAGACAAATGTGAGACTCTTTAGGTAACCTGATTTATGGGATGCTGACCTCTTTAGTCGAGACAGCGGCCGTATCGACAGCATCTGTGGTTCAACCCATAGATACCCAGGCTATAGCCTCGACTAATGACCAGCCCATGACCAAACTTCTAAGTGTGGCCTCTCCCTCCATCTCTGGGCCCACTTCCATTGGGGTTTCATCCCCTTATCAACCGCACTCTACTCAACCAATCTCTACTCCTTTATAGAATCTGGTTGTCTCTATTCTGCCTACCCTCACCTCTATCAACACCAGGGTGGCTACCTATCCATTGGCCAATGTTACCACTATCCAACCTCTCGTGGCAACATCGAGCCTAGTCATGCCTTCTACCCAACCACCCTTGGCCTCCACTTCTATCCTAATGACTAGTTATTAGTACGTTGTGCCCCTACAGGCACAACCGACTACGTTGTATACCTCTTCTAGCATCTTCAAAGTGCCCTAAAACCTAGGGGGCACTCTACCCACCAATCTGTCAGTAGACATCATCAAAATGTTGATGGATAAGATGTCTAGTCTCGAGACCTCTGTTTCTGGTTCACGCAATGCCCTCTCATATGAGCAAATTTGCAATGAGCCCATTCATCCTTCTATCCCAATCAGGCTGTATCCCAGTCAGTGGGAGCTTCCTAAATTTTCTCATTTTTAGAGCAAGGAAGACCCACAACAACACCTATGGCATGTAGACATGCCTGTTATCTCATTGCCCATGACGATAGGTTACTCCTACGCATGTTCCCCATGTCACTCTCTAGTGCTACTCTTGACTGGTATAGCTCTCTCGCTAGCCATTCTCTCTTCACATTCACCCAGCTAGCCCAACTCTTCCTAGACCACTTCTCTATCAACATCACCAAAAAGGTCTCAATCACGGATCTCTATTCTATCCAATAGTTTGAGGATGAATCCATAGCCGATTTTGTTGCTCACTGGAGAGACCTCATCAATCAGCTCTCCTTTTCCTTACCCCAACCCGAACTTATCAAAATTTTCTCTCAAGCCTATGCCAAGCATATTTCTTCTACCTTGTGGGTTCAGACCTTCTTCACCTTCGACGAAGCCTTCACAATAGCCCACAAGCTTGAATTACGTGCCATCGAGGAGAACAAAGTCAAGTTGTAGAGTAAGAATCCCAACACTAAGACCAATGACTCCTCTTCTAAACCCTCTTCATCTAATCCTAAGTCTAAGGCATCAGCAAATGCTATAGTCATTAGACCTTCCTCTTCACCTTTAACTAACCAGCCTGAGCCATCCACGTCCCAAAGCATCACCCACTAATTCCAGCAGAGATACATGCAGTGACAGTATACTCCACTCAAAGAGTCATATGCATCTGTGCTAGAAAAACTTGTCAAATAGGGGGTTCTTAATCTCTCCTAAATCTGACCACCTCCATAATTTGATCCCTCACGCACCATCCCTATGTGGTATAGGGAAAATGATTTCTGCAACTACCACTGTGTTAAAGGCCATGACACAGGCAACTGCAAGACCCTTAAAAACATCATTCAAGACATGCTGGAAAAGGGTGACCTCATCCTAGACAATCTAAATGTGCCACCCAATCAAGGCATCGACATCTTCAAGCAACCATTTCCCAATCATCCTCCTACCCAAAACAATGTCCAGACCATGATTGATGACACTCACGAACATAACATACGAATAGTCAATACGGTCTCGCCCTTCATCCCCAACCAACCTCTCTCACAAACTCAAGAGGTTAGTCCACCCATCAGTCCATCACATGTGGATGAACCTCCTTCTCTGGTTAGTTCTCCATCAACCTATCTTATATTGGAGGACACCTCGACCATATCGGCACCACTGGTCTCACCATCCTCCTTTTTGCTACCTATGGAGGACCCAACCCTTCCTACTCCTCAACCGCAAGTGGAGGGCACAATCATCCCTGCCATTTACCCTCTTGAGGAGCCTCATTCTCTAGTTTCTTCTCCACCTAGGGAAGAACCTATCTCTCCTCCGTCTCCAACCAAAGATGAACCTATTATGACTTCATCATGCCTTAGGTCTGAGACTACTACACCAATCTCATCTTTGGCCCCACAACCACCCACATCCTCTCAAGGACCCAAGCCTCATCCAACATCTTCTCAGCCATTTTCTCAATTAGTGGAGAAACTTAGACTTCTCCCTTCAAAGAAAGTGGAGCATCAGGTATTGTGGGAGCGACTTAAGGCTCTTCAACATGCCTGTGCCATCTCATCTCAGGCCATCAATCCACCCATTACAAAATCTCCCAAGACTTCCAACCAAGACCAGACTTCCACTTCTAAACCTTATAAACCTCAACCAACCCCATCAAAACCAAGACCCTCATCTACCTCATCAAAATCAATCAAGTCACTTGGTGTTCACCCTATCTCTAACCTCACTCATCTGCAAGTGAAGGTGGACTTAGACCAGACCCCAACCAATAGTAATCTTCAAACCAAATCAAAGAAGGCTGCTAAACCACAGAGGTGAACTCCTCCTCCCTCGTCACCATTGCCCTCCATTTTGGGCCCTCATCCTTTGACCCTGATCAAAATCCTCCCCACTCCAACTTTTAATCAAAACAAGTTGCCTTCTCTACTTCTTTTGCCTACCACCAGCCTATCCTCTCCCAAAAATTCAGCACCTCTCATGAAGAAAGTGTCATCTTCACCTGTTGCCGCACCATCAACCCAAAAAGGTGGTACAGAAGCCTCCCTCAACACTACCTAAGTAAAATTCACCAGCATCGCACACATCAACGAGCACAAACCCTTTAGTGGGCTCATACTCTTTGATATTGCACCAACGTTTACAGACCTCCAGCATAACCCTTTCACCCATCAGGCCTTTTCAACCTCTCAGGTCTAAGCCTTCCTAGTTTGACGATAATAAGATTTGCCTATATCATCATACGCCATGACATGATACCAAGACTTGCTATGCCCTCAAGGCCATCATTCACCGCTACATGCAGAAAGACACTCTTCTCCTTGAGGACACTATTGACTGACCCCTAACACCTTCCCATATCCCTCCAACCTCTTCAACCACATCAACATCTCATCAGTAGGCCATGACCCCTTCATCTCTTTCACCCCCTATCTTCAAAATCAATGCCATCCATAACCACCAGGTCACAAAAGGACAAGGCAAAAGAAAAAGCCACCATTCCTTAGACTTACCCCTTCATCAAGCCACCTTAACCACCAAAGCCTAAAATTTCTATCCTTGGCGCATCTCAACCCTCTTCTTCTTCTTCTTTCAGGGCAATCTATGACTCCATGATAAAATAACTTCACCAGACGCCCGTGAAGATGACCCTGTATGACCTTATCCAAACCTCACCCTAATATCATCAAGCTCTCATCAGGGCCTTACAAGTAATGGAGGTCCAACCCGAGGACCTCCAACCACTTGCTACCTTGGTCTACTCTTTATCCCCTGTTGCCTCCATCACATTCAATGATTCTAAGATTCCTACATCTAACACAAAAGATCAGGACGCTTCTCTCTTCATCACTACCTATGTTGATCAGACATGCATTAAGCACGTTATGATTGATGGAGGTGCCAGCATCAACATTATCTCCACCCATGCCTTTGATCAATTGGCTCTTCCCAAGAATTACGTATCCAAAATTGATGTAATCTTGTGCTCCTTCAATGACACCACTGCCACAACCATTGGCATAGTCATCCTTCACATTCATGTTGGCCCGTGCACAGTCCCAGAGCTCTTCTATATCATCAAAGGAGAGTTCCAATATAACATGTTGTTAGGTCGACCTTGGATCCATGACATGGCTTGTGTTCCCTCTACCTTGCACCGTTGTGTGAAATTTGAGCATGACAAGCAAGTCCACACCATTCTCACTGACCCATCACCTTTCAAAACTTGTAACATGACTTATCAGCCAAATGACGTCCTCATTCCTATCAAGTCATCAACCTCGGTGCTACCTCCATCTGCAGAAGCTTTGACCAGTTCACAAATGGTAGTCGCCCTCACACCTCCTCTTCAAGCGACAACCAAAGACCCCATATAAGACATCTTCCAATGACTTTCACTTGGGGAATATCACTTGCTTGCTTTAGACATATTCCAAACTATGCAAGAGTATGGATGACTTCACCACAGCCCCAGTTATGACCATCAGATCAGGATGGTCATGCCTTATGGTCCTTCTCACCTCTGAACCAATCTCGTCTATGGGGGGCTCAATCAAGCTTTTACTGACAGGAATCCTCTCTCTTCACCTCAACCATTCACATCAGACTTCTCATTTCTTGGCAACCCCACCTTTGCACACACCTACCTTTACAAGTGTGCATGGAAGGGTTTTGGTTTTGGACACTATGAGCAAGGCTCCCATCAGCCCATCAAGCCTCTTAATGATGACACTACCAAGAAATGGTATGGCTTGGGTTTCCAAGACCCTATGCAAGCTTTTGTAGACCTTTGCCCCGAACCCACCATCAACCAATCTCCTCCAAGCTCACCTATTTCTCCCCCTTCACCTATGGAGTCGGTGGTTTCCATCCCTCCTAATTTTTTTTTGCATAAATACCATCTACCTAGAACCCCTGACCTATCAGTTGAATGGGGTGTCCAGGTATCTCCCTCTCATTTTTCCTAGCATGATAGAGGATGAGTCGGTGACCATCAACACTGTCCACTGCATAGATGACGACGCCATCCTTTCCTACATAGGCACCAATGACTCTTTCATCTAGCGCTCCCTCCCTTCTGAGACCTAGGTTATGTTAAATGAATCAACCATTGACATTAACCTCCCTTCTTCTGATGTTCCTCACATTTTGAAGATTGGCCAATCTTTAGATGCTCAAGAGTAGCTAGACTACACCTAGTTCTTCTCAGACCATAGCAAGGCCTTTGCCTAGACCTAAAGTGACATGCCTAGCATCGACCCCACTATTGCTACCCATAACATTATCACCAAACCAGAGGCTAAGCCTATTAGGCAAAAGCTTCGAAAGATGCATCTTCACATTGTGCTCCTTGTCAAAGAGGAGCTTTAGTACCTTCTCTCTGTCTCTTTCATCCAACCCATCAATTATCCATAGTGGGTCTCTAACATCATCCCTATCACCAAGGCGACTGGGGGGATTCAGATCTGCATAGACTATCACGACCTCAACCTAGCCTGTCCCAAAGATGACTTTCCTCTTCCCAACATTGACCAGCTTGTTGATCTCATGGCCAGCCATGAGATGCTATCTCTCATGGATAGGTTTTTAGGATACAATCAAATCCTGATCACACTGAAAGATCAGCACAAGACTACCTTTATCACCCCATGGGGGACTTTCTGCTATCGGGTCATGCCTTTTGGCTTGAAGAATGCAGGTGCCACATATCAGCATGCCATGACTTACATTTTTCATGATCTCCTCCACAAAATCATGGAGGACTATATGGATGACCTGCTCGACAAGTCCAAGCTTCACCGCGACTATTTGACCATTCTCAAGATCATCTTCTCTTGCCTTTTTCAATATAATGTCCGCCTTAACCCCAATAAATGCATCTTTGGGGTCCTCTCAAGCAAGCTCTTGGGCTTCATCATTTCTTTCCATGGCATCGAGATAGATTCCACCAAGATCTATGTTATCCTCGAGATGTCGCCTCTGACCAATCTCAAGTAGCTTCATAGTCTACAAGGGAAGCTCCAGTCCATTCACCGTTTCATCTCGTATCTTTCTGACTGCTGCCAATTTTTCATCATCTCCTTAAGAAGGACATCTCTTTTAAATGGGATAAGGACTGTCAAGAGGCTTTTGAAGCCCTCAAATGCTATCTGGTCTCATTTAGTCCTCATTCCACCTAAAGATGACCAACCCTTCTACCTTTATATCTCAGCCACCAACCATTCATTAGGTGCCATGATCACGCACCGAGACGAGCATCACCGTGAGTAAGTGGTTTACTATATCAACCGAACACTGGTCGACTATGAAACTCAGTATACCCATACTGAGAAACTCTATTTGGCATTAGTCTTTGCTGCTACCAAGCTCTGCCATTATCTTCTCAACCACAAGACCTTTGTCATCACTCACACTGACCCTCTTAAGTACATGCATTCCAAACCATATCAAAATCAACGTATGGCTTGGTGGTTCATGTTGCTTGCTGAGTTTGACTTTGAATTCATCTAGTATAAATCTATCAAGGGGCAAACCATCACTGACCAACTAGCAGATGCCCCTCTTCCTGATAATCAACCTTCGTAGTGCGAGTTCTCTAACGAGTTTATCACCACACTTTCCACCAATGACACCGTCTATCAAATGACCATGTTCTTCAATGGCTCCAAATGTCAACTCGGTGGGGGTGCAGGGGTCATTCTCATCCCACTCAAAGGTGAGCCCATGCCTCTATCTTTCAAGCTTGACTTTGATTATACCAATAATATGGCTGAGTATGAAGCCTTAATTTTGGGACTTCAAACTGCCCTTTCTCTCAGCATCAAGTCCATCAACATCTTCGGTGACTCGTAGCTTGTCATCAATCAAGTCAACGGTTCATACCTCTATAAAAATGAAATTTTGCAAAGGTATAAAAACCATGCTGACACTCTTTTGGCCTCTTTTGACCATTACCTCTTGCAGACTGTTCCTCGATCCATGAATAAGTTTGCTGACACCATGGCTTCTCTCACCTCACATATTCTGTCTTCGTTGTCTTTATCCAGACTTTTTGTCATGATGCATCGTGTGCCATTACCTTCATACATTTTTTCTAACATCAACCATGTCAACACCATAGACTCTAGTCCATGAGATGATTGGTATAAGCAACTTGTGGACTACTTATCTCTTTCTGTCATTCCTCCCAATCTCTCTAGCAATGCGTGGTGAGCTTTCATCAAATGCACAGCTCACTATACCATGCTATGGGGTCTTCTCTATAAGTGAGGCTTCGATGGCCTCATTCTTCACTGTCTAACCTCCACTGAAGCCTCTCATGCCATTAAACAAGTCCATGACGGGATTTGTGGCAGACACTTTAGTGGGAATTTGGTTGCCAAGCACATCATTCACCTGGGCTATTATTGGCCCACCCTTCATCAAGACTATAGCGACTATGTTCAGCATTGCATCAAGTGTCAGCAGCACTCTAACCTGCTTCATCTCCCTAGCCATGCCTTACAAGTCACTCAGGATTCTTGGCCTTTTTCTCAGTGGGGCTTAGATCTCATCGGTGAGATTAACCCTCACTCGTCTCTTCATCATCAATCCATCATCACCGCCACTAAGTATTTCACCAAGTGGGTGGAATCCATTCCTCTTGTCTCCACAAAAGCCAACAAAATTGTCAACTTCATTAGCACCCATATCATCTATCATTTTGGTGTCTCTCATAAAATCATCACTGACAATGGCAAGTCCTTCAAAAATAAGACCATCCAAAATCTCTATGACTCATTTGGCATCAAGCTCAGCTTCTCTTCACCTTACTACCCACAAGCAAATGGGCAGGCTGAGGCTTCCAACAAAATTTTGACTAAAATTCTCATGAAGGTGGTCAATGACACTGGAAGGGATTGGCACATTCATGTTCCCTTCGCTTTGTGGGCCTACCGCACTAGCATCTAAACCTCTACATGTGCTACCCCTTTCTCTCTCATGTACAGAACAGAGGCTATCCTACCTCTCGAAGTATAGATCCTGTCTCTTCACATCTCTCTGCATGACATTCTCTCTAACGATGACTTTTGTTAAGATCACTTAACTCAACTTGAGTTACTTGACGAATGTCATCTTGCTACCCTCAACCATCTCCATGTCTATCAAAATTGCATTAAGTGAGCCTATGACAAAAATCTATGAGAATGAGATTTCAACATCAGAGACCTCGTCCTCAAAGAGAATCAGCATGTGACCAATATGGAGCAAAGTAAATGAGGCAAGTTTGCCCCTAATTGGCTCGAACCTTTCATCATCATGCACAAGTATGGGTCAGGGACTTATCGTCTGTCTTCTCTCGACGGATGACCAGAACCTGAGCCTCTTAATGCATTGCATCTGTGACCATTTTACTGTTAGTCGAGTACTCATCCACTTGACATTTAACTTGAGCTCATCCCTTGAGTAATCCCCATCCTCTTAATCCTCATTCCTTTCTACCCTATTCCCCTTAACAAATCCTCTTTAACCCTTTTATAAAGTATGGATGCTTTGTTCTAATAAAAGGAAGCCCTTGAACTTCTATAGTCTTGTCCATGACTCACAATTCTGTCAAAAATAAATTGAGATGTCAAAATATCTAAGGTCACAAAATCAAATCAAAAAGGTAGACTGCTCCCTCAAAGGACAGTTGTACTATCATTGTTGTAGCTAATAGACTGTTCCCTTGAAGGACAGCTATTCAAAAGCCCTCAAATATATAAAGCAAAAATATAGACCACTCCTTTGAAGGATGGCTATGACTAAATCTTGCTATAAATAACACTTTCTTATAAGCTTCCCACATTGATCAGCTTCACAAATGACCACCAAACAAAATGACATCTCTATGTAGACTTCCTGCATTGATCAGTCTACACCAAAAAAAAAAAGGGTCATGGACTTGGCTTGTAGTTGTCTCAGGGTCTCCTATAAAAAGGGGCAAGGTTATCTCTACTCTAAAATGGGTTACCCTATTCTTACCTATCATAATACCTGCTCAAGGGACTTTGAGCTCACTTTAATGTCAAAGTGATTTGATTACCGCTCTAACACAACCTATGGTCAATGACGTAATGCATGAATGGGGCTCTTGATTCTAACAACCCCTACTATGTTGTCATTCTGGTCCTTGTCAATGAAAGGGCACATATGCCTTTCACTTCTTTTACACTTTGGTCACATTCAATCATTTGTCATTTATCAAATCAGCTCAACCCTCTTTTCCAACCAATCACATAACCCATTCTCACTCGTTTCTATGGACACCAATACACATGGAAACTATCGACTACACAATTTATGTCAAGCATAAACCATTACTTGCTGAAGAATAAATAGACTCATTTCATTTTTAGCATATGTCCATCACCTAATATGGACAATTGCTAGGGGTGAAAAACCTTGACTTCTCATCATCTCAAGCATGTTCTCTCAGACATATGGGACGTGCTAAGCCATTCTCATGACTCAACCAACTCTCAACCTCTTTGTCTCCTAGTCTAAACTACATTGGTCTGAGGCCCTTCCAATCAGGGCTATGTAGGCAACACCCAGATGACACGACTATCTTCTAGGGTTAGCTCGACCACCCCCATTTGTTCATCTACATAATGGACAAACCCTATCCTCTTCTACTCATGACTTGACCTAGACCACAAGCAATCAATCACTTTGACCCTTTTCCTCCCTTTTTGGGAGAACTACATTAGCCTGAGGCCCTTACGACAAGGGCTATGTAGGCAGCACCCAGTTGACATGGGTTCTTCTAGGGTTAGCTCGGCCATTATCTTCATCACTTTCTTCTATCCTATTTTCTCGTCACCTATCCATCACAGCTAAACACATATTCTCATAATCATTAGCATATTCATTTTCATCATGTCCATCATAGTCATTAATCATAACATCACTAGCATAACCATTAAACATCTACATCATACAATCTGCAAATCATAAAAATTAAACATCCATCACCATCTAATCTAAAAATCATAAACCATTCACATCATTATCATTATCATAAGGCATCATTACAATCATTATATAATCATTTCATTAACCACAACAATATCAACATCACCATCTAATCTAAAATCATAAACCATTCACATCATTATCATTATCATAAGGCATCATCACATTCATCATCATAATCATTAAACATCACATTATCAACATCACATTATCATCATAATCATAAACATCATATCATAAACATCATCTATCAAATCAAAATGCCATAAAAATATTAAGCACATCCATAACATTTTCCATAACACATCAATGATCCAAAAATCTCATCATCATATATATATATATATATCAGTTTTATACAATAGACACAATCTGTGTCTGTCTCTCTCTCTCTCAAAAATATAATACATCTCTCGTCTATAGCTCACAAGCTAGTATATACATCAAAAATAATATCAACATCTAAGCCTCACGGCTATGGCTATGGCAGTGGTGGTGGTGGTCGGGATGAGGCTGTGTCATCTCTGCTCTCGAATCTATGTTGTTTATGCACACCTAAAATTTTCCCTCACAATGCAGACCTCTATTGGCTCTGCTCATCTCGCATCTTGCTATATCACTATATTTAAGGGAACTCTCTGATAGCTCCCTCATAATACGTGATCTCATCCAGTATAGTCCTATACCTAGCAATAGGTACAGTTTGCAGTGGACCCATCCACCCTATTGCCATCCCCTATATTGAGCCTTACGACTGTGAATATGCTAGCTATACCGACATTGACTATCCTAGCCCCTGTGAAAATGCTAGCTGCTGAGATGGCTGCTACAATGGGCCCTACCCTACTTGTCGTGCCTATGCCTGGGCTACAGCTAGTTGTCCCTATAACAGAGTGACCTGTCCTGTCAGCATTACCACTTGACCTATCATCTCCACCATCTACCCAATCAAAACTATGACCTATCCTTATAAAATGGTCACTTGGGCCTGTGTTGCATCCCTCTCTTAGATGGCTACATCCCTCTCCTATCGAGCCGTATCTCTCTCCTCGCAGGCTATATCCCACTCTCTAGTAACAACCTATAAATCTAGTTGTGGCCCTACCTATATGCCTATATACTACCCTATCCACCATGCTATGTAGGCCTCTATACACCCTGGGTCAGCTATCTCAGGCCCTATCAGCAAATCCTCAAAATTTGGGCCCTATGTCTCCTCTAACAGTGGGAGCAGTGCCTCAATGTCATCCTACCTATACTGTGGGAAGGTAGGTGGTACATCCTATCATAGGCCATACTGGCACCACACTCTCTCTACTGGTATTCACTCGAGCTCGCCAGCTCACCTACCCCTAACCCATATGATGCTCTAGGTCCCGACCATCTACTTTGCCTGGTCCCTGAATGTTGGATACCCCAGGTACGGTCTCTAGACAATGTCTGCTAGGATCAGGGCCTCCAGCACCCCTTATTAGTGGTTGATATCCCTGACCACTCCATCCACCTGTATCTATGCCATCACCTCATGCCATCACCTAAATTTGACCCTGAAGCTAGCCTAGATCATCACTGAGATGCTGAGAGGACATGTGACCATGATGTGCTCATAGGCCTAGCAGTGTAGGAGGTGGCCCACACATAAGTTATACTGCCACCGCTGGCTAATCCCCCATAGCTCCCTATAGACCTGAGCCAAAAAGACTGGTGCCCAGGCAAATACGGTCTACTACTTGATCATCTCTATCAAAACCCCAGTCATGGCAACTAGGAACTTGCCTCCCTCGGCATTTGGCAATGCATAGACTATGATGTCGATCATCATCAGGACAACCAGCCAATGTGCATCCTCATCTGTCACATACAAAGGCTTGTAAGCAAAACTTGCTGAATGGTAGCTCATCTCTGTGATGTGCTCCCCAAACAGTGTGACCATGTGTATATCATGCACCTCTCTCGAGCATGCATATATGTCAGCTCCATGTGTCAGTAGCCACAAAATCTAGTACACATCCTCGACCTTGACCATCATCTCTCCCATGGGCAGGTGGAAAGTGTTGGTGGAATGGTCCCACCGCTCGATCAGTGCCACCATCAAGCTCATGTCCCTCACCACTCTATAGTAGCACCTTAGCCTGCCTAATCCCACTGTGCTCATCTGCACCCACTCCTCAACTATCATGCCTCTACGCATTTACATCAGCAAAGTCAAGAGGCAATCCCATAGCATCATAGTCTACCTCACCTGCATCCACCCAAATCAATCTCAAGTTAAACATGACTCTCACTTTTCCTACTATTCCTATTTGACCAATCTACCTAGCTACATATGCCTAACCTGACCCCCGAGAAGCCCTTGGTGTAGCTTCGACCCCTCGACTTGACTATTTGTTATCACTCCTTTTGACCAGGCAGCCACTGACATCAGTTAACATGCCAACGATGGCACTCACCTAACCAACGTTGGTCACTTAGTGATCGACGTCAGTGGGTGAGTGACCGACATCAGTCGTTGGTCGGCTGATGCTGGTTGCTAGTCAGCTGACATTGGTGAAAACTGCCGACGTCAGTGACTGGTTCGGCTATAGGGCCGAATAGGGCGAGCCCTAAATTTAGGGCTTCCCCATATTAGCCCCTTTTCCCCCCCAAAAACTATCCTAAAGTCTCATAATCTATTTTAAACCCCCTACCCACCTTCCTAACTACCCTCCCCCCTCAATTTCTACCCTAAACCACAAAAAATTCAAAAACCAAATCAAATTCACAATCAACCAAATAGGGTTCATTCAACCTCCTACCTCATCCCAGCATTGCCGGCATGGTGGCATGATGGGTGCTACTAGTGGTGGACCTCCTATGGGTCTTCTACTCCCCTCTACCATCTCCTCGATGTCAATATATCTCCAAGCTCTTGCTGGCCCACAACTGACTCTATAACCTCCTCTATGGCTCCAAGCGACTCCCTCTCTCCACCAATGCTTCTCTGCCACCTCACACCACTCCTCGATCAACTTTGTGTCACTTTCACACAAAAATCTCTAGAGCTCTTTTTATCTCAGTCAACAAATCACAAATGACTTTTGATGGGCTGCCAATCTAGTTTTGTCAGATTTGGTAGGCTACCGACGTCGATATCAGCATGCCCTAGGCCACCGATGTCAACTGATTTCTACTGACATCAGTCCCTTTGGGCCACCGACGTCAATTTTATCACCAACGTCGGTGGCCTTCAAACCTTCTTTTTTCATCCCATTCCCCCAAAATCATGCCCCCAATCAGTCAGCTCTCCAGTCCAAGTTATCTTAGCCCCCTAGGGCACACTTGAGATCACTTTTGCCTCCGCCTGCCTCGACCACCAGACCTTAGAGATTGCAACTATCTCCTCTGCCCCCTTTTGAGACAACTCTACCTTGGTTATTTTGATTGCCATTGCTACCTCGCACCTAGTTGGCCCATTGTCATCGACCCTCACAATTATTAGATTGTGAGCAAGTTGATCCCTACTGCTTGTGACTTTTTTTATGTTTTTTAGGAGCACTTCCTGAGCCCGGGATACCTAGAACATGATGACCCTTTAGATCTATATCTTGAATCAAGTAACCCCATCAGTTATGACTAAATGCTGGGGCCTAGTTATTTTGATTTTGGCACTCCTTGACCCTTTGACCATGACAATTTGACCTACCTACCACGTGGTGTGGTATATGTGCAATCCCACCCTTTGCAGCGTTCACCCTCGATCTTCGCCCTCTCTATCCATCTCTCTATCAAATCGATACTCAACCTTAGGTTCCCTTCCCTCAACTCCCACTTTGAGGGGGGAACACCTCATCCCATACCTAGGGCAACCAACTCCTATTTTTGTCTTGCAGTTCGTCAAGACTAACCAACAAGACAAAAAGGGGCAAATGTAGACACCAAAATCGTGTCTACCCCTTTGGTCATCCTTGGCCCCCCTTGGCCCATTTCGTAACACTTGTCCCAAGTCCCCTCCATTATTAAATTAAAATAAATCAAATATTTTAATTTGGTAATTGTCTCTTTTCCACCTCACCCATTCCACCTTGGATTCCCCTCCTTGGATCCCCCCACCTCATTCCTAGCTTTAATAACCCAAATCTCATTTTAGCCCTTCCTCCTGCATCTATTTAAGCCCTCCTCGACCATTTTCCCATGATTTTTTTGACCCTGGCAGTGTGCAAGAATGGATAGAGGCTAATTTTAGCCTCTGTCTCCATTCTTTTACCACCGACATCGGTCATTATGCTGCTAACGTCGGCGGTTCTGCCAGCATCAGTTGCCTTCAAAGCTACATTTTTGCAATTGTTCTTTCCCCTATGAACATGAACTCTTTTGGCACTTGGCATTCTATTTCTCTCTCTCTCCTTCTTGCATAGCAAGCATCAGTAGCTATAGGTACCCTACAGAGATAGCTCTAGGCTCTTGGCATTTGCAGGTATGTCAACAGCTTCAACAACAGGTTTCCTCCATTCTTCCTTCAGCAAGCAAGAGGTAAGCACTTTCTTGTTTTTTATTTAAATTTTTATTTGAGTCCATCTATTCAACAAACTACTACCCACAACCTTCCCTGTCCTTCCTAGAGAGGCTAAAAGGCCTTCTCTGACCTCTGTCTTCCCCTTTTTGCCTCTGTCACCCATTCAATCCCTTTTCAGACAATACCCTCAGTTCAATCAGCCCTACACAGACCTCCAAGCAATCCTTCTAACCCCAAAATAGTCTCTCTGACCCTCAAATGGAACCTCAATCTACTCTATAGACCAAAAACTAGACCTAAAACTTGTCCCTGGCCATTACCCCAACCGACCTCGACCATTGCCCCTACCGACGTCGGCAACCTAAATGACATCAGCGACCTTCCTTGACTGACGCTGGTAGAACCACCAACGTCGGCAACTGTGTGAAGTAGATTACTACATAACAGGTATGCATTTTCTTTTTATTTCCTTCATTTAGTCTTTTATCATTTCTATTTCTGTCAATATTCTATTTTTAACAGTGGACTGTCATCCTCCAAGGAGTCTCTGCGCTTCTAGGACCAAGCTTTTGCTTGGCAGTCCACTTTTTTGTCATCTAACCATTTTCGTGTTTTAGTCTCTTTCTATTTCAGGTGTCATCCTCCACAACCAAAGAGGAGTTCCCGCTATTGTTTGATTCTGGTGTGCAAGTCCACAATCCGACTACGTATAAACCCTCGTCCACTTTTCTTAGTTTCTCATTTTCCTTTCTTGAATGTGAAAAGTGAATCTTGTTTGGAAACACGTGTTGATGTGTCTAAATAACATGGAGGTATAATTTAGGTATTTAAGGGTTCAAAAATTTATATAATCATATGGATATGTGAAATATTTGATTAATTATTTTAGAAGTTTGAGACTCTATTTTTAGTGTATGAAGACCTGAAGAACTAGGAGGCCTAATTGGTAGGTCCAAGTGTGGAGTTGGTGTTCCAAATGGCATGGACCCATGTGGGAGTGAGATGAGGGATATTTTAGATATTTTTGATATGTTATAATCATTTTTAAAGGATTAAAGTGGTCTAAGTAGTCTCACATGTAACATGTGAGTATGAAGGTCTAATGGTTTTAGGTCTCACCAATACCTAATGGTGGGTTGGGACTAATGAGGCATTGGCAAACCTATGGAGTATGTGGTTCTTCAATTTAATGTGTATGAGGACGTATTTTAAATGTGTAATAAGTTTTTTAATCATCTTGGATAACCAAGATGGATTATACTAAGAGCATGGTATAAGTACAAGACCTATTTGGCCTATTTGTTCAGGTTACAGTTATGGGGAGTAAAGTGAAGTAGAGAACATTTAAAATAGAAGGTACAAGTTAGTGAGGACCAAAATAGAGTGAAGAGGATCATAATTTATTATCTAATAAAGGTGATGAATGTGATCACATAGGTTATTAGTAATAATAATCCTAGAAGAGGTAGAATGAGTGAGTATGCTCAAGAGGTTGTTTGAGAGAGTGTGAATAGTGAGCAAAGGCAATGTGAAGGTTTTGTGTGTGCTAAGTAGATGGGTTGAAGGGAAGAGTAGGTTTATGATGGTGTGCATGACCTTTAGGTTATATTTTTTATGTCATAATATTGTTATTATAGGTTTGAAGATTGAGTGCGAGTAAAGGTGAAGAGTGATAATCATAAGTCCATCATCAGATGTTGAAGACATTAGTTCAAAGGTGGATATGTTCATAGGTGTTGTTGTGGAAGCTCAACATCTAGGGGGTTGCAACACAATTTCAAGATGAAAATTTATAAAGGTTTAGTTATTATGGTAGCTTAGCTAGATAGGTGTAGTAGTTCCTTATGGGATTGCAATCTCACTAAAATAAGGGATGGTAGTTCCTTGATCAGTTACAATTAGTCTAAAGTGGATCTTTCATTATAGGACTGTAGTCCATATTATAAGTTTAAATGGGTTTAATTCCACAAGAGGGTTTCTCATGTATGTCATGTGTTATATGCTTGATCTTGCATTATATTTCTTATTCACTGGTATGAATGATGTGTATGCCTCATGAATGTATGTATTAAATGATTGAGGGTTTGAAGGAATTGGAACTAAAATTGGATTATCTAGGCTCACTAATTCAACCCCCAGTGATTGTACCTCTAAAATTGGTATTAGATCAGGTCCTTTAGAGGAATCCTAATATCTTGAAGGTGATCTTGATTTGGTACAAAGATGGTTAAATAATTAAAGAAAGAGAACTAAGAGTGGAAGGTTGTGATCAAGGCACTTGAAGAATAGATATGTACTTTGAAGAAAGATGCCAAAGAGGATGAGAATTTTATCACTAATCTCAAGGTTCATCTAGTAGATTCTAAGATAATTTTTTGTTAAAAAATAAATACATAATGATTGATAAAGACAATTTACATAGAAGTAAAGAAGATGACAATGAGGAAGAAGTTAATCTAGAAGTTGAGCTCATGAGTGCACTTGGTGAACTAATAAACTAGAAGAAAAGGAATCATAAAATGAGGAATATGATCAAAGGTATTAAATTATAAGTTAGTTCCCTTGAGAGAAGCCTGTTAGGCATGTCCAAAAAATAAGAAAATATGTATCAAGAACAAATCAAGTCTATTAAAGTATAAGCATATAGATTTAAAGACATGGCCAACAAGGCCAAAGAGGATGAAGAGAAGGTCAGTATTCTTGAGGATCAGTTAAATAATATAAATGCAAATCTTAAAGCAAGAGAAGATGAGTACACTTAGCTAAATATTGAGATGGGATCCTTAAAGAGTCATCATGAGCTTATTGTAGTCAAGTTTGATAGACTTAAAAAAAAGAATGAGAAGCCTGAGTATGTCAAGGAAAATGCAAGATTTGAAAGTAATACAAGAAGGTCTATTAAAGAACCAAATGCTTTAAGGTATTCTAGTTTATTCCATGTTCATTATTATACATGTAATAAGTATGGTCATAGAGCTAAGGACTGTAGAAGGAATTCAATTAAGAATGATTTCTCATGGAGCCTTGGAAGGAGAAGTAATCAGTCTTGGAGAAATCATATCTCAAATAAAACAAGAGAAAATAAGGAATCAAATATGAAGAAGATACATAATTTTTTTTATGTCCAGATAGAAAATAAAGATCACAATCATCATCAAGAAAAAGGTATGAATGATCTTTTTTGTTTCAATTGTCATAGAGTTGGTCACATTGCTAGGTATTGTAAGAATAGGTTGAATGAATTCCCAAAGTAAAATAAGGTGTATGGATCTCCTAATGTGTAAGGAAGAGGTCATAAATGGGTATGAAAACCTAAGCCTATTAGAAGAGATCAGACTAAGACCAAAGATGGTTTGTTTTCCATCATAGATATGAAGGAAAGTCAAGAGTTTTTATTGACAACAATTATTGATAAATCGAAAGAAAAGAATAAAGTCAAGTATTCAGTCAATTTCAATCAAGACTACAAGTCAGATGTGATTACAGAGATATGGGACTCTCTAAAGTTTTTATACTTTTAGTCTCTCTAAGTTAAAAGGGTGTCTCTCTTTAAGCTTCAAGGAGACACTTTATAAAAAAAGGAAGAATGGTGGATGTTGTTTGGGTCTTGATTTATGTTTTAAGACAAATAAGGTCATGAGAAGATGTGTTTGCTTACTGAGAAGGACTTTGTTAATTGGAAAACCTATGTGTATAAGGTATGTAAGTATGGAATGGGTGTTTCCAGGTGGCCAAATAAGATTGATGAAATGTCAAGAATATTTTTATGCTCACAAAGGTATGTGAAATTGTTTGTGATGTGTTCTAGGTGATTTCAAGATTTGAAGATATTTTGTATGCAATTAGAGAATTTTTGTTTGATTTTGGGTTTCTCAATTTGTGTTTAAGAGTATGATGGTCCTAAAATGGGTTATACAATGTATGGGTTCCCAAAGGTGTGAAAGATCAAATCTTGGTCCAAAAGTGTGTAATGGGTGTCTCCAGGTGTGCAAGAAGTTTTAGGGGATGGCATTGACCAGAAGGAGGTTTGTTGAACTTGTTTATTTTGAGATATAGGTTTTAGGCTCTACTAGAAAAGTGGCTTGCCTTATGAGTTTAGATATAAGTAATATTAATAGTTTTAATGGGCCAAATGGCTTGTCAAATCAGTTCAAATAGATTTTAAGGTTTGTGGTTTTAAAATTATTTATGTTTTTCTCAAGATGGAGGCCTAATTGGCAATTTGGTTTTTGAAGTAAGTATGTTTTAGAAGTTGATCTAGGTGTTTCAAATTTATGTTCTTAAATTATAATATGAAATTGATTTAGATATGAATTTTTAGGTCTTGAATATGTGTCTTCTTAAAGTTATGGGCTCTACGAGTTCTAGGTAGGGTTATAAGGAGACTAGACAGGTCTAGTAAGAATAAGAATGCCTTTTGTTTAGTTTATCCAAAAATAGAAACATATGATTATTTAAAGGAGATTTATAATTTTTGTTGAGATAATGTGTCATTTTTTTATTGGCATGAAGTTTTATTGGTGGTCCCTTAGGTGGTTTGAGAGGAGAGTATAGTAAGCCTGTATGGTGATTCTTCATGGTGTATAAAGTTTTGAAGATGCTCAAGATGTGAAATGGCTTAGATATATTAGGGGGATTTCCTCTTAGATATTTATTTGTGAGTTAAATTATATTTTAGTATCTTTTGTGTGTTATTTCTTCATTATTTGCAGTGCTTGGTTGAAGAGAGTGTTGGCATGGAGCAAGAGGAAGTTATCAAGGCAAAGAAAAGGTAGGCTCAAGGGAAGGGGGAGTTTGTATCATATTTATAATATGTTACTATATTATTGATGGTATTTTTAGTTCCTTAGGATCATTTTTAACCCTCTTTGTCATTATGTCAAAGGGGGAGAAAGTTCCTCTTATGGGGGTGCTTGAATAGAGAGAAAAAAGGTGAATTGTATATTGCTATATGATGGTTGTTGACATCAATGACAAAGGAGGATATTATTTGAGAGTTATAAATGATGTCATGGTGATGCCATATATGTTTCCAATTTATTTTATGAAGTTCTTTGTTAATCTAAGTGACAATGACAAAGTGTGTAATGTGTTTGTCCTAGTGTGCTTAAAGTATGCTTGGTTGATATTTAGTTTTGACATGGTTTGAGATGATTAAGGATGATTATAAAGTATTTATAATGTGAAAGGGGTACTATTAGTGGTTAATAATGATTGGATAACTTGTGTTCATGAGTGTAATTCACCTAGTTCTTTATTATGTTCATATAAGCATATTTGGCTCTATGGAAAAAATTTGAGTAGGCAATTTGTTAACATCATAATTACCATGTGGGGATGATTTAGTGGGAGTTGATCATATGGTTATGATCACATTATTCCATAGTTTCTATGTATAAAGTCTCAAATTTTTAAACTAAGTGTGATAAAATATATGAAAATGCAAAGTTGGGCTCCCAAGCAGTTCGACAATGTTTTCCCATAGCCAAATTTGCATGAGGTAAGAAAGAGCTAAGTAATAATTTTAATGTCATAATATCTCACATGTGTGAGGGTTTTAGGATCATATTGATATATGGATGAATTTCCCTATTATATAATATCATATTCGTTAAATCTTAGGTCATGTGACTAAGTGAGACAAAAGATACGTAAATTCAAAGTTGGGCTCCCAAGCAGTTTTACAATTTTTTCCCATACTTAGCCAAATTTGCATGAGGCACGAAAGAACTAAGTAAGTAGTTGGGTGATGGAATATATTATATGTGTGGATGTTTTATGCCAATTTTATCATATGGGTTTATTTATTTTTTTTCCTAGTTTATATGTGTTAAACTTAAGGTTATGCAAGGAAGCGTGATAAAAGATATGCATGTGTAAAGTTGGCCTTCCAAACAAGTTCTTGACATAGTTGGATCTGTAATCTAAGTGAGTAGATTAATGTAGTTATATCTCACACATGTGAAGGTTTCAAGATAATTTTGATACATGTTTGGATTCCCCTATGAATGAAGATCATATGGTGTAAATTTGATAACATGCATTTGAAAGTAATAAAAGATATATCTATCCAAAGTTGGCCTTCCAGGCATATTATGGTGGTTTCTTTACTTATTCAATTTTGCACAAGGTAAAGTTTGAGAATATATAAAAAAAATATAAATGGAGTTAATTTGATCCAAGATGTTAGGAATTATTGAGATGATAAGAATTTCATGTTGTTTAACACTGAGCAAAGGTAAAGGATAAGGATTACATGGTTCACATGTATTCATATAGATTGATCTAAAGGCATGAGTAAAGTCAAAGTGGTCAAAGTGGTAGTTGTTTAATAATGTTAATATTTGAGATCCTTACATTAATATTTATGGTTCATGTTTAATCTTATTATTGAGGACATGAGATGATAACATGTTGACTGAAGTTTAACTGTGACCATTTGAATTCAAATATTTGAATTTAACAAAGGAAAGACCAGTGTCTAGTTTTTGTGCCATATCTTTTGATTTATAAAAAATTTGACCATTGTGTAAAAAATATAATTTTTAGAGGACTCCAAATTTCATCTATAAATATAGATTTTAAGATATGAAAGTGTGTATATTCAAAGTTATGAGGGTTCAAAGTTGACTATGTTTTCATGTTTATTCTGCAAGTGAATCAAGATTGATAATTAAACTTGTGTTGATGTTGTTTTGATGTTTTATGTTTTATTATATATTGGAGAGTGTTTTATACTCCATAATTATCATTTTTTTAAAATTAGAGGTTTAACCAATTTATATTTTATATGAACAAAGACATAGAAGTTGATTGTGTTTGTTGAATGCACTAGCAGTTTGAGTGACCTTGTAGAGGTGAGTTGAAGGTGTTATGAGTGGATTTTAAGAAGAAAATGAGCATGGATATGTTATATAAGTCTCTAAGGCTTATTATAAGGCATTGGTTTTCATAATATGCCTTTGATCAGATATGGAGAGTCAAAAGAGATTGACTATATATGACTAGTCTGAGTAGTCATTTTGTGTATGTTATTTTGAGTGCTTAGAACATGTGTTGATGTGTCTAAATAACATGGATTATAAATAAGGTCTTTAATGTTTCATCCATGTGATATAATCATATTTATATGTGAAATATTTGATTATTTGGTTTAGAAGTTTGAGACTATATTTTTTGTCTATGAAGACTTGAAGAACTAGGAGACCTAATTGGTAGGTCCAAGTGTGGAGTTGGTGTTCCAGATCACATAGACCCACGTGGGAATGATAAAATGGATATTGGAGATATTTTTTATATTTTAAATTAATTTTTAAATCATGAAGGTGGTCCAAGTAGTCTCACATGTAACATGTGAGTATGAAGGTCTAATGGTTTTACGTCTCACTAAGACCTAATGGTGGTTTGGGGCTAATGAGGATTGGCCAACCTATGAAGTATGTGGTTATTACATGTGACATGTATGAGGACATATTTCAAAGGTGAAACATGTGTGGTAATCATCTTGGTTGATCAATATGGGTTATACCAAGAGTATGGTATAAGTACAATAACTATTTGGCCTGTTTGTTCTCGTTGTGGTTATGGGGAGTGAAGTGAAGGAGAGAACCTTGAAAAATAAGGTCAAGCTAGTGAAGACCAGAATAGAGTGAAGAGGATCATACTTTCTTATCTGATCAAGGTGATGAAGGTGATCACATAGGTTATTAGACCTAATAAGCCTAGAAGAAGCAAATGAGTGAGTATGCTCAAGGGGCTATTTAAGAGAGTTTGTATGGTGAGTAAAGGCAAGGTGAAGGTTATTTATGTTCTTAATGGAAGGTTTTAATGGTATATTAAGTTTATGATGGTGTGTATGACCCTCTTAGGTCATATTTATGATTTCATACTTGTGCTTTTGTAGGTTTGAAGATTGAGTGTGAGTGAAGGTGAAGATTGATAATCAAAAGTCCATCATCAGATGTTGAAGACATCAATTCAAAGGTAGATGTGTTCATAAGTGTTATTATATAATATAAAAATCTAAAGCATTTTATCCTCCTTTTAAGGTGAAACTTTCTAAATTTTTGCTTATTTTGGTAGCTCAGCTAAACAAGTTTAGTAGTTCCTTATGGGATTGTAGTCTTACTAAAATAAGGGATGGTAGTTCCTTGATCAATTAAAGCTTGTCTAAATTATATCTTATCATTATAACATTGTAATCCATCTTGTAGAGTTTAATTTTTTTAATTCCATAATAGGGTTTCCCATGTATGTCATGTGTTATGTTCTTGATCTTGCATTATATTTCTTATTCACTATTATGAATGATGTGTATGCCTCATGAATGGATGTATTGAATTATTAAGGGTTTGAAGGAATTGGAATTAAAATTGGATTATCTAGGCTCACTGATTGACCCCTCCTCCTCTCAATGATTTTACCTCTAACAAAACCTAAAGAGTAATCTACTAAAATATACATTATGATTTGATCAAACAAGATATAAGTAGGCCCTCAAGGCTTTACCTTACTTGTTGATATATGGATGATAACTAGTTTTACCAATCATAATTAAATTACCCACACATCAATTTATGTAGGATTACATTGAATCAAGTGAAAAGATAGAATCTCAATTATTAGACATAATAGAGATGGAAGATTCAAATATTTAAGCCTTACAAAATTTTAGTAAACATCATGACATAGTTAAAAGTTGGTTTGATATAAGAGAAAAATTTAAGGCATTTAGAATATCTAACCTAGTGCTTCTGTGGGATAAATCCCATGAAAATAAAAGACAACATAACAGGTTTACCCCACTATGTATTTGACCTTATCAAATTTTAGAGATATTAGGTAACAATGTTTTTCGATTGAGGGACCTCCAAGGTAAAAAATGAACATATCTAGTAAATACATAGTTTTTGAATCACTACTTCATGGATGTACCTATAGAGATGTCCCTAAGTAAAAATGCATTTTGTGGTAAATGTAGGATTAGAATAGATTAACTAATTTCATATTTAGTTTCCCCATTTTTTATATTAATTTTTCCTATTTTTAGCTTTTTTCTTTCCCTAGTTTAGTTCCTTATTTTCTAGATTAGATATATTTTATTTCATGCCAATCTAATTGACTTATCCTAAGATACTCAAGCAAGTACACAATCCATTGAATGTCTTATCCATGCTTAAGGATAAAATTATAATATGTCGGAAAGGTCCCAAAAGAAATAACTAGTGTGGGAAGGACATAAAATAAATCATACAAATCACTTTGCTTGTAAGTTTTACACCCTTGTGCTTAATATTTTTAGAATTTAGGTATGTAATGTAAAATTGATCATCATCATGCTACCATTGAATACTTCTATCAAGTATATAAATTTTTTTCTTATTAATACATATAAATCTGTAAAGCTTTCTCATTTTTACTGGATCAAAGGCACTTCTCATGTCAATATTTGTTTAAAGTAATAACCATTGATATAGATGTAGCTAGTAGGGAAAATATGGTAAAAATATGCCCTCGTAAATACCATCTCACTTTGGTTTTTACTCTCCTTCTTCCAATTATATTCTTAAAAAAAAGAGGGTCAATGCATCTTAAAATAGTGATGAATCAAAGTTAAATAAAATATAAAGGTGATCAAAGTCTCACATGATGAAATAAGATCAATGTATCATGCATCATGCAAAAATATAGGAGGAAGAAATAAGATGAACCAAAGGTATCTCTATTGGGGCTATGGGCACCTATTTGGTAATAGATCAATGCCTGAAATTCCATAATTTTAAATATATTTTCAAATAAAGTCACCTCCTCACACATAAATCCAAGGTATGGGCAAGGCAATTAAGTTGTACGTAGTTATTTGGAGTTGCTTTAATATTTTTTATTCAAGTATTTTATTGTGAAATAGTTCATGCTTTATTTTAAATTTGTAACCAAAGGTTCTATGTTATCAAATTGAATGAGTGAATTAAGTTGATGTAACATTTTAGGGTTTAACATGTGTAATTACCTATGATTGGTTAAGGGGATGAGATATCTAAATTAGTGAAATAAATTGCAATAATTAACCTACTAATTTTTAAGTGAATTTGAAATTTATTAAATTTCTAATAATAGTAATAAATAAGGAAAAATATATACTTATCTAAAAATAGACGATCATGGATGATCTAGGTTCTAAAACTAGATATCTTAGTAACTCTGAGTATCACAAGTAGGTTTCTAATATTCATTTGTTCACTAGATATTAGTGCCCAATTTGTATAATAGTACCATTTATGTGTAATTTCTATGATGGAGCATTAATATCCCCTTTGTGGGACTATTCCTATTTTTTTGGAACACATATGCCTATGTCTGTGTGTTGTGTACTCTGAGATTGAAGCTTATAAATGTATATTATACCTATAAAGCTTGATTTCATGTGAAAACCCTATTTATATTTGTAAGTGTGATATGATAAATATTTTTGAGTGTGTTAGTAGGATGGACTGGACATCCTCAACACTTTGTTGTGTAGATAGTTGCCTACATATCAATGCTCTGAAGAGGGATCAAGTCCAATCTATTTCCCCCACCTAGTACTTGATGTATGTGCAAGTGAATGCTAGAATGAGAGTAGCCTTAGATGCCTTGAATGCTCTTAAGCCTTTGAATACATGAAAATTGGACTTAGGGTTATTTTATATGGTAGTATGAATAAATTAGGGAAGAATGGGGATAATGTACCTTGATTTTGCATAACATTATCTTATGTTTGAATATCTTTTGCATCTATTTTCCATCTAGTGAATAGAGGTGGATTAGACTTGTATATATAGGTTTTTATTATTTGTGTGGATAATAAAATGATCTTAGGTTGACCTTAGGAGGGGTATAAATTTGAAAAATTATCCTTTTAAAAGAGTTAGAGCTAAGGATAATAGTGCCTAGTTGGGGACACTAGTGTCATGTGGTTGTAGTGTCCCAAATGTGATGCTAATTTCCTTTTGGTAGAATTTTGGTAGAGTTGGATTGAATTAAAAGGTGACAATTCAGAGACTATGTCTTGACTGGATATAAGTGAAAAATGTCTACTAAATAGATGTAGATTCAAGTCTAAGGCTCTAGAATAGGTCTATGGAAAACTTATGGATAGGGTGACTCAAGTGACACTCTTAACATCTAATTACCACTTTTAGGTTATTACATTTGCCCCCCATTTTTTATAGTAATGCAACAAAGAAAAATTAACAATATAAAAGAAAAATAAGTGTACCTAGACTTACCTTGGAAGTCAATCCCATGTAGTTGAGTTTGAATCTACAAATTTTGGGTCTATGTATGTGTAACATGATCTAAAGTGATGTCCTATAATGAAACATGCAAAAAATAGTCCTTACCAATGAGGTAATCAAAAGCAAAAGACTATGTTGAAATGAAATAATTGAGTAAAGAGAGAGGAAAGGAATAAAAACACCTCATTGGGTATACAAACTAATGCATGAACTTGGTGACAACCTGTGTGTGTGAAAGTGTATAGTGATCATATCATTGAATAAATTGGATCGAGCTAATGGCTTGTTCAATCCTCATATGGGTGTCTCAATAACTCAATTCGGTTTTGACTCCATCATTTCCCACCCCTGCTTGGTGGATCTTGATCTCTATGAATAGCTTGGATAAGACTATATGTGTGTCAAACCCTCTTATGTAGGGGGTTCAAGAAATAAATTATTCCATGGCTCTATCATTTACCCCTATGTGAAGTAGATGTATTTGTAACTATATTTCACAAAATGATGAAAGTATCTAATTGAGTAATCTAACTGTGTATTCAACTTTATGACCACTCGATAATACCAAGCACTATAAATGGAGTAAGGAATGAATATAGAGAAAACATAAAATGTGATAGAAAGTGTATATAATATAGAGAATGACATGGAGTTTTCTATTCCATCTAATAAACATATCTCTATCTAAGTATATGGAAACCAATATGCCATACACATGCCCCTAATCTAGTATCTGAGTATATTGTATCTAAATCAAGTATGTAATAGTTGAATCTATGTACTGATCTAAATGTATGAGTGATTATGTCATGCATGATGCATACAAATATAAATAAATGGTATGAATATGGATTTAAATGACTAAATCTAAGCTAAATCTAAACATAGATACCAAACCCATGACTGTATCTATGTAAATATGTATTGTACCTAGTGTATTAGTCTAAATGAACTAGACTATCCTAAAGCTAGGGGTACTATATAATAGAACCATGTGGTGATAGTGTCCTAATTTGAGAACTAATGTTTACCTAGTATAATCTCTATGTGATCTAGATTGATTACTAAACCTCTACTCTATTTTATGTTTTCCTTGAGTTTAAACTCTATAACTGAGCTTATGTGTTAAAATGTATTTATGAAAATAAAAATAGGAGTCTGATCTCTATAACAATACCTATAAATGCCCCCTCTTTTTAGGGTAGTTATGAAATCTTTGGAAGAACTTCCCTCTAAATAAATTGCTCTACTAACTATGTTAGCTAGAGCAAGATATTCCAATATAATGTACAGACATAACATCAAAATGTAAATGTATCTAAACAATAGTAGGAAATGTAAGATGTATGTTGTAATCTAGAATTAGACAAGGGTGTCAATATAGATGTAAGAAATGTATAACATTAGTAAAATCTAAGTAACTACCTAGGGGGATGGGGTGTAATGTCCATCAAGGCTCCAAAGTAGGATAGGTGTATGCATGAGATCTATCATGTCACTGAAAACTGGTGTGTGTATGTGTGTATGTGTAACAATCAAATACAAGTGTCATGGTGTATAAGCATACAAAAAAGGCAAACATACAATCACATGAGGCTTGAAAAAAGTAGGTCAAGGGGCCATAATAAAAGGGACATGGGAACATGCCACTAAATATTAAAATGAAAACATACAAGGACATGTTCAAATGTCCACATAAGCAAACAACAAGAAATTTAGAATAGAGCCATAGAGAAGGACATGTTCAAATGTCCAAATATATAATCATGAAAAGAGCACATACAAGGGACATGGGTACATGTCCAAGGCATACAAATATAGAAGTGACATAGAATCCAAGGAATAATGGTATATTCAAATGCTCTCAAAAATGTAAGAATCATAGTAACATAATCAAGTCTAATCTAGGAACTAGAAATGAAAGCATGTATAACTATGTAATATAAATATATGTGGATATCAAGGTGCATATATATTGAAGATAACTACTGATAGTCAAAAAAAATTTGAGTAATGAATAATAATGATCAATATCAAGATAAATCAATTTGTAATTGGAATATATAGTATGTAAAGATAAAACCTAGTTGTGTCAACTATGTAGAAGATGACCCTAAGTTGGTAGATGTAGCAATGAATAAATCTAGACCAGTGTAAATTTCCTCTAATGGGTAGATGATAGATGGTTCGATCATTGTAGTGAACTAAAGTCTTATCTAGAATTTGCAAGAATTCAATAAGAATAGGTGAATCATATGTGTATGATAAAACCAACTACACTAAAATAGCTATAAATATGAAATATCTGGCAAGTAGTATAAATTAAATAAAAAAATGCATATAATCTATAAATTTTTGAATTTTGGAAATATTTGAATGTTTTTGGATTTTGAGATATTATATTATTTTTTTGTTTTTTGAGTATTATATTATTATTTTATTTTTTGAGTATAAGCTATGTACAAGCATATAAAATTAAAGTATGTATAAGGAATGAGAGAGACAAAGAAGTATGTACAAGGGTAAAAACCATAATAATCAGTGAATCTCATGAGAGACTCACCATCACTATGACATGTGTTAAAGAATGTAATAGTGATCATACATGTGATGTGAAAGGGCATTTATGTATTCATGATCTAGTGTACTATAGAATTTGAATTTGAAGATACCTTAATAGTGATGTTATGATGTGATGTCACTAACTATGATTTCATGTGAGCTATAGGGTTCTTGGGAACCCATATTTTAGATGTAGAAGTTGTAGGTGATGTAGGTGCCCTATGTTGAGAACCCCTATACCCCAATATAATTAATCTAAATGTGAACTAAATATAGGGTAGTCCTCAAGAATGCATAACATATCTATGTGTTGGGAGATTAGTGGTAGTGATGTGTTGTCATTGATGTCAAGTGGAATTAGTGATGACAAAGTGGCATGAGAGTGCTCTTGGTTTAATATGCATGATCTTAGTGTTCAACTCAGTCTTGGTTGCTAGTGAAAGCTTGTGGGAGAAGTTGGTTCTATGGAATCATGAGTAGATGGCATGGAAAATGGAGAGAGAGAGATTACATGGTATGTCCATATGGTTGAGAGAGAAATTGGAGTCCTTCCTGGTGGTCTTTAGGGGGAGTACAAGTCATCCTATGCCTTGTGGGCTTGACCATGTGTAGTTACCTATGGGTTTGTGAGTACTTTGAGAGATATATCATGATGAGGGGCTTAATATGATTTTCATATGCATGTTAGGCATGTATAGGATGCTGATAAGTTAGATAGATGGTTTTCAAGAGGTAACTAGTGGTCTATAAGATAGTTTGGCCATTAGCCTAGTTGGCCTAAGTGGGATTGTGAGGCCTTGTAAATGGTCAAATGGTGTTTTCAAGTTGGTGAAGCTTGTTGTTATATGAGATTTGGTTAGGAAAGTTTTTTCAAACATGTTTATGAGATTTGAGGTTAGATAATGAGATAGAAATTCAATAAAATTCTTTATGTGCTTCAAAGATGGCTCTCATTGTGCATTTTGAGTTTGAAAGGAAAGTTTCAACATTCACTAGTTCATGTAGACTTTGTTGCATGGGAACCTAAAAATTTTGGGAGAGGTGGAACATATACCTAATAATCTTTTTCAATTATTTTGTATTGGATTGAGGGGCATAGCTTTATGAACATTTGTTAAGAATGTAAACTGGTTAAAACCATTTATAAACCCTCATAATGGAGCAATTAGAAAGAACTTGATAGAAAGGACCTAGAATGGATTGGTTGACCAAGTTTGACTATTGGAAGGTATAGATTATTCCTATAGGAATATATAGGTGGTAGTGGTGTGTCAGTGTAGTGAACAAAAGGTAAAAAAATATGCATGTTTCTAAAGATGTTAGTACTACAGGCAGGGTTGACTAAGTCAACACATGAAAGTTATTAGAGATTAAAGGCCAGGAATTGTTCTTAAAGTACATAGAGATTTTTTGGAAATAAAAAATCACTATGTCAATTATCTAATTCAATAAAGTTTCCCTATCGCTAATATGCCAGATAGTGAAAAAAATGACAAAAAGCTAGTATGAGTGAGAATCCAGTTAGGGATGGTGTGTAGGTGAGTAGGGATGAATTCAATGGTTTAGGGTATTTTTTTAAGACATATTAATTATGTTACCTTTATTTTTATGTGATTTTTATGATCATACATAGGAAATAAGGTGCCTTCAAGATGACTTATCTGAGTAATGAGGATAGTAAAGAAGTATGTCTCATAGAATGATCTATATGTTTCATATATGACATTAGACATATATATTTGTGTGATTGGAAATTTTATAAGGTTTTTTTAGTATCACATTAATTCATTTTAAAATCAATAAAATTTTTTTACAAGTGTTATATGTCATGTTCATCATGACTAGTTTTTGGAGCTTGTAGGCAGTCTGGAGTGGCCTGTTGGAGAGGCTAGTTTGAGCTATTCTGAGAAGATTTTGAGGTGAGTGAGAGCTTTGTGATATTATATAATTTTTATATATTTATTACATGTATTTTTTCTTTATATTTTTTCTCTATTTGGGTTGAATTAGTCAAATATATTTGACTGAGTTTCTGGTGTGCATGACTAGTTTGAGTAATCAGTTTGTTTGAGTTAGTTTGGACCTATGTGAGATATGTGAAGGTGAAAAATGGATTTAGAGGTGTTATTTATGTCATGTATGACCTATAAATATTATTTTTTCAGGTTTTTATTTGAAAAAATCAATATTATGCCTCATTTCTTTTTGGTAGTATTTTATGGGTGTTTGCAGGATTTGAAGCGAGAGAGAGAATGGCTTAGATGGAGTAGTGGTTTGGAGTTACAGATGTTGTAGACCCATTTGTGAGTGAGAAATTATTTATTATAGGTATTTTTTTTATGTTTTTAATCTACTAGTGAAGGATGAATTTGGACGAAAGAGTCCAAGGAGTATCATGTTGGTTTATAGGCCTAATTCCTTTAGGTTTCTATTAGGCCTAATTGATTTTTGGGTCTTAAGGTAAATGGAAGACCTATGGAATGTTTTTTTATCATATGTAACATGTTTAAGAACCTATTTTAGTGTGATCCATGTAATTTAATAATATTGACTGACCAAGATGGGTTAGATGAAAAAGTAGTATATACACTAGGTTTATTTGGCTTATTTGATGTGAGTGAGTGTGTGTGGACAAAAGTGAAGAAAGGATCTTAGTCAAGGAATAGAGATGATTCATTGATGAAAATTAAAGGGTAAAGAGGATCATTCATGTTTGAATAATCATGTTCATAAGCTAACAAGTCATTAGACCTAATAGTCAAAAGGGTGACTTGGTTGAGAGAATGAGCTAGGTGTGACTACCTTGTGAAGAGAAGTAGTTTTACAAGTGTTAGAGTAAGATAAGGTGATCATAAAATGTATAAGACATAAAATATATGGTGTAAATTATATTATATGTGGTTTTATCTTCCTTTCTAGTTGGAGATAGACTAAATTGAGGGGTAGATACTCCTTGATCAGTTGGAGCTGGTCTAATGTATCATGTTTGTATTATCCTAATAGGACTATAGTCCATTGTTTTTTAGGATTGAGATTGGATTTTCTCCCCCTAGAGGGTTTCCCACATAAATTATGTGTTCATATGGTTTTTTCTATTTTTCATAATTTAGATGTATAAGATTTCATGTTCATGTTGTTGTATGATGAATGAATTTATGGAATTGAATGTGCATTATTAACTACTTATTCACCCCCCTCTTAGTAGTTACTTATATCACTATGATGTAGTATTATCTCTAGTAATGGTCTTTGAGGGAGAGTATTAATGCATGTATAAATTGTAAAATTATACCTAACCTTATTTGAGTTCTCAAATGAGCACTGTGATGTATGCATAAGAGTTGTACTGTCTATTGAAATTGATAGTCATGCAATATTTGGTAGTGAAACTAGAACTATAACTAGTGTCGGTGTTAAAAGTGTGATTTAAATCTATGTTATAGCTACTTGTAGGAGGGAAGAGGATACTCATATATCACACCCTCAATATTAACCACCTAGTTAGTGTTGTCACTTAATTTTTCACCTTTTACGAGGTTGTTCAAGCCTCCTCATAATTGAGTGAAACATTATATTACCTTTTGGCTTGTGGGTTGCCTTTAGTAGATGTAAACATCTATATTGAAGTGATAACTCCCTAACTATGTATTTGATAACTTATCACCTATAATAATTAATTGCTTGGGTTGAAAAGAGATAGGAGTAACATGAAAGTAACCTATTATAATTAGTTGATGCACCATATTTATCTCCACTAGACTACCATACACTTGCAATATGAAAGAAGACTCATAATACTAGTTTCAACATCCTAGATTACTCTAACATAAGTGTTTCAAACATGGAGGTAATATGCATTGCAATTCTCAAAGTGAATGAATAAGAGTTAAAATTTCAAACAATAATTCTACTCTTTACAATTAAAGATAGACAAATACACTAGATACACTTCATGTGACTTGTTAGAAATAGAACTACTTACACAAAACATGAATGAGTAAAGAAAACATAGGGATAGATAGTTATCACTTGTCATTCCACTATGAACTACTTCAAAAACTTAAAAAATAAGTTATGAACTCAAAACTATATTGGAAATATTTATTCAAAGGCCAATATCATATTCAAACCAATAAGGCTTTGCCATACCAAGTGTGGATTATTTTTACAATGCCAAAATGGCATGAATATATAGAGCATAGGAGAGGAGAGAGAAGGAGTGGAGATAAAAGGTCACAAGGCCAAGTTTCAAGATGTGAAAACTAGCTACAATATAAGATAATTAAGTTAAAAATATGTCATGACATCTTCTTGGATAAGTGTCTATATGAAGTACATCATTCTCCCTCAAGTTGGTATAGGTACCCTTCGTTGTCCTTCTTGAAACTTCCTTATTTGATGATGATTTCAATTGGATATTCAAAACTACCATAGGAGTCCTTGAAACATATCAAATTACCTAAAGAGGTGAAAGCATGATTAGTTTAGATTACCATGCACTCTTCTAACTGATAACCTCCCCTTGACACTTTTTCATTGTTTATAGTCACTCATTAATCTTTTAGGCCTAAACCTATATACCTGTCACTTAATTGAATTTTAGTTGTTCATGAAGTTTTATTGAATAAATTTTATACAACTCATTCAAAAATCTTTACCTTCCATTCCATTAGGTGGACCTCAAATGGACTCCAAACAACACTTCTCATCTTCAAACTAGGTAATCACTTTGCTTTCTCACTATCCTATTCGGACTGCCTAAAATGAACATTATATAATAGGTATTTACATGCTTAAATTATGTGATAATTTTATATGAGTTATAAAACATACCTACACACCTCCCTCAGTTTATTTTATTCACTTATTCCATTTTGTACTTGTGAAACACCTCAAAACCTATAGAAAACCTAGAATTAAGTCTATCAGTACAAGTGATAGTAAAAAACAATCATATTTCAGGGATATTGGGAGAATAATAAACATGTCCAAAACACTTTCAATTCTAATTTTCTATTTCTACATACATATTCCTCCATGTTTTCTCCATCAAGTTCACACAAGGGTTTTAGGTCACCTGAGTTGTTAACAATGATTCATAAAAGTTAGATGTATAACTCTCAAACCAATTCCACTAAGATTTATTTCATGACCCTATTCAAATATCCATAACTACTTGAGGCACCATGGATCTCATTCATACAAAATGAGCAAAATAAAATGGCTCTCAAGCTCCTTCTAGGCATTCTAGGTACCCTTGAGAGAAATTTAGGCCAAAATGACCAATCCTATGTTGTATTTTGTAAACCAATGTGTGTTATGGACTATCCAATTTCTCATGAAGGATATAACATTTATTTTAAATTTCATATAATCATATGAGTGTCATTAGGAACCTTGAGGTTTTATGTTTAGTTCTAGGCCTACTAGACCTAGACTGTGTTTCTATACTTATGACCACCTATGAGTAGTTATAATGATTGTAGGGACTTTTAAACCCTTTTTTCATCTAATTAAATTATATACATCATCTTATATCCATCCAAGGCTCTCACATTTCATTCTTTCTTCACTCACATATTATGATTGCAAGTTGTTTAAACTGAGGAGTACCCTTTATCTAAGATAAAATAGAGGATACTTCCTCTATTATTCTAGTCCAACTAATACCATGCAAGTATATATAAACTCATGAGGAATTTTTATAGGTCTCAAACCTTCAAAATCCTAAGACTAGCTTTTAGAGGTGTGACTGTAGTAAACCATAGATGATTAAGTGTGAACCTTTGCCTTAAGATTATTATAAATATTTGACTATTAAAATAAGAGTGAACTTTACATTATAATTCCATGTTACCCCTCTACTAGCTACCAACCTTGTACCTCTCATTGGTCTATCATGGTGTGTGACTATGGTAAACTGTAGATGTGTATTTTAGGGAAACCAAAAGGCTTCTTATAGGTAGTGATGTGTGTTTGAACATTGTGTTTCACACATTTACTTATTTTGACATCATTAGGTTAGTTTACATCTATATGATCTTACTTATACCTTGATATCATGCCATCATCACACTATAGGTCACTATTGCATGTTACAATTCTTTTTGGAATAAAAGGCACTATAGTCACTGAGTATTTCCAACAAGATTATGACTGATTTGAAAACCCAATATATCATCAGTTTCTCTTGATAAAATAACCTCATTTTATGCTAAATATGTTACCTTTCATCTAATCTATAATGACAAAGACATCAATCTCATCCAAACCTCATTTACACTTACCAACAAATGATGCATTATGTAGATAGGATCTCTTCTTCAAAGAAATTAAGGTAAGTAATGCCATTTTCAACTTCTTCAACTTGTGAACATGAATCTATGTCTGAATATGTGTAATGGCCTCAACACTATCAAAATGATCTTCTCTATGCTCTCAGGATTTCTTGAAGGTCTTAATTGAGTTTAAACACCTTGAATTCAACACTACACTACCTCTTTTGTATTTACTTCAAGCCACTATTTGAGAATATCTATAGATGACATTAAATATAGGGGTGTGTAGTAGGTTATAGCCTCATCATCATCTTAGTAACCTTTCACTAGGTTCATGGATTTTGTATGATATCTTAGTTATGCTCAAAACTCTCAACACCACGATGTTTTCCCTCTTCAGGTTGATATTGGAGTGTCCTCAAACAAGACTATAGATGGCCCTTTTAGGGCTACTTGACTATATTAAGTGTTTTATACCATTATATCCCATCAATGATTTTATTGAAACAAACCTTATATGGAAAAACTAAACACCATGCCCTAAGGGTTGAACACAGGTATATTATATTTGACCTAGAGCCATTCACAAGAGGATGGAACTCTGCAATTCTCAAACACTATCTACAAACCATGATAGTGTTCAATTATAACAAAGTGGAATGTTCCAACTTACTTTAAATTACCACACATGCCAAACCTATTGAAACCATAATGGAAATGAATAAAATGCTTTTCAAGTCCATGTACAACTCTTGTTAATATAAACCAATGCAAATAGATGGGAAAACTAAGACCATTGGGAATACACAAGAAGTTTGGAATCACTAACAATCTTAGTGATTATTCATATAGTATATACTATCAAACCTAAAACTATGATGATGAATTATAAGCTCAAAAGGACTACTATAATCCACCATTTCCACTTAGTCCAACTCTTTTTCTCTTGTCTGTACCAAGTGTAAACCATTTGACCTTATTGACCTGCCCAAGAGAGTGATGAGAGAGAATAATCAATTTTGCTCAAATTTGGATCTATAAAATCCTATTGAGCCTGAGAAAGACCTGTATGGATATAAAAATACCTTACAAAAGCCTTTATATGTGTCATATGGGTTATGTAGTTCATAAAACTAATTAAAATTGCCCTTTTTGTAGTCAATCTCCTTTCTTGGATGTTAAACCTACATTTTTTAGTTTTTCAACTACCATCTGACACCTATCTAACACTTGGTACATTATATAACCTATTGACACACTTTTCCTCTTGTGTAAAACCATACAATTTCACTCAAATGGACAAAAGGTGGCCAAAAAAGGGCATTAAGACAAAAGACACATATGACCAAGGTAAAGATGGTATGTGACCTTTAAAACATGACTTAACCCCACATAGGACCATGGTAGAAATTTAAAACTTAAAAGGACCCTATGAAAGTTTGAAAATATAAGGGGGTGACTTAATTTGACATAGGGGTAAAATTAGTCAACAATTAGCATGTATATACATGAGGCATCAGTGTACTATAGATGAGATAGTTTTAAGCTATTATAATCATGGCCTACCTAATAATATGTTGAATAGACCTACACTAGGTAAAACTATAAATCGAGTGACTATGTCTGTTGGTCTTACCTATAATGGAAGTAATATCTCCCTGATGGAGCTCTGAATGTGGCCAATGAAATCACTAATAATTATATCTATATGGAATATATCCCACTCTATGTAGTCCAAGTGTTGTACAATTTTCATGGTGCACATGCTTATGCATGACCCATTATCAACCATGACACTATGAATAGGATTGTGGTATATATATTCTCATATGAAGAGCACATGTAAATCAGTGTCATCATTCACAATGTCCTAGTATGAAAATGTAATAAATGATTTAGGTGGCACTCTAATGTGATACATGCCCATAATATTATGTAGGGAATGTGTCTCCTCTATAGGTGTGTGGTAGGAAGTTGGTGATGGATGAGCCTGATATGTATAATGAATATCTAATGTGCCCCATGCCTCATTAGTTGTATGCTTAGGAAAAGGATCTAAAAATATCTTAAGTGTCATTGCCTCTATTTATTATTTTGGTGTCTTAGTGGATGTTCCCACATCAATAATGTTTACCTCAATAAGGTCTTGTATCTTTTGCTTCAATATAATGCATCTATTTTTGGTGTGGAATGATTCCCTATGATACTCATATAATGCATTTGAATCATAATTATTTGGAAGATCTGGTGTCATATCAACCTCTTTAATGGGAGGGATAGATATGAAATTACATTCCAATAGTTGTTGTATAACTCATGTTGGTGACTCTAGTAAATTAATGAATACTCTACATTCAAGAGATGATAAGACCAATTTGGTAGAAGGATCTAAAGCTACATTGACTATTTTATTTTGATCTGCTTTATTCTCTAAGTTCATAAACTTATATGGAGGTTTGATTGAACTCTTAATAGTTGAATCCGATCCATTTGTATATTTGAGTTTTCCCATTGCCAAGAGCTTAACCTCTCTTTCCTTAACTATGTGGCACATGTATACAAATGTGGGAAACTTCTTGAATAAGATTGATTCATGAAGTGTTGGTAATAGAATCTATTTTAAAATATATTGAAGCTCTATATCTATCATGGGGCAAGTCAATTTTGATAATATTGTCTACTACCTAAGACATAATATACTATGGGATAATTTGAATTTTGCTTGATTTATGCCACTTTTGATATGATATATAAGTGTGATAAGAACATATATACTAAATGATTAAATTATGTGATAGATTGGTTAGGCAAATCATAAAACCACTATAAGGCATAATCCTTGAGACTACATGGAAAGAGTTTTGTAAGAAGCCAATCATTGGACACATAGTCCAATCATGTTGCATGAAAGTATTGAAGGTGATGTTCTATGTCAACCTTTCCATCATATAGTGTGAGTTTGGGTGCTACAAAACTAGATGGAAAAAGAGTTGCCACAATGTGAGGTGTCAATGGTGTATTAAATAGAATTTTGGAATCCAAGGCATGAGAAGGCTTAACTAATCCTTGGTCAAGATTTAATGCCTTATATTATAGAGAAAGAATCTATTCCATAAGGTATTTTACATCAAGAGGATAATAACTAGACATAAATGGATTTGTTGTCATTGATGGTCGAATAACAAGTTTTGGTTGTGTTATTTGAGTTGGTTAAGTAGGCCCCACTAAAGGTGTAACAACATCATTAACTAGAGGGGTATAATACTGACCATTGTTGTTCATTTGGATTTCCTCTTGAAGAATTTTTATGAAATCATCTTTTATAACCTTATGTCTAGACACAAAGTCTTACAATTGACATTTATCATTTTCATCAAATCTATTATTAAATTATGCCATTATAGGTTGAAGGTAGGAAAACATGTTTTTATATATTTTGAAGCTTTTAGGAATAATAATCTATGAAATTATTCAAAGTTTTAAATATTGCATCAAATTGGAATAATTTAGGAGTTGAAATCTGAGTAAATAGAAGAAGGATACAAACCCTAAGTGTGTATAAGGTTAGGATTTTCATAAGCTAGGTTTTATATGTAATAATTTAAATTAAATAAAAAATAAATTGAAACCTAATGTAAAATGGATTTTATTTAGCTAGGTTGTCTAAATAAAATTAGAAGTATGTAACCCTTAATTTATTTCACAAAAATAGAAATTAAATGTAAGTTAGGGTTTTTGTGCAATGATCAAAGTAAGATGGGTTCACCAAATGATTTAACATTTTAGGGTTTTACATGTGTAATTACCTTATTTTGGTTGAGGGGTTGATATGTCTAAATTAGTGAAATAAATTACAAAAATTAACCTACTAATTTGTAAATGAATTTGACCTTGATTGAATTTCTAATAATAGCAATAAATAAAGAAAAATATAAACATATTTGAAAATACACTATTAAGTATGATCTGGGTTCTAAAATTAGATATTTGAGCAAATACAAGTATTGTAATCAGGTTTTTTATATTCATTTGTTTAATAGACAATAGTGCCCGATTTGTACTGTAGTGTCATTTGTGTGTAGTGTCCAATATAGGGTGTTAGTGTACTCTATGTGAGACTATTCCTATTTTTAGGGAGTACCTATACCTATGTATGTATTTTATATTATAGGTACAAACCACTAAGATGGGGGTGAATCAATGGTGGCAAATAATCCAATTCAATTTACAAACCCTTGTCACACTTAAGCATTCAATATAACCATTCATGAAGCAATAAAGATGTTAATAGCAATGAACAAATAGATAATGCAATATTACACACACAACATAAGATCTATGTGGGAAACCCTCTCGAGGAATAAAACCCACTCTCAATCCTACAAACACATGGACTATTTTTCATATAATATGATCACAAACATGAGACTGGTCAAGTCCTTCTGACCAAAATTTAGTAAAACACTTGTTTCACAAGGAGCATCTAGCCCTAGGATGATCAATTCATTATGACCACCTAATGGTAAATTCATTATGATTTCCTTTAGTGAAACACCTATTTCACAAGTATTTTAGGCCCCTAATATGATCAAGTACTTCTAACCACCTGCTGGTCAAGTCCTTCTAACCTAGATGTTGAGCACCCTCCCAACACCTATGAAATGAGCATATCTTGATCATTAAATACTTATCAATCTAATGGAGATATAATGTATATCATCTCTCTTCAACTCTACCAATAACATATTCCATACTCTAGTCTATCTTTCAAATCAACCACCAAGCTTACATAGACATCATCTATCTTTAGGTCAGACTCAAGGCATCCAAACCATCCTTTTGGATCACTCTAGACCTTTTCCCTCATCCTCAATATTCAAACCTGCAAGATAACTTTTATTAACATCATAAATATGACCTCTAGGTCATACACATAGTTATTAACCTACTTTTATCTATAACCCATCCACTAGGCACACACCCTTTCCTTCACTCCACAACTCACACACTCCTCTTCTATCAAGTCTAGAAATCACCACCTTTGATTTCACCTTTTATAGTGCCATCATGATTATTATCTTCTAGGTCAGCCATAATACTTATCTTATCCCTTAAAACATATAACATAGATCAATACCATCCATGCTATTCAGCCATAGCAACTATGGGTCACACTTAAACAATTACACCTTTCACTTAGGCCATAGTATCCCTTATAGGTCACATGAAAGCCTATTCACTCCTTTATCACTTTGTTAATAAATTTAAAAACATAATACCACTTCCAAATGCATAGGTCCACTCTAAATTACCATTTGACATACTCAAATGATCACAGTCATCACAACACTCTTCTACTAGAGCCAAATAGCTCAATTTTTGACCTTATACATAGAAACACCATGAATGAACACAGAATAAAATCTAAGCATTTGTTCATATTCAATATGGATTGGTAAAACCTCAAAAATTAATATAGATCATCCTCATGGAGTCTAAAACACTCTCTAATAGCTTAGTCACCTTAAAACATCCAAATGTTATTAATAACAACTTGAATATCCTTCTCAGGTTACTTGTAGAGCATGAACAAATGCATAGTCAACTTTAGAGATTAATAACTTTGATTATACAAACATTTAGACCTTAAAATGAATATTTAAAAATGTGACTTGAAGTCCTCTACAAATTTTATTTTTACTACAACATCAAATTCTACATAGATCAAAATTTATGGATCAAAAACTAAGCACTAGTCTTTCCTTCATTAAATTCAAATTTTAAATCCAAATGGTCACAGTTAAACCTCAGTCACTTAGAACACATCTCATGCTCTTCTCTCATCTCAATCAACTCATATCATTGATATTTTTTGGAATTAGCTCAAACTTTAACTCATAGTACTCTAGTTTCCAAATGTTAAACCTCAAACATGTTAACCTCATCTCATGCACCCTTGAAATATTGATCAAATGCACACCATCAATCTCTATGGATCAGCCTGGGCTTTACCTTGTAAAAATCATTATTATATCTTGCTCAAAACTCTTGATATTATGACACTTGATACCCTCACATGCCTTATTGGAAATTTAATAATAGTCCCTTATGCTTGTGCCACTTGGTAGTCTTAGGTGCATTATTAACTCTTTGACTTGTCTTGCACCATTAATCTTCATCAGTATGAATAACAACTCACCATTGTTGTTCTATAAAACTAGAAATCTTGTGACACTTATTACCTACATGTATAACCTTTGAAATGTTAACTTCATGCATGTTATTGGATCAAGATCTATGAATTAATGTGCACCATTGGATCTTCTAGACCAATGAACTCAAACTTCAATGTGATTAAACTTGACGATCTTTGGCCCATCATAGTCTGCTAGAGTAAATTTGAAGATTTATATCATGAGCTAAAAATCACTTAAATTTTCCAAATTCTTAGGGTAGATTTTTATTAATATATACAACATCTCTATAAAAACTTTTACCTTTCTTGAATTTTTTGTTGCCTAAAATAAATGCACAAACTTGTTGATTCATTCATATCTATATGACATGTAGTGATGGTCTAAGTATGGGAACGTAGTAAATTCTATCTAAGAGTCCAACTTTTCCCTTTAATATCTTTTGTTACGCTAAATATCATGACCTCAAATTTGAACCATATTAACTTGGGACTAATGTGATCACACCCATATGACCAATGCTGCTTGAATCATCCATACATGGTAATGGTGATGTCAAAAAACTACCTACTTAGATTTTTGTGTCATAGAACCAACTATCCCAAGATGAACATAATGAATAACTAGATGAATAACATATACTTCCACAATCTCTCCCATCATCCTTGACCTCTGATAGGACCCCTGACACATGATCAATACTTCATATCCATCCCTAATCATGCTAAAATTGAAGATTAACCAAAAAAACTTCAAGCATATTAGGAAAAGCAAACTAAAAACTTTGTCATTGAAACTTTAGACTATTAATACACTTTATCTACTCATTTGGACACCTCCATTCCATCATTGATAACTCTCTAAAAATATCCCACTTTGGCATTAATGTCAACACCCATCATACAACTCATATTTCTACTCTCTCTTTAAGCACTCTCACAATAGGAACCTTCTCCCCTTTTGACACAATGAAAAAATGGGAAAAATTGATCTTTAGGACCTAAAAATACCACCTTATAAAGATTATATAAACTCCCCCTTACCTTGATCCTACCTCTTCTTTGCCTTTCAGATTCCACTTATTACATGCCAACACTCTATTTAACCAAGCACTACAACCAATGAATAAATAACACATAAAATTATATAAATATAATATAACTCACCAAAAAACATTTTAGAGGGACTCTCCCTAAGATCTCTGATCCATTTCACCTCTTGAACATCTTTATATCTCCATACACCATGAAGAACCACCACACAAGCTTACTAGGCTTCTCTTTCAAGCTACCTCAATTACCACCAAAAAAACTTCATGTCACTCATAAAATAGGAAACATGATCTAAACCAACTTTATAACTCACCTTGAAATAATAATGCCTTTATCTTTTGGAAAAACTGAGCAAAAACATCAAAACTTCACACTAGGTCTGTCTAGACTCCTTGTAGCCCTACCTAGAACTTACAAAGCCCATAGCTTTCATTAGACACACTTTGAAAACATAAAAACTCGTATCTAGATCACTCTCATATTCCCCCTCAATCACACCAATTTTCATCACCTATATTCTCTTATGAAACATACTTCCTTCACAAATATACTAGCCAATTAAACCTCCATTTTGAAAAAAACTTGAATAATTTGAAAAACACAAACCTCAAAAATTTTATTAATATTTATTTGAAAATAAATTTGCACCATTAAACTTATTAATAATCCTTAGACCTCAACTCATAAGCAAACCACTTTTCTAGCATAGCCCAAAGCTCTAAAATCTCAAAAATAAACAAGGTCAAGAAACCTCCTTATGGTCAATGCCTACCTATAAAAATTATTTCATATTTGGAGACAACCATCACACACTTTTTGACCAATATTTGAGCCTCCATAATTTTTTAAACCCATACATCCTATAACCCATTTTAGGCTTGCTTGCCTTTAAGATAAAAACTGAGAAAATTGAGAGCATTCAAAAATCTCTAGTTTGACTTCAACATACCTTCAGACCACAAAAACACCTAGATAATATCATAAATAAGTAAACATACCTTTATAAACACCAAAATATTCTTTAAATTCTATCAATCTCATTATTCCACCTAAAAACACCCATTCTGATCTTGTAGACACTACATACATAATAAAAACACCTTATGACATCACTATGAACTCATCAAAGTACTTCTCCCATATTGATACACTAACTTCACTTGGAAACACTCATCTCTTTCCTTATAGGACCTTCTAAATAACACCATAGAAACACTTACTTCTCCATTTAAAGGAGTCTCTTAAGAATCAGAGACAAAGACCTCCTACTTCACATGGTTCCTTAGAATAATCTGAAATCAAGAGTTAGCCATAACTCCTCATTTTCCTTCTCCTCCTTGGTCATATGATATTTATAGTTATTATTATTATTCTTAGGCTTAATATAAATAACTTGCTCATCCAATACAACATTATCCTTCTTTTTTAAGACTATATTGACAACACATGGGGATAACATAGATTCATGACATACCTTGTTTAATTGAAGAATCTTCTTTCCAATTTATAACCTCATCACAAGGTATTGACAATTGATGTTATGTGCATGATACTTTCTTAACAATATCATAATGTTCACTTGAATCCATACACACCGTATAACTAGCCTCAACCAGTACCTTAGTCTTCTCTTTGAGCTTGGTCTCTTTATTCACAACATGAGCAGACAATGAGATCCCTTGGCACTCTTCAATTTTTGTAGATTTCTATACCATATAAAATATATTAATTGGACCTATAGACTCATCATGACTCACACTTACCACCTTTGGTTTCCATGAATTAACTTGCCTTCTTTCTTTCACTCTAGGAGCCTGATTAAACCTATTCTATCTTGTAAGCCTTTTCTTGTAGAATTTAGTAATGTGACCTCTATGTTGACAGTTAAAGCACACAAAAAAATTTACAATAATATTATCTTTCCTTTCTTGATTATAAAAAAATCTTGTAATAAGTCCATTCTTTTGACAATTGAAACAAACTACTCCTTTTAAAGAAGACTCACATTGCCTTACCTTATTTGGACAATGCTTAGCAAAATATCCCCCATCAAGACAGTTGAAGCACTTAACTTTGTTCACACCTTTATACCAATAACCCCAATCATATTTCCATGCAAACTAATTTCTAATAGGTCTCTTTCATTCTATATCTCTATGCTCAAATTTATTACATGAGTAACAATAATCATTCAAATTCGCATACCTCATGGCATTTAGTTGTCTAATCTAATTTGTCTTCACTCTACCAGCATCTTCATTCCTTGACTAATTATTGACCTTCAAGGTATGATTTACATTAGTCTTCATCTTGTCTTAAGTTGCATTTTTTGGTTCTTCTTTATATCCAAGACCATTTTTATTACTTTCATGCTTTTGACCACTCAAAATATTGTCTAAATCACTTGAGCTCTTTTCTAATCTTACAAATGACTTCATATTACTAGATGTCTTTTCTAACTAATCTTTTAATGACTCATTTTCTATTACATACCTTGAACATTCATCTTCTTTATCTTTTAGGCTTATAGATAGGATTTCTAATTGACAACTAAGATGTTTGACAATATCTTCATATTCTTTGGCATCTTCATTCTTTATTTCCTCAAACACACTGAATTGTTATTCATAGTCCTCAATTTGAGACTTCATCTTCTTGTTAATCTTCTTCTCAATCCTCAATTCTTCAAGATCATTCATCAATTCAATCTCATTGTCCACCTCATCTTTATCATCATCTAAATCACTCCAAGTAGTCTCCTTTTGATATGATAAAATTTCTTAGACATGAAAAGGGATCTATCTTAATAGGACCATCATCTTCATGATCATACTCTAAGTCACTATCTTCACTCTCATTTGATGAGATGAAATATCTATTGGTGTAAAGAATCTTCTTATTTTTTAAGGACTTCTTGTTGTCATACTTTCTGAATCCTTTCTTCCTTTTATCAGACTTGTATGTCTTCTTGTCTTCATCTTTTCCATCAACATGATTTTCATCATCATTATTCTTATGCTTATGAGGGTACTTATTAGTAAAATTTATTACCTCTCCACAATTGAAGCATTTGAAGGTTAGTTTACCCTTATACTTTTGTGACCCTATTTTCAATTTCTTTGTAAAGAAAATAATTGATTCATCTTCATAAATATTAGATTTGTCATCTTCCTTGAGTTTCTTACCTTGGACCTTCTTCTTTGGATTAATTTACATCTTTACTGCAACTTCCTTCTTTCTTGGTTTATCATCATCAACTCTCATCTCATAAGCAATAAGAATGCCATGCAATTCATCCATCTTCAACCGAGTAAAATAATGACTTTCTTCTATAATAGATACTTTAGAATCAAAATTGAGAGAGAGAGAGAGAGATTAATACCTTTTTCACTAAAGTAGAATTTTTAATCTTCTCTCTAAGACCTCTGATGATGTTCATAATCTCATCAACTATCTATAGAAAGGATGCCACTTAATCTTCTTCTTTCATCTTAAGACTCTCAAAGTATCTTTGATGAGTCTATACCTTTTCCAACTTAACTTTTGAATCTCTTTAATAAATATTATTCAATTTATCCCATATTTCCTTATCAGATATGCAATGGATTACCTTGGTGTATTTAGTCTCTAAAATACCACAAGTGATAGCATTCATTACCTTAGAATTGTTCTCAAACAACTTCGTATCTACAACACTAGATGGAAAATAGTAGGTGCAAAATAACCATCCAAAATAGATTTCCAAGTGTCAGACCCTAGGGACATAATGTAGGTCCTCATCCTCACACTCCAAAAATCATAATTGGATCTATTGAACATCAATGCTTCCTTAGTCGAAAAACCTCCTTGTATTTGATGGCTAATCATATTGTACCTTGGATAACCTTTAAGATGTCAAGCCTTTACCAAAGGACCTAATTTGATACCCATTTTTAGGGTTAAAAAATAATAAGAGGGGGGGTGAATCAATGGTGGTAAATAATTAAATTATATTTCCAAACCCTTGTCACACTTAAGTATTCAATACAACCATTCATGAAGCACTCAAAATGCTTATAGAAATAAATAAATAGATAATGCAAGATTACACACACAACACAATATCTATGTGTAAAACCCTCTTAGGGAATAAACCCCACTCTCAAGCCTGAAAACACATGGACTAATGTTCCTATAAGATGATCATGAACATGAGACTAGTCAAGTCCTTTTAAAAAGAATTTAGTGAAACACTTGTTTCACAAAGAACACCTACCCCCAAGATGATCAAGTCCTTATGACCACTTGATGGTCAAGTCATTTTTATTGGGTTTATTGAAACACCTATTTCAAAAGGATCACTTACCCCTAAGATGATCAAGTCCTTTTGACCACCTATTGGTCAAGTCCTTCTGACCTAGATGTTGAGTACCCTCCCAACACCTATAAAATGAACATCTCATGGTCACTGATTGCCTACCAAATTGATGGAGATACAATATATATCAGCTCTCCTAAACTATTTAAAAAACAAATTCCACACTTGTATCTACCTCTCAAATCAACCACCAATCTTACACAGACATCATCTATCATTCACTCACACTCAAGGCATCCAAACCATCCTTTTGGATCACTCTATACCTCTTCTCTCATCCTCAATCTTTAAACCTACAAGATCACTATTATTTACATTAGAAATATGACCTATATGTCATACACACAATTATAAACCTACTTTACTCTATAACTGATCCACTAGGCACACACCCTTTCCTTCACTCCATAACTCACACACTCCTCTTCTATCAAGTCTAGAAATCACCACCTTTGATTTCATCTTTTATAGATCCATCATGATTATTATATTCTAGGTTGGCCATAATAATTTCCTTATCCCTTAATACATCTAACATAACTCAATACCATCCACACAAGTCATCCATAGCATCTATGGGTCACACTTAAGTAGTTACACCTTTCAATTAGGTCTTAGTATCCCTTATAGGTCTCATGGAGACCTATTCACTCTTTTAGCACTCTATTGATATATTTTGTAATATAGGACTAGTTACAAATTCATAATTCCACTACACATGACACTATTAACATCCTCAAATGATCACAATCATCACAACACTCGTCTCTTAAATCCAAATAGATCAATTTTTGACCTTATACAAATAAACACCATGAATAAACACATAGTCAACTTATATGCATTTATGCATACTTAATATGAATTTTTCAAGCCTCTATAATCCATATGGATCATTATTATGGAGTCTAAAACACTCTCCAATAGCTTGGTCACCTTAAAACATCTAAATGCTATCAAGAATAGCTCAAATATCCTTCTCAGGTTACTTATAGAGTATGAATGAACACATTGTCAACTTTTGAGCTTAATAAATTTAAATTTAAAAACATTTAGACCTTAAAATGAATATTTAAAAATGCACTTAAAGTCCTCTAAAAATTCTATTTTTACTATAACATCAAATTATTCATAGATCAAAATTTATGGCTCAAAAACTAAGCACTGGTCTTTCCTTTGTTAAATTCAAATATTTAAATCCAAACAGTCATAGTTAAACCTTGGTCACTTAGAACACATCTCATGCTCTTCGCTCAACTCACACCATCTATATTTTTTGGAAGTAGCTCAAAATTTAACTTATAGTGCTCTAATATCTAAATGTTAAACCTTGAACATCTTGACCTCATCTCATGCACCCTTGTAATATTGACCAAATGTGCACCATAAATCTCTGTAGATCATCCTAGTTCTTACCTTGTAGTGCTCATAATTAGATATTACTCAAAACTCTCAAGATTATGACACTTGGAACCCTCACATGACTTATAATAACTTTATTAATATTTCATTACATTTGTGCCACTTGGTATTTTAGCATGCATTATTGACTCTTTGACTTGTCTCACACTATTGATCTTCATCAGTATGAATCGTTACTCACCATTGATCTTCTGTTAAACTAGCAAGATTGTGGCACCTATCACCTATGAATGTAACCTCTGACATGTTGGCTTCATGCACACGATTGGATAAATATCTATGAATTAATGTGCACCATTATATCTTCTAGACTAATGACTTCAATCTTCAATGTGATTAAACTTGATGGTCTTTGGCCCATCAAAGTCTACTAGATCAAATTTGAAGCTTTATATCTTGAGTTATAAATCACTTCAAGTATCCAAATTTTTAGGGTAAATTCTTAGAAATATAAATATCATATCCATAAAAAAATTTTACATTATTTGACTTTCTAGTTTCCTAAAATAAATTCACAAACTTATTGGTTCATGTGACATGTAGTGATAGTCTAGCTAAGTATGGTAAGATAGTAAATTATACCTAAGAAACCAAATTTTCCCCTTAATAAATTTAATTGAACTAAATCAAATTACCTTAAATTTTAACCATAATAACTTGGGATTAACTTGATCACACAAATATGACCAACTCCCCTTACTCATCCATACATGGCAATGGTGATGTCTACAAAATGCCTACTTAGACTTTTCTATCACAAAACCAACTATGCCAAGATGAAAATAATGAAGAAACATATGAATAACATGAAATTACACAAGCTCTCCAATCATCCTTGACCTCTGATAGGACCCCTCACACATTCTTAATATTTTATACCTATCCTTAATCATTCCAAAACTGAAGATTGACCAAGCCTACTTCAAGCATACTAGGACAAGCACACTACACACTTTATCATTGACACTTTATAATTTTAAGACACTTCATCCACCAATATAAACACCTCCATGACATCACTAACAACTCTCTAACATGTTCTATACCTCTAATATTGAATCCTATAGTTGTATATTATACTTTTAAAGCTTGATTTCATGTTCAAACCCTAGTTCTCTTTGTAAGTATGATATGAGCAATATTTTTGAGTTTATTAGTAGGATGGAATAGACATACTCAAACCCAAATATGTATATATTTTCCTATATACCAATACTCTAAAGAGGGATCATGTCCAACATAATTTTCCACCTGGTGCTTGATGTATGTGTAAGTGAATGCTAGAATGAGAGTGGCTTTGGATGACTTGAATGTTTTTGAACCTTTTAATACTTTAAAATTGGAATTATGATTGATTTAGATGGTATTATTCATAAAATAAGTCATAATAGGGATAATTTACCTTAATTTTGAATAACTTTATCTTAGGTTTGAATAGATTTTACATCTATTTTCCATATAGTGAATAGATGTGGATTAGATTGTATATATAAGATTATATTACTTGTGTAGATAGTAAAATGAGATTAAGCTAACCTTAGGAGGGGCACACATCTGAAAAAGTATCTTTTTCAAAGAATTAGGGATAATAATAGTAGCACCCAATTGGGGACACTAGTGTCATGTGGCTATAGTGTCCCAAATGTGGTGTTAATGTCTTTTTGGTAGAATTTTGGGAGAGTTAGATTAGAGTTAGAGGTGACAGTTTATGGATTGTGTCTTGAATGGATGTAAGTGAACAAGGTATACTGAATAGCTAAAAATTCAAGTCTAGGGCTCTAGAATAGGTCTATGCAAGCCTAGGGATAAGCTGACTCAAGTGACACTCTTAGCATCTAATTACCACTTTTAGGTGATCACATAAGTTTAGAGACATTGTAAATTAATGTTGCATGAATTGTAATTAAATATTGAAATCTATATCAGTTAATTAAAAGCAAAAATTATGCCCATTTATCATAAATGACCCTAAGCTAACTTGCATAAATAGAATTTGAATCCCTAACTACCTGAATTTGAATTGTGAAGTGCGTATAGAAGATCCAAGCCATTAAATCAAATAACTTGAACTCTACCATCTTAGCAAACTAAACAATAACATTTTTGTCTAAGATATTTAGGGGATCCCAACTACCATCCAATTTTTTTTATTAAAGAGACTATCAAGTACATAGACATCATTTTTTATTCATCAATGTTAAATGACAATTATCCTAACTTTTAGGCTATATGATACATAATTGGAAAGGTGGACACACATACTTATGAAGAGAATTTTAAACCAACATAGAGGAAATTGGATGTAGACTTAATCCCCCTCAAGTGACAAGGATTGCAGTTTTTAGTAGCTAAGCTTGAGCTAATGCCATTCATTGGCCTACTTTAGAACCTATTCTTCATAAAAAAGATGTCTAAGGGTGATTTCCTACATCATATGGAGCATAAAATCACCATCACTTACATTTTATGAGGTGCCTTCCAAAGTTACTTATCCCTGCCTATTAAAAATGTAAAATTTCATTTGCATAGATTGGTAACATGGAAAAAGAATAATTCAATTGATAAAACACTGAGTAAGTGGATCATCCCCAAAGAGATTGTCATCCTTAAGGAGAAGCAATAAGTACCAATAACTAATTTTTATATGGGAATCTATATTGAAATTACCATCTTGAATAGGTTATATGGTTACCCTAACGTCTAATTCCTTCACCTCGAGTGGGTTTCACTACTATATTTATTGATGACCTTAGAGCTAACCTTTATTCTAGGAAAGAGAATCATATATAGGCTACATCAATAAATTTTATGTCAAGATAAGAGGCATGTGGGAGGGTATTTTTACATGATGTCTTACCTCTTGGATGTAATTATGGGCATAATATACATACACAATGGATCACTCTAGATCTTAGTTCCATATTTCATCAAGAACTAAATATGTGACTCTTACTCCTTCATGTACATATACACCTACACAATAAATATATTCTAAATTATGGAGGATGTATATCCTTAGGTTTAGATGGATATTCATAAGGAACCATTTCATAGAGTATCAAAGAGCATAGATGATATATTGATTCCTAAAAGGGACTACTGGCTCTACTATGATTATACCATGATCATGGTTTTAGGACACAAGGTTACCCCACTATGTATCCCTAAGTATATGATAGATAAATTATCTAAGTAGGAGATAGCATACCAATTATGGTGGGGAATTGATGAGGATTTAAAGAAGAATAAGAACAAGAATAAGAAGAGTGTTTTTTATAGATCTCATTTGATAATTGGTAAGATGTGTTATGTCAATCTCAAGCACTTTGGAGAGGTTGGCAAGTTCAAATAATATTATTCATTAGATACCCTAATACATAAATATTGGGACCCTCATGGTCAAATTCAAAAACATATCTAAGATCTTGGTATTCCATACCAACATGATCCTTACAACCATGACTTTTTAGTCCTAAATTCCAAGAGTGATGCCCAGAATCTAGAGAGGGCACAAATGGCTAGATAGAGTGAAGAAATTTTGAAAATAATCTAAGGGGAACCCTCAATTTCAATTATGCATGCACATATTAGGATTCCATCATTATTTGGATGGGTTGTAATGGAATTATAGAATAATAGGCTCTCCCAATCATCACTAGAATAGGGGGAATCATCTCAAATGTCACCCATGGTGATGAAGATTGTAAATCAAAATCATGGGGTGAGAGAGATTCTCAACATTATAAGTTCCCTATATAGGTCTGAAGATGAGCCAATTTTTATTGACTCTTTGGATTTAGAAGATGATAATAATCCTACTACCACTTTATCTCATGTGGCTAAAATCATGGAAGTCCCAACTTCCCCTACTCGGGTAGCTTTCCCCTAAACAAAAAAGGTAAATATTTTCTATAAGAGAAAACCAAGATCCTAAGAATCCCTGTGAGCCCAAATATTGATACATCACCTAAAAAAAGACCCATAAAGTATAAATGAAAATATATAACAGGTGAGCTCACTAATGAAGAAGAGTTGAAAAGAGCAAAAGTTTTGAGCCTCTAATAAACTAAAGGAAGAGCACCACTTGAAGTAGACCAATCAGGTGAGGGTGTAATCCCAACTATCTTTTATAGTACTTTTTTATTTATATAGTACCAGTTGTGTTAATTGTTTATCTTATGTTTATTTATTCTTTTGATCCTATTTTTATTAGTCCTAATGTTCTACCTTCCCTAATTTTTCCCAAAGAGGAAGTTATGTCTTCTAAACCTATTGTTTCTTCATTCCCAACTATTCCTATAATTCCACTTATGTCTTTATCGTATATTGTTCCCACTTCCACTATTGTTATCTCCACCATTCCCTAAAATACCCTTGAGCCTAAAAATGTATCATCTAAGAATGATAGTTTAACATTGTTAAGTGTACAATTACATGTGTTGTCTAACCAATTGAGGTTGATAATGCCTACTTCCAGTCATACCCAAACTACTACTATAGTATCATCTAAGAAGGCTATGAAGAAGAAACAAGTATATATAGTCCACCCTATGCCCCAATATGGTGGTGTTAATTGGTCCAAGATAATTGGCCTTTTCTACTAGATCCATTACATGCAAAATCTTTGAAATAATTTTTTGGGGATTTGGTTGTTGAGACTACAGCCCAAGACACTTAGCCAACCAACTCAACTTAACTATTGATCCCACAATTGGAAGTGCACTTATAATATCAAGCCTCTCAAAGTAAAAATTTCATTATAATTGAGTTACCCATAGTAAGATCAATCCTTGATAAATCCACAAGGAGTATCTAAAGAGTGAAGAAGAGAAAGATTGAAGATGATGTTAGAAGGGGCATAATTCTATAATAAAGATAAGATGTTTTCTTTCTTTAAAATAGAAAAAATAGGAGATTGCGGGGAAGTCTCCTTTTAATGAGGATTTTAGATCTTATTTTGAAATATAAAAGGATGGTTTTCTCAAGATTTATGAAGGGACATAAAATGCAAGAAGAGAGCTCAAGCAAGAATTGGAGCAGGTCTAATAACAACAATAAATTGTTCATCTTCCCATATTAATTGAAATAGATGTACAAATATCATATTTAAAGATAGAAAACATCTTGGATGTTATTTATTTAATGAGGGTTTAATTAGCCCCTCAAATCATTGAAGTAGCAAAAAAAATCAGTTCTTTAAAAAAAGATGAGAAAAAATTAAATTTCCTTGTTCTATACATAACAAATAAGGCATAAAACCATATAAACTTAATGACACCATTGGAGGCATCAAATGCCATCAATTTGGTTTTAATTAAAAGATAAGAATAAAATAAATGGGTGAAAATTGTATAGGTAATAATACCAAAATATACATAGCACAAGAACCTTATTTTGTAGATTCTGGATGAGTTGAAGCTTTCACAGGATAGGGACTTTACATGGAAAATAATAAGTAGATATAATTTTGATCAGCTTTTCCAAAAAGCCTCAGCTAACTTCAAACAAAATATTTAAGGACTATCATTGGAGGAGATAGAGGATAAACTAAATTTTTCAAGGAAAAAGGTCACATAATTTGATATCTTTCAAATTAATTTAAGGAGCACCAAAGCTGAGTATGCACGTCTAATGGAGCAATAAAGTAGGGTACATAAGACCCCACTTTTGAAAAAAAACATCTTAATATATCATCATGATGTTAGTTTAAAGTATTATCAATAATTATAGGTAAGAAATAAGACCAAGGTCACAACTCCTATCTCAACTCCAACTTTTATCTCAACACCACCTCCTAGCTCAGCTTTGTTGATAACTTCAATGCCTCTCACAACATCAAGTGTAGTCATGCAATCACTGAGTGTAAATAAGACTTAGTTATCAAATTATAATTTTGTATGTAACCTTGTATGTAATATTAATTAATTTAATTATATTTTACTCATACTTCATGTATGAATGTAGTAGTTTGCCTGAGCAATTTGTAAGCATGCACATATTGCATGGCATCATGTAGGCAATTGTACATGTAATTTTGACATTAAATTAGAAATAAAATTATGATTAATAAGATGCAAATTTGAGCTTTACATAAACTTAGAGGATGATGTAACCCCTCCCTAAGTCTATTTATACATATAAATGCCTCATTTCAAAGGGTTAAATAAATATCAATACGAAAGAAGTCATTTTTGATTTTCATGCAACTATGTGAATGTCTTTTCCTTATATTTATATATAATTAAGTGTTTATTTAATTTGGTTATTTTCATTTATTAATTCAAAGTTTTCAATAACTATGGAGAATTATTTTTATTATCATTGATATCTACTGATTTTAGATGTGTAACAACTATTGAATAGTTAACAAGTGCTATTTTTATCAAATAAAAGGTTGGCTATTTTAATTTCTAAAGTATACAGAAGTGTTTCCCTTTGATAAGATCTTATTGGTGTGAATTATAGTTTCCATAGATACCTTTTTGTTCCAATATATAATATCTTAAGTAAGGGTGTGTAATATCTACTCTAAAAGGAGAAACCTTTAGTTGAGATACTTAAGTTTCCTATACCATTTTTTCATAGACTACCTAACTATGTTTGGGTGAGTGTGAAATATCTACCAATATCAAGTATTAATTTTTAAAACACTAGTCCATAAAGAAACCAACCCTGGAATTAATAACTTGAGATCATATATCTTTCTTTTATGCTCTACCCTTACCTCTTTTTGAAGTTTCTTTGATCGAGATCTACTCACTTTAGAATAGTGTGCATCCAACCCATCTAGGTTTTAATTTCTTTACTAGGATTCATTTGACTATAATAACACCCAGTTAACAACCTATAAGCTCAACCTATTATTCTACCACCAGGTTGTTTAACCCATACCTTCAACTTATGTCCTAGAGTGGAGTTTACATCCATTAAGATCTTAAAACATTAGAATCTACCTCATTAAATCTGGGTGTGTGCATAAGACCCACATCAAAACTACCCAAGTAGGATTCATATCCATATTAGGTTTAATAAATATTCAAAGAAATTACTAATGCTTAGTTTTTGAATATGCACTTTGTTTAGTTTCTTGATATTCTTAGCTTTACTTTTTTTCCTTTTCTATAATTTCTTACTTGAATGACTTTAGTTAGTTTTATATATACTACATAGTTAACATGCATTACAAGTTTTACTTTGAATTTTTTATTGCTTCTAGAATTTTCCTATTTATACACATCTAAGTTTATTTTACACAATATCCCTAAAAACTATTTTAGGTTATTATGTTTTTTATAGTTAATTTAACCACTTAGTTTTTTTTATGTTTTTAAGATTCATTGTATTTTTAATTATGTACACCCTTTCAGGTCATTTGCTCATGCCTCTTGGATTTTTAGTTTTTGAGTTGAATGGTAAGACCTTAGTTAAGGCCCTAATTACAAACATCTAAAATTTAATTTCATAGATTTCTCTTACTCAAAACCTTAGCTAGGTGTATTCCTTGAATGGTAAGGAAATGATCAAGAGTGGTGTTTTCCCTCACTTAGAACTAGTCATATTCTTTTGGGTTTAAAATTTAGTAGTATATCACCATGTCCTCATTTAACATTTTACCATTTATTATGATGATGATTCACTCCCACCTATCATTCTATCATGTTACCTTATACATTTTTTGTGATCAAGTAAGTCTAATCATTCTATGATCATTTTCACCATTCCATATTTTTCACTATCCTTTCCATCTCACCAAGGTCAGTTTGAAAATTTCACTCATTTTTATTATGCAAGTCTAGGATTATTACACACAGCCACTAAATGTAAGTTGTCTTGTGATATTCATATTTAGCACCTATGTTTTATTTTTCCAAAACCATATGTAGGAAGAACACATAAAAAGTCAAAAGAGTTAAAATCTATATCAAAATAAAAATAAAAATGCTAAATAGTAATTTCTATATCAAAATTCAGGCCGTACAAAAATTTGTGATCTTTATTTGGCACATCTCTTATCTTAGTCAAAGTTAAAAATCCATAATTAGCCTCATGATAGATTTGAGGTTTATTAAGTTTTGGTATGCTAGTATACTAGTGTAAGAGGTCTCGTTATATCATTATAACTTCCTACATATTTAGTGTCACTTATATTATCATATAAGTACCCAATATTTACATTAGGCTAAATACTCTATAAAAGGTACTAAGGAGCAGGGAACACATTATGGCAAGGTAGGATCCTATTCACTTTTCATTCATGAAACATTTCATGGGATGATTTTTATAATTCACCAATTATCCCAAAATTGCATTGTTGGGTAGGGTTCTCTAAGGCCATTGATTTTGAAAACCCCTATTCTTTCTAACTTGATTTGAGTGTCTTATTTTTGGTAAAGAATATGTTTTTTCCTTGGTGACACCCTATTTCCCCCACTACCCATTTAATTTCCCCATTGGTAGGAAAGTCTTTTTGTTTAATATTTTCCAATTTCTATACTTCCTATTCTCCATCTCTTTAAGACATGGTAGTTATATGGCAGTTTTAGTTTATCCATTCTTTAGAATAGAAGTTGTACCTTTGAGTTGTTTTGAGATGCTATCTTGGTTATTGCATTATCTTTTTATTATTTCTCTTAGTTATGTTTTAGGACCTTTAGTTTTCTATTTGACTTTTTCAGGCCATTCAATCCCATTTTTCCCATTCACAATTTCTCATCTTTGTTTAAGTATGGATTGTTACTTCTCTTGCATCAATGTTGCTATCATTAATCATTACATGTTTTTATATATTGGTTTATGTGTTAATTTTTACTTATATTAAATTTATTTTTATATCACTAATTAGTTCTATGATTTATGTATCCTTAGTTTGATCTGGATTATTATTTATCTTAATTTAGATGCATTTTCAGGTTTTTCGATCATAAGTAGCATTGGATTTTTAGCTTGTTGATATTCCTTTGTATTTATTTATTTTCATTGGTGTTTTGGTTGTAAAATAGCCTTTGAAATCCTAGATTGATAATTTTCCAAGTTATTTTATCAATTTTGAGAATTTTCCATCTATTATGATCATCTTGCATTTTCTTTCTTTGCTTGTATCTAGTTTTAGACTTGTATTCTTAGGGTTATTTAAATTTAGTTATTGTGCCCTCAAAAATCAATAATGTGGTATTCTTATTTAGTAATTCAATGATAAAGTTAAGTTAATTTATGTGTATGAAACTTTTAGTTATTCATTTATCAACATTTGTTTTCCATATTTCATTTGAATTAGCTCGATTATTATGTTTCTATCTTGTTTATTGAAGCACCATCCCATGTTACACTCTTTTGACACATAATGTGCTTTCGGTGGGGAATATGTATACACATAATAATTTTTAGTTTTATTACTTACTAATGATTTTTTATAGCATTTTATATCTTCAATCTTTGTATGTTCATGCCTTAAAATATTCACCAAGAAAGGGGTCAGAAGACATGTGGTACTTTGTGAGATATGTTACTATACTATAATGATCATATAATTCCTTACAAGTTCAAACTACTCATATTTATCCTATTACCTAACTCCTTATTGTATGTAGTTTTGTCATTTTCATTATATCATGTGGTATTTGCCATGACAATATAGTTTGTTTCATGCCTTATCCCTTCATGTATTGTATAAATCAACTTGATGTCGTTATGATCTTGTTTTATGAAATTTGTAATAAATCAACCTAATCAATGTGATTCAATGTCGACTAACATCTTTTAACTATATAAATCTGAACAGTGTCATGGGATTAAAATTTAGGTTTGGTTATTAGTATCTGACAACTATATATACCAATAATTTTTCATTCCAAATACATACACACAATCTTCACTCTAATTTGCTTACACTTTTGACCTAGGCCATTATTTAGAGGAGTTGGGTCTAGAACCTTATCTTGAATTAATCTTATCTTATGGAATTATTGGAGATTCATTAGGAGGATTCCTTTAGTCTAGAGCTTGATTCAACCTTTGAATTATTCACAACTATAATAATCTCTTGAAAATAACCATTGGCTAAGGGGGAGATTGACGCTTGGTGGGTCCACCCCTAAGTAAGTATGTCTAAACTTATACTCTTTCATTTAGTAGAGTAGATGTTTTTTGTTTCTTATTGTATGAATGTGTGTGTATCTTTATCTAGACTCTATCTACACTTATAATAGTGTGGATATAGGATTACTTAAATAATATTCCATTTTAGGTTTCCTAGACCTCTAATTTATGACCATGGAACTATTGTCACCAAATATTTCACCCTAGAATAACTTGTTCAATCTTCTTACAATTTTGGGAAACATGGGAACATTTCCAGGTATGTGGGTGTACCTATATTAGAAATGAGCCTCTAGACTTAAGGGCTAGCTCCCTGAATGTATCTTAAAATTCTCTTATCTATTCTAATTGATTACTTATGGGGAAAAGAGTTAGAAGTTGTATGAAATTAACCTAATCTAAGGGGGTGATACACTAAGATGTCTTCCATATGACCATTGTTATTCATAGGCCTCAATTTGAGACTTCATCTTCTTGTTAATCTTCTTCTCAATCCTCAATTCTTCAAGATCATTCATCAATTCAATCTCATTGTCCACCTCATCTTTATCATCATCTAAATCACTCCAAGTAGTCTCCTTTTGATATGATAAAATTTCTTAGACATGAAAAGGGATCTATCTTAATAGGACCATCATCTTCATGATCATACTCTAAGTCACTATCTTCACTCTCATTTGATGAGATGAAATATCTATTGGTGTAAAGAATCTTCTTATTTTTTAAGGACTTCTTGTTGTCATACTTTCTGAATCCTTTCTTCCTTTTATCAGACTTGTATGTCTTCTTGTCTTCATCTTTTCCATCAACATGCTTTTCATCATCATTATTCTTATGCTTATGAGGGTACTTATTAGTAAAATTTATTACCTCTCCACAATTGAATCACTTGAAGGGTAGTTTACCCTTATACTTGTGTGACCCTATTTTCAATTTCTTTGTAAAGAAAATAATTGATTCATCTTCATAAATATTAGATTTGTCATCTTCCTTGAGTTTCTTACCTTGGACCTTCTTCTTTGGATTCATTTACATCTTTACTGCAACTTCCTTCTTTCTTGGTTTATCATCATCAACTCTCATCTCATAAGTAATAAGAATGCCATGCAATTCATCCATATTCAATCGAGTAAGATAATGACTTTCTTCTATAATAGATACTTTAGAATCAAAATTGAGAGAGATAGAGATTAATACCTTTTTCACTAAAGTAGATTTTTTAAGCTTCTCTCTAAGACCTCTGATGATGTTCATAATCTCATCAACTATCTATAAAAAGGATGCCACTTAATCTTCTTCTTTCATCTTAAGACTCTCAAAGTATCTTCGATGAGTCTGTAACTTTTCCAACTTAACTTTTGAATCTCTTTAATAAATATTATTCAATTTATCCCATATTTCCTTATCAGATATGCAATGGATTACCTTGGTGTATTTAGTCTCTAAAATACCACAAGTGATAGCATTCATTACCTTGGAATTGTTCTCAAACAACTTCTTATCTACAACACTAGATGGAAAATAGTAGGTGCAAAATAACCATCCAAAATAGATTTCCAAGTGTAAGACCCTAGGGACATAATGTAGGTCCTCATCCTCACACTCCAAAAATCATAATTGGATCTATTGAACATCAATGCTTCCTTAGTGGAAAAACCTCCTTGTATTTGATGGCTAATCATATTGTACCTTGGATAACCTTTAAGATGTCAAGCCTTTACCAAAGGACCTAATTTGATACCAATTTTTAGAGTTAAAAAATAATAAGAGGGGGGGGGGGGGTGAATTAGTGGTGGTAAACAATTAAATTCTATTTCCAAACCCTTGTCACACTTAAGTATTCAATACAACCATTCATGAAGCACTCAAAATGCTTATAGAAATAAATAAATAGATAATGCAAGATTACACACACAACACAATATCTATGTGTAAAACCCTCTTAGGGAATAAAACCCACTCTCAAGCCTTCAAACACATGGACTAATATTCCTATAAGATGATCATGAACATGAGATTAGTCAAGTCCTTTTAAAAAGAATTTAGTGAAACACTTGTTTCATAAAGAACACCTACCCCTAAGATGATCAAGTCCTTATAACCACTTGATGGTCAAGTCATTTTTATTGGGTTTATTTAAACACCTATTTCAATAGGATCACCTACCCCTAAGATGATCAAGTCCTTTTGACCACCTATTGGTCAAGTCCTTCTGACCTAGATGTTGAGTACCCTCCCAACACCTATGAAATGAACATCTCCTTGTCACTAATTTCCTACCAAATTGATGGAGATACAATATATATCATCTCTCCTAAACTCTTTAAAAAACAAATTCCACACTTTTATCTACCTCTCAAATCAACCACCAATCTTACACAGACATCATCTATCATTCACTCACACTCAAGGCATCCAAACCATCCTTTTGGATCACTCTATACCTCTTCTCTCATCCTCAATCTTTAAACCTACAAGAGCACTATTATTTACATTATAAATATGACCTATAGGTCATACACACAATTATAAACCTACTTTACTCTATAACCGATCCACTAGGCACACACCCTTTCCTTCACTCCACAACTCACACACTCCTCTTCTATCAAGTCTAGAAATCACCACCTTTGATTTCATCTTTTATAGATCCATCACGATTATTATATTCTAGGTTGGCCATAATACTTTCCTTATCCCTTAATACATCTAGCATAACTCAATACCATCCACACAAGTTAGCCATAGCATCTATGGGTCACACTTAAGTAATTACACCTTTCAATTAGGTCTTAGTATCCCTTATAGGTCTCATGGAGACCTATTCACTCTTTTATCACTCTATTGATATATTTTGTAATATAGTACTAGTTACAAATTCATAAGTCCACTACACATGACACTATTAACATCCTCAAATGATCACAATCATCACAACACTTGTCTCTTAAATCCAAATAGATCAATTTTTGACCTTATACAAATAAACACCATGAATAAACACATAGTCAACTTATATGCATTTATGCATACTTAATATGGATTTTTCAAGCCTCTATAATCCATATGGATCATTATTATGGAGTCTAAAACACTCTCCAATAGCTTGGTCACCTTAAAACATCTAAATGCTATCAAGAATAGCTCAAATATCCTTCTCAGGTTACTTATAGAGTATGAATGAACACATTGTCAACTTTTGAGCTTAATAAATTTAAATTTAAAAACATTTAGACCTTAAAATGAATATTTAAAAATGCACTTAAAGTCCTCTAAAAATTCTATTTTTACTATAACATCAAATTATTCATAGATCAAAATTTATGGCTCAAAAACTAAGCACTGGTCTTTCCTTTGTTAAATTCAAATATTTAAATCCAAACAGTCATAGTTAAACCTTGGTCACTTAGAACACATCTCATGCTCTTCGCTCAACTCACACCATCTATATTTTTTGGAAGTAGCTCAAAATTTAACTTATAGTGCTCTAATATCTAAATGTTAAACCTTGAACATCTTGACCTCATCTCATGCACCCTTGTAATATTGACCAAATGTGCACCATAAATCTCTGTAGATCATCCTAGTTCTTACCTTGTAGTGCTCATAATTAGATATTACTCAAAACTCTCAAGATTATGACACTTGGAACCCTCACATGACTTATAATAACTTTATTAATATTTCATTACATTTGTGCCACTTGGTATTTTAGCATGCATTATTGACTCTTTGACTTGTCTCACACTATTGATCTTCATCAGTATGAATCGTTACTCACCATTGATCTTATGTCAAACTAGCAATATTGTGGCACCTATCACCTATGAATGTAACCTTTGACATGTTGGCTTCATGCACATGATTGGATCAATATCTATGAATTAATGTGCCTTATCTAAGTCTAAATTTATTGATATAAAATAGTTGTAGGCTAATCCTAAAACATGCATACACTATCCATTTAACCATGTGGTTTTTGGTTATATATATATATATATATATATATATATATATATATATATATATATATATATATATATATATATATATATATATATATATATATATATATATATATATATATATATATATATATATATATATAACCGGTTTAAGCATGTGGGGTTTTATTGGATATAGTCCTATCATGATCATTAGTTAACATTTTAAAGATGTAAAATGATTTTAGTGCATTTTATTTTAGTGTTTTACTATATTATATTTTAGGGTTTTGTGAAATTTGATTATGCACAACTAGGTGGATAAAATGATGCTAAGTTTAAACAAACCAACATGTTACTCAACATATACATCATTTTTACAACAACATACAATTGAAATCAATGTAGGATATTATAAAAAAACATGTGGCATGATAATTATATTTATTTTTTAAATTTATCATTAATGTCATATGTTTGTGCATTGTCATTAATGTCAAGAAGGATCATTAAGGTGAGAGTTGTCTTCATGTCTTATATGTTCAAATAAGGCTAGTTTAGTCTTAGGTAATGACTTATATGGTCTAAGGATAATTGGTCAAAGGAGAATGATGGGAGATGATTTATATCCTATCTTATATATTTGGAGGTGAGTAGTGACCTATAGTAGCTATCTTGAATATCTCAAAGTGGTATGGTGCATAGTAGGTCTGTATGATGGACTAGTCCTTGAGCATGAATATGGTTTGTAAAGGCATGATGGTGGTGATATATATTTATATGATGTTGAAGGTGTAAAATGAATTTTTAGATCATGTGATAAAGGTGTTGAGTTAGTCACGTGACTCTTAGAGTGAGCCAAAGAGGTATTCTCTTCTTTAAGTGGTCTTCTCATGGACCTAGTCTTAAGACCCTAGGTGGCAGAACAAGGTGTCATAATCAAGTTTAGAGGATTTTGAGCTCATGTGAGCATGAATTAAGGTTTTAAATGATTTTTTAGGTATTTTTTTTAATCTTTAGGTCTTTATTTGAAGAATAAATCATGAAAATGGATCTTTAGGTCTCTCATGTACTAGAATGAAGATATGAAGACCTGAGAAGGAACATTTGATGCTTATTGGCATGTGTCATTGTTACATGGGAAGTTGAACTCTCGGGGAGAGATGGAAAAGGTTTATAAGAAAAATTTCCAATGATTATGATTTGGTTTCAAGGATAGATCTATATGAACAAACATTAATAATGGAAACAGGTCTAAAACCTTACTAAAACCCTCATAGTGACCCGATATGGAAGATATTGTTTGAAAAGACACAAAATGGATTGGTAACGATTTTTTATGATTTTATCATTTATATTCCTTTTCTATGTTCCTCCAAGTGGCATTGAGTGTTTAGGAGAGTGAGTGGAAGCTATAATAAATACCTTATTTCTCTAAAATTGATATCATAGGCAAGATTGACCAAGTCAAAGCTACACAATAAATGGAGGTTGAATATTATGACTTATATTTATTCCAATTTAGGTTTATAAGTTTTTATAGATCATCAAGTGTGAAAATTTTATGTTGAAATATGGCTAATTGCTAATAGGCCTAGTGAAGAAGTTTAGTGCAAATCTAGGTTAAGTTGAGTTGAAGGTTCCTGTCAAATTCTCATGAAGGAATAATGATAATAAGTTCATGGAGGAGTGGTTTGTCACTTTTATTAAATTTAAATAGTTATTATATATATTATTTATTAGTATTTATTTTGAAATTACTTAGGCCAAAATGACCTATTTGATTGAGTTAAGACTATGTGTAGTAAGGTTTTGTAATGGGTCTGTAAGTTGAATTTTTCAATTGAGACCATCATTTTTTTGTATCTGAGAGTGATCTAGAGATATCATAGGATCACACAAATGTATAAATAGTTCCTAAATATGTATACACATGGGTTTAAATACAAGGTCATCATGATTGGTTCTCAAGGTAGAATGGTAGTTCTGAGTATGCAAGAAGAAGTGATGATTTTGAGATGTTATATTATGATTTAATGTATCCAATTAATATTGTTATGGTTTTTAATATATATATATATATATATATATATATATAAGCTATAAATTATTTATATAATGTTTAAATTAAGTTTAAAAAGTTGTAATATGGAATTTAAAATGGCTTGTCTTGTTATGTAAGGACTGTGGGAGAGAAGTTCAAAAAATTGGTCTGCAAGACCAATAGTGGAAACTAGAAATTATTACCTATCTATTTGAGTATGTTATGTATGTCACATAAAAACTATTCATGTGAATTATTATTATTTAAAGTGTCTTTATAGGAGTTTAAAATAACACTCATCATGACTGTGTTTTTAATGTCTTTGGTAGTTTTGTGTGTGTTAGTGATTTTGATGTTCATGTCTCAACTTGACCAATTTAGAAGTATAAAAATAATTTTTTGATGCATTATAGGTTCCATGGGATATTATACATGCATTTTGGTTTTATAAAGTGCATATACATATGTTTATGGTCAAAGGTTCTTGACTATGTTTTGGAGCTTTCTGGCAGAATAGAGTGAGCCTTTTATAGAAGTGTTTCCGAGTCTTTAGACCCTAAGTGATGGAGTATAAATAGTTTTATTATGTCCCTAGGGTCATAAAATTTACATCCATATGTTTATTGTTCCTTTAAAGTTTTTATACAAGTTTTTTGAGGTTCATCTTTATAGACAATGTTTTTGGGGTAATTAGGCCTAATAGACCTTTAAGGCGTAATGGACCTTTCATGATCCAAAACTCAAAAGCTTTGGTTGAAAGATAATTCAAGAAATAAGAACAAAACAATTTAAATAATGTTATCTCTAATAAGATATGTTTTACTGATCAAATTTGCAGATCCAAACATATGCTTATCTCTGAGAAGAGATGTCTAATTTCCATTTCAGGTTACATATTCATTTATACATGTTTTGAAGGTGTGGGGAGGATATGGAAGGTCACCAATTTTGAGGGAGATGAATTGGTTTGACTTCCATGATTTAAAACAATACAAAATTTGAGGAATTACTTTTTTAGAAACTTACTATTTTTAGACTACACTACTAAAATTGAAATTTAAGACACTTCCATTGGGTTTTATGGGGTCAAACTTCATCGAGTATAGATCCATGCCATCTCACAATTTTTCCCTCATTATTATATTTCCAATGGTTCAAATGGTGAGTCAATTGGAGCTATGGTGCAAAAGTTATGGCTCCCAGAAGTTCTGCCATCAATTTGGGTGGACCCATCACCCGAATTGTCATCTGAATTGTTGTCCGGATCATTCCTCCCTCCTTGAGAAGTAATGGTCCCCATTGCTTCAAGATTTTTCATCAAGTGTGGTATTTTTACTTTGATTTGATTCCCGTTGCATACTTGGAAGGGACTGTGATTTATGGAATTGTGTAGGGCCTAATTGTTCACCATTTTTGTTTGATCATCAGTCTGTGGATGGAAGGTTGTGAACTTCTTCAGCTTGGTATCTATTTGCTTCTATTGTTGTATTATTTATGTATTCAAGGCTATAACATTGACCCTTTTTGATTCTTATGGCTTGACCACCATAAGAACAAATTTCTTGGCACTAATCAGAGAGACAGATGTAGAAGGTGGTACTTCTGGTACCCTATAGCACCGTGTTCCAAGAGTGAGAGTGATCCTTTTAATTCTTGATTCATATATACCATGTCGATCATACATGAATGTCTGACCAAAGATTACATCACAAAAATCTAGATTGACCATATCACATAAGACCTTGTCTTGGAAAGATTGTATTGCATATGAGAAAAGACATTGGTGGGTGACACAGAGGTTTCTCCTTGGACTCAACCATCCAATACTATATGGTTTTGGGTGAGGCTTCATGGATAGATTTAGGCTTTTCACAACATTAGTAGAGATTAAATTCTTTAGACTTCCACTATCAAGAATGAAATGCAGAGGTTTACCTTTCACCCATAACTTAGAGTGAAACAACCTTTCCTTTTCATCTAGCATCTTGTCATGTGTCTGTGATGAAGCAACAATGGATTTAGGATCAGCATCTATAATTTCTTCTTCAACCTCTTTAACTTCAAGGTCTATATGAGGTAAAATAGAGGATTGACTTAGAAAGCAATGATTTGATAGCTTGACATTCTTCTTTGGAGTGAGTTTCAGATTTGTGATAATCACACCACTTCCCAGTCTTTCCTTCCTTTTGCTTCCAATTTTGGCCTCGTGTTTGACCTTCTTTGTCACTTTTCCATTTTGAAGACTGATTCTTTATATTCATTCTTCCATGCTTTTGCTCAATCTTTACTGTGAACTTGTATGCCTCACTGATGGTTTCCAAATTGAAGAGTTCCATTTCTCCCCATATGTACCATTGTAGTCCACCACGATATTTGAGAACCTTGTGTTTCTCACTTTTTTGGATGCCCAATCTCATAGATAGAGAATGAAAAATGTCAGTGTAATCTTGAACAGATTGTTCCTTACCTTAGTGAAGTTGTTGCCACTCTATATACATATCATTATATGCTCCAATGGGGTAGTATTCTTCCTTTACATCATCTATGAAATCATCCCATGTAGGTTCTATCTCAAGGCCAATATCATCTACACTGAATCTCTTTTTGTACACTTCCCACCAATTTTTAATAGGTAATGATGCTTTCAGAAGAGCAAAAGTAATGTTATCTTTATCGGTGAGTTTATTTATAGAAAAATAAGATGACAATTGTTCCAACCAATTTTCTACTACATCAGCATTGATTTTGCCTTCAAATGTAGGTATATCAAAATTCACATGACCCTTCAAGGGTGTTGGGGCACTAAAAGGATGTGCGGGTGTGGATGAGGAGCCAGAATTTCCTATCAAGATTTATTGGAGAATTTGAGTGAATTGTTGTAGCATCTGTGCTTTTTGTTGGAGGGCTTCATTCACCATTTCCTTGAAAGGATCAGATGCCTTAGTGTTGTGCACCATTTGAAGTCATTTGCAGTGAATAGGTGGATATTCTACTAGTTTTATTTTCCACCCAAGCTTCCTGTAATCTGACCTCATCCTCGAGATCACACACTCTAAAGACAAACCACTCTAATACCATTGATCCAAAACTCAAAAGCTTTGGTTGAAAGATAATTCAAGAAATAAGAACAAAATAATTTAAATAATGTTATCTCTAATAAGATATGTTTTACTGATCAAATTTGCAGATCCAAACATATGCTTATCTCTGAGAAGAGATGTCTAATTTCCATTTTAGGTTACATATTCATTTATACATGTTTTGAAGGTGTGGGGAGGATATGGAAGGTCACCAATTTTGAGGGAGATGAATTGGTTTGACTTCCATGATTTAAAACAATACAGAATTTGAGGAATTACTTTTTTAGAAACTTACTATTTTTAGACTACACTACTAAAATTGAAATTTAAGACACTTCCATTGGGTTTTATGGGGTCAAACTTCATCGAGTAAAGATCCATGCCATCTCACAATTTTTCCCTCATTATTATATTTCCAATGGTTCAAATGGTGAGTCAATTGGAGCTATGGTGCAAAAGTTATGGCTCCCAGAAGTTCTGCCATCAATTTGGGTGGACCCATCACCCGAATTGTCATCTGAATTGTTGTCCGGATAATTTCATGATGTAATCAAAGGATGTGTGACTTTGTGAGAATGGAGGAGGTTATTTTAGGTTTCTAAATAAGTATTTAAAATTTATTACTTCATTTTTTAGGGCCATATGGGCCATAGTGATTCAAGTATTTCCATGAAGAAGATAGACCTAATGCTTTAGGTCTCTAAGTAGGTCTAAAAAGAAAAGGTGGTCTAAATATGTCTAGCTGAACTAATGGTGATACTAATTTTATTGATTATTGTGTGTAAAATTTCTTTATAATTTTTTTGGTATGACCTTAATGGATTAATGTCTTTTCCAACTAAGAGTTTGAGTGACCTAGGTGATTGGTATAAGTACAAGGCATAATAGGCCTATTTGGTGTGTTAAGGAATAAGACAAAAAGTGAATGAAAAGAGATATTTGAGGAGAATAAGTATGTAATTTATACCATCATAATGGACTATATTAATAGTCATGAATATAAAATAAAATTTATGAATATGAATAGTAAGGTCATATGACCTATCAAGACATATGAGGGTTGTTTGAGAAAAGTATAAGGGTATATTTGCTTGTTTAAAGAGGAAATTTGAGAGTGTTAAAGGAGTTATCTTGTGTTAATTTATATACCATTATATTTGAATCATATATTTTTTCCTAATGTATGATATAGGATAGAGTATATGGAGAGCTAAAGAAGAGGTCACCATCTGTTGGTTAAGCAACAAGATGATGTGAAGGTGATTAAGTTTGTCTTGGTTGAGTTGGTGCTTAGTCAAGAGGGAGTGGGAGATGATTTTTAGGTTTTTAATTTTATAATTTTCCTTAAAGTAACTTATTTTGTGTTGAGTAACTTAAGGGATTGGTACCTCATTACAAGTTGAATATTGCTAAATTTCTAGTTGAGTTGGTACTTGACTAGTGAGGTGTTCCTTATGGGGTTGGTGCTATTGATTTTATAAGTCACCCCTTGGTCAAAGAAGGACCTCCCAAGCCCCTATATAATACCATCACACCTATTAATTCCTTATAACTTTATGAATAATAATTTGAAGACACTTCCCCTATATGTGCCTGAATCCAAGATGGAAACGCAAGTCTGTGTAGAAGTAATAGGATGGTTTATGCTCACTGAAGGTTCCCAATACATGATCATGTGTAGATATACTCATCATGTAGGTCTAAGGGCGCATGAATTCAATGATTCATGTCCTCAAATTATAAAATAGCTAAGTAAAGGGAATGGTTCAAGAAGTAGCTATAGGTTATTAAAAGTGTGCCTAGGATCCTCATTTTCATATGCACTTAACTTTAAGGCCTTATTCACACCAATCTAATATATTTTTTTCCCATGTATAGGATCCTACATCCATGATTTTGGATTTTAAAATGTGATACCTTCTTTCTATCAGTGTTATGTGGTATCCTGACACTTGTCCTAACATAAGAAAGTTTGTAGCTATCCAAAGTAAGTGTTAGCCCTCCATGTGTCAAGTCTACACTCTTCTTTCTAATAAAACAAATGGGACTCCATCAAGATCCCACTGAAGTGATGTGTGGCATCCTACAACACCACATCCAAAATCAATCAATAAATTCCACTTGCCATGTGGCAACCAAAAAAATACATTGGAGATGGTTAAGCAAGGTTTAAGGCACTATCAGGACAATTTAATGCAAAAGTGGCTAATTGACCTCATATCTTGAGTACATTCCATCCTTTGACACTGACATGAAAATCTTCCATTCCCCAATGCATGTGTACCCAAAGGATACCCTACCACTAGTTGTATCTAATCATCTAACAAAATCATGACCACAGTGCCGTAAAGGAATTAAATTCTTCTCCCATTGCCCAAGTGGTGCATTTATTGTAAAACTATCTTGATCTTCTATAAAATCTTGGTTCTTCCATTATAAAAGGGTTGACACATTTTTAGTATCCTTATGTTGTATAAATTTTCCCCCCATGAGCACTTATATTGGCTAAATCCTTGTATGCTAATGATAATTAAGTTTACCTCTTTTTGTTATTCTGATGATCTATGTGCTCTTTATGTTTTATGATTCCTATTTGTGGGTAATGTTCACCCCTCTTTTTAATCATTCATTCCCTGCACCTCCTCATTGAAATTGGAGCTCACTTGTTAGTCATATTTTGTATGTACTTAGGCTTATATTGATGTTGTATATGGACCATTTTTCATCCCTCTCATCATAACATTATGTTCTTGTGCCTCTATGTGAAGTTCTCATGCAAGTAGAGTAACTTGGTGGAAACTTTGTGATATTGTCTTGTTCTAAATCATGTGAATTATGTTTATGGTAGTAGGAGTGCTCACTCTATTCTAGACACATTGCCTTTTAATTTCAAGTAATCTCTTACCTTATCCCTCACTTTTCCTTGAAGTTATTAGGTTTAGGATAGTGGTAGGTTACCTTTCTTCTCTTTAGGTTTGTGTGTCAATCTTAAACTAGGTGCTCTTAGAATAAAATGAATCCAACTTACCTTGGAGACTCATCCTAAGGAGTGCAAGGGTTTCATACCTTAGGTATGTTTCCATCATTATGATGAGACACTAATGCTCATATTCATAGCTTAGTGATAATACTTCTACACCCAGTGCCTTGGTCTCTCACTCCCTTCACAAGGTCCTTGCACCTAACACCAAATAACAAAGCTTCCCCATACCATAGATCATTCCATAAGTGCATGTTAGGTGCCTCACTAAATATTAATCCATTTCTTATAGGACTATAGTCCATTCTATCTTTTAATGGGTTTTAATCCCCCATGAGGGTTTCCCACATATATTTTGAGTTCATCTATTGATATCTTGCTTCATGTTTATGTGATTACTTATTTATATATTGCTTGATCACTATATTGGTTTGAAAGGTTAATCATGTTAAGTGGAAAGAAAGGATTATTTTAGGACACTGATTCACCCCCCCCTCTTAGTGGTTGTGCTTCCAAAAAAAGTTATTAGATCAATTCCTTTGGATAAGGCTTGACAACTTGAAGGTGATCTTAGAAGCGCAATATGGCTAAGCTTGTGAAGGTGAGTTACAAGATTAATTTGTTTATCAGTGTAGACACCTAAATAGTGTCTAACCCTTGGTCACCTTCCCCCTTGGTCCATTCCTAACCCATTCCTAAAAATTACTAATTTAAAATAATAAACTTATTTTGAATTAACCCCCCTCCTTGGACACATCACCCATGACACCTCACCTAGGACACCTCGCCTTGGACTAATTCCCATCTTATGACTCACCCAAGACCTATTCTTACTTCTCTCTAACCGCCTAACAAACTCTCATGTGTATTTATCCCAACCTTCGACATTCTCCAATGGATAGTGCACTTGGCGGATGAAAAACAGGCTTGGTGGCTCTTTTTGCCCGTTCTAAACCCACCGACGTCGGTCAAATGTTGGCCGACGCTGGCGGAATCACCGACGTCGGTTATACTTAACCAACTTTTCTGACCCTTGGACAAAAAAATCACAATCGGCTAATCTCTGAAGCTAATCACGACTCTCGAATCCTCTTCTGACGAAACAAAGTTCTGGTGCTTTTGCTTTTCAGTGTTCTGGGCTTCTTGGTGTTCTTGCAGGGATCAGCATTCTTGGCAGCACTTTCTAGGCACTACGGTCTTGCATCAGACATTTTACACAGGGACTGCATCCATCATCGGCAACAACTGAGACACAGCTTCTACACCTTTGTCAATTCATATCACAGCTAAGTATCTGTACTTTTTTCATTCTAATATCATTTTAAATATATTAGTATTCTGTCTTCTATTTATTTCAAGCATCCTTGACCCAACCTTCCCTATTCTTCTCAGAGAGGCTGAAAAGCCTTCTCTCACCCCTTTTCCTATTTCTCACTCCTTTTCCTGACAAGATTTTCAGTCCCTTAAATCCCAAACAGTCCCTCTGAATCCCTCATAGACCCTCAGACCCTCAGATGAGACCAAATCCATTCTACAGACCAGAAACTAGACCTGTAACCCATCCCTGACCAATTGCCCCGACTGACCTCATCCACTTCCCCTATCGACGTCAGTAGTCTAACCGTCATCGGCGACCACCCTGACCGACACCGGCAATATCACTGACGTCGGTGACTGTGTTTACCAGATTGCAACTTATCAGGTACGCATTTGTTTTTAGTCTTTTCTTTTCACATCTTTCATTATTTCTCTTTTCTATCTCTGTCATATTCTGTCTTAAACAGTGGATTGTCATCCTCCAAGAAGCCTTAGCGCTTCTAGGACCAAGCTTTTGCTTGGCAATCCACCCTCTTATCAACTAACATTCTTCATGTTTTTAGTGTTTATCTCTTTCAGGGGTCATTCCTCCACAGCCAAAGAGGAGTACTCACAGCGTCTGGATTATGGTGCGCAGACTATATCTAGGTACATACAAGCCTTGACCATTCCTTCTTAAGTTTCTCATTTTCTCTCCTTTGAATTTGAAAGTGAAATTTGAATAGAAACATTCTAGCACGCCCGGTGGGACCCTTGGGGCCTTCCTTGGGTTCCTTTCCCTCTTTTTTCATTTAGGTGCATTAGGTTTCTTCCTCTTCACCTCTTTCTTCTTTTCTAAAAAGACATCATAAGCAGGAATAAAAAGAACTTTTCCTTTCTTTTTCTTGCATTTCTAGACTAGTCAAAAAAATCATTTTCTTCAACCCTTTCTCAAACTTGTTTTCATTCCAATTTAACATTTTGATTTGGGGCTTTAAAATATACTGCATTCCATTTCCTGCTTTCTTACATTTCTTAGTCCACACTTAGTAATTAGTAAACCGCATATTGAATAAATCGTAGATCACTTGATGTTACACAACCAGACCACATGCACTAAATTAAACATAAAACTCATTTGAGACAAGGCCCAACTGGGATTTCATCACCCAGCGGATACCTTACCCATCCCGGCAATCCTACTTGGATTTCACCACCAAGGGGAAAGCCCACTCTATTCTCTGGCAGAGTCTAAACTATAGGGAAAGTATATTTTGGCTAAGCGAAACCAGCTAACCACTGGAATCGTGAAGTGAGGGGAGCTTGCTCCTTAGCACTAGGCCATGTATGGAACCTAACATAGACTTTTGAGCACCTAAACATACCTAAAACCATCTTTAGATTACCTATTCTAGGACCCTTCTAACAGCCAACTTCCTCAAACATCACATTAAGGCATAAGCCACACGATCCTAATAAAATTGTTTCTAGGGATTTAACGCTAGGATCTGCCTGTTCTCATCTTATTTTCTATTTTTATCTATTTTTTTTGAGTTGGTAAGGACGCCTTCTTCATTTCCAAAATTTTTTTTTTCTGAGTTTCTAGAAAACACAGTAACCGATATCGGTCCTGTAACCGACGTCAGCAACTTTTCTGTACTGGCATCAGTCATCTAACCGACATCGGCAGTCTTCTTCACCGACATCAATTTTTATACCGACGTCGGTCACTGTCCATTTCTTTTTTTCAAAAATAGCAAGCTTAAAATCCAACTTTCTTGCTGTCTAAACATCCATTCTGGTTTTTTGAGACTGAAAAAACACAATTTTCTGAAACCTGATCCTTTCTTGCCTTGAATGGTTTTGACACGCAGTCAAACCAAGGCCCTTCTTGACCATGCTAGTCAAAAACTGCTTCCACCTTCACCATCTATAACTAGTCCTATAATGGAGTTCCACTCGGAGACTAAAAGAACTCCTACTCGCCCAACCCCACCTCAGACTCCTATTGTCCCAGAAGGGGACCAAGATTTCACATGATTCTTGGACCTTAACGTCAAAGCCTTACAACACTATCTCGTGCATAGCCAAATGTGAGACTCCCTAGGCAACCCAATCTATGGGATGCTGACTTCCTTAGTCGAGACAAGAATCACATCAACTGCACCTACAATTCAGCCACTAGACAACACCTCCACCAATAACCCAACCGTGTCTTACCTTCAAAATGTAACCTCTCCATCTAAACCTACCTCCATGGGGGTTCCGGTAATCCCTCAACCTCAAGCCACTCAACCAAACCCCACACCTTTCCAAAACCTACTAGTCTTTATCCCCCCTACTCTTGCACCTATCAACACAAGAGTAACCGTTTACCCATCCACAAGCGTGGCTACTCCTCAACCATCCTTGATGGCCCCTATCCAACTTGTGCCTACCAACCCCATAACACAAGTGCCCTTGGCTCCAACTTTTGCTCCCATAACCAGCTACCCATATGTTGCGTCTACGCAACCAACCACGTCATACGCCCCTCCCAATATCTTTCAAGCACCTTATAATCTAGGGGGTGCTCCACCTGCCAATCCGTCAGCAGATATCATCAAAATGCTGATGGATAAGATGTCTAGCTTAGAGACCTCCATTTCTGGCTCACGCAATGCTCTCTCATATGAGCAAATTTTCAATGAGCCTATTCATCCTTTCGTTCCAATTAGACCATACCCCAACCAGTGGGAACTTCCCAAATTTTCTCGCTTTCAAAGCAAGGAAGACCCACAGTAGCACTTACGGGCATTCAGACATGCCTGTTACCTTATTGCCCATGATGATGCATTACTCTTGCACACATTTCCTATGTCCCTTTTAGGCACCGCGCTTGACTGGTACAGCTCTATTGCCAGCCATTCCCTCTTCACATTTACACAGCTGGCCCAGCTCTTTCTTGATCACTTCTCCATTAACATCACTAAGAAGGTCTCGATCACAGACCTCTACACTATCCACCAATTCGAGGACAAATCAATAGCTGACTTCGTTGCTCGTTAGAGAGGCCTCATCAATCAACTCTCCTTTTCCTTACCTCAACCTGAACTTATTGAACTATTCTCCCAAGCCTGTGCCAAACATATTTCTTCCACCTTGCGGGTTCAGACCTTCCGCACCTTCGATGAAGCCTTCACGATGGCCCATAAACTTGAATTACGTGCCATCGAGGAGAATAAAGTCAAGTTGCGGAGCAAGAATCCCAACTCTAAGACTAATGACTCTTCTTCTTCTAAACCTTCATCATCCAATCCTAAGTCTAAAGCTTCAGCTAACACTGTGGTCATTAGACCTTCGTCCTCTTCAACCAATCAACCTGAGCCATCCACATCTCAGAGCGCCACCCGTCAATTCTAGCAGAGATACGTACAACGACAGTATACTCCTCTTGGAGAATCTTACGCGTCTATACTAGAAAAACTTGTTAAATAGGGGATTCTCAACCTCCCCCAGATTCAACCACCACCACAATTTGATCCCTCACGCGCCATCCCTACGTGGTATAGGGAAAATGACTTCTGTAATTACCACCATGTCAAAGGTCATGACACGAGAAACTGTAAAACCTTTAAAAACATAATCCAAGACATGCTTGAAAAGGGTGAGCTCGTTCTAGATAATCCCAATGCACCTCCTAACTAGGGCATCGATATCTTCAAGCAACCATTCCCCAATCATCCACCGACCCAAAATAATGTCCAGACCTTGATTGACAACACGCATGAACACGACATTCAAACGGTCAATACGGTCTCGCCCTTCATCCCCGACCAACCTCAAGAGGTTAGTCCATCTACCAGTCCATCACATGTGGATGAACCTCTTTCCCCAGTTAGTTCTCCATCAACCTCTCTCATCTTGGAGGATGCTTCAACCTTACCGGCACCACCGGTCTCACCATCCTCCTTTCTTCTACCTATGGAGGACCTGACCTTACCTACTCCTCGACCGCAAGTGGAGGGCACCATAATCCCTACCCTTTACCCGCTTGAGGAGCCACACTCTCTAGTTCCTTCTCCACCAAGAGAAGAACCTGACTCTCCATCTTCCTCGACCAATGACAATCCAGTTATAACTCCAACACACCTTGGGTCTGAAACTACTGCCACACCTAACACATCTTCTCAAGAATCCAAACCTCATCCAACATCCTCTCAACCATTTTATTGACTAGTGGAGAAAATCAAACTTCTCCCTTCAAGGAGAGTGGAGCATCATGGATTGTGGGAGCGTCTTAAAGTTATTCAACATTCCCGTGCCCTCTCATCTCATGCTGCCAATCCTCCCAAAGCAGAATCTCCTAAGACTCTGAACAAAGACCAGACTCTTGCTTCTAAACCTGCATCTACCCAATCTAAACTGATCAAGTCACTCGGCATTCATCCTGTCTCTACCCTCACTCACCCGCAAGTGAAGGTGGACTTAGACCAAACCTCGACCAAAAGTAGTCTTCCAACCAAGTCAAAGAAGACTGCCAGACCACAGAAGCGAACCCCTCCTCCACCGTCAACTTTTCCCTCTATTTTAGGTCCTCATCCTTCTACCCTAATCGGCGTGCTTCCTACTCCGACCCTTAACCAACACAAATTACCTCCATTACTTCCTTTGCCAACCACAAGTCAACCCCCTCTCAAAAATTTGGCACCTCTTACAAAGAAAGTGCCGTCTTCACCTGTCACCACACCACCAACCCAAAAGGTGGTACGAAAACCTTCTTCAACATCCCCCAAGCAAAAGTCACCAGCGCGTCATACATCAACAAGCACGGACCCCTTAGTAGGTTCATATGCTTTGATATTACGCCAACTTTTGTAGACTTCTAGCATTACCCTTCCTTCTATCAATCCATTCCAACCCCTCGGGTCAAAACCGTCTTGGTTCGATGATACAAAGATTTGTTTATACCATCGTACGCCAGGACACGATACCGAGACTTGTTGTGCCCTCAAGGTAGTCGTTTGCCGCTATATGGAGAAAGACACTCTTCTCCTTGAGGACACTCTTGACCGACCCTCAACACCTTCCCATCCAACCTCTTTAACCACATCAACATCTCACCAACAGGCCATGACCCCTTCTTCACCTCCTATCTTTGAAATCAATGCTATCCATATAACCACTAGGTCACAAAAGGATAAGGCAAAAGAAAAAGCTGCTATTCCTTAGACCTATCCTTTTGTCCAGGGACCTCAACCACCGAAACCCAAGATTTCCATCTTAGGTGCGTCTCAACCCCCTTCTTCCGAGGCAATCAAAGAATCTATGATAAAAACAACTTCACTAAATGCCTGTGAAGATGACCCTATATGACCTTATCCAAAGCTCCCCCCAGCATCACCAGGCTCTAATCAAATCCCTACAGGCAGCGGAAATCCAACCTGAAGATCCTTAACCACTACCTGCCCTAGTCCATTCTTTATTCCCTGTCACCTCTATCACTTTTAGTAATTCTAAAATTCCTACCTCTACCTTGGAAGATCAGGACACTGCCCTTTTAATCATAGCCTACATTGATCGAACCCATATTAAATGATTTATGATCGAGGGGGGCGCTAGCATTAATATCATTTCCACCCACGCCTTTGATCAATTGGCTCTTCCCAAGAATTGCGTATCAAAAACTGATGCAATCCTTAGATCCTTTAATGACACCACCGCTAACACTATTGGCACTGTTGTCCTCCATATCCGCGTTGGTCCACACATAATCTTGGAGCTCTTCTACATCAATGAGGGAGAATTCCAATATAACATGCTATTAGGGCGACCTTGGATCCACACCATGGCTTGCATCCCTTCAACACTCCACCGTTGTGTCAAATTTGAACACGACAAACAAGTCCATGTCATTCCTACCGACCCATCCCCTTTTAAGACTTGTAACACGACCTATCGCCCAAACGACATTCTTATCCCGCTCAAGGCATCAACCCAAACATCATCTCCATCCATAGAAGCATTAACTAGTACACAAATAGCAGTTGCCAGCACATCATCTTCTCAATTAACAACTAAGGACCCCATGGACGATATCTTCCAAAGACTTTCACTGGGGGAATATCGCCTACTTACCCTAGACATGTTCCAGACTCCTCAAGAGTATGGATAACTTCATCAAAACCCAAGCTATGACTATCGGATTGGAATGGTCATTCCTTATGGTCCTCCCAGCCTTCGAACCAATCTCGTCTATGGGGGGCTGGATCAAGCTCCTACTGAATCAAATCCTTCCTCCTCACCTCAAATATTCACATCCGATTTCTCCTTTCTTGGCAACCCCACCTTTGCACATACCTACCTTTATAGGTGTGCATGGAAGGGTTTTGGCTTTGGGCGCTACGAACAAGGCTCTCATCAACCTATTGAACCACCCAATGACGATAATGTAAAGAAACGGTATGGACTGGGTTTCCAGGAACCCACTAAGGCTTCCACAAACCTTTGTCCCAAACCAACCATCGACCAATCTCTTCCAGACTCGCCTATTCTTCCATCCTCACCTACGGAGTCAGTGGTTTCCATCCCTCCTAGTTTTTTTTTGCATAAACACCATCCATTTGGAATCCCTAACCTATCAGCTCAACGGGGTTCCCAAGTCTCTCCCTCTCATTTATCCTAGCATGATAGACGATGAAACAGCAACCATCAACACAATCCACTGCATAGATGATGATGCCATTCTTACCTATATGGGAGCCAACGATTCTTTCATTCAGCGCTCCCTCCCCTCTGAAACACAGGTTATGTTAAATGAATCGACCATTAACATTAACCTTTCATCTTTTGATGTTCCTCATGTCTTAAAGATTGGTTAGTCTTTAGACACCCAGGAGCAGATCGACTATACCACATTTCTATTAGACAATCGCAAAGCCTTTGCCTGGACCTACGCTGACATGCCTGGCATCGACCCTAACATTGCCACTCATAACATTGTCACAAACCCAGAGGCTAAGCCTGTTAGGCAAAAGCTTCACAAAATGCATCCTCATGTTGCACTTCTTGTCAAAGAAGAGCTTCAGCACCTTCTTTCAGTCTCCATCCAACCCATTGATTATCCGCAGTGGGTCTCTAACATTGTTCCTATCACCAAGGCGATTGGGGGGATCCAGATCTGCATAGACTATCATGACCTTAACCTAGCTTGTCCCAAAGACGATTTTCCTCTTCCAAACATTGACCAACTTGTTGATCTTACGGCTGGCCATGAGATGTTATCACTCATGGATGGATTTTTAGGATATAACCAAATCTTGATTGCACTGAAAGATCAACACAAAACCACCTTCATTACACCATGGGGAACTTTTTGCTATCGAGTCATGCCTTTTGGTCTGAAAAATGTAGGCGCCACATATCAACGTGCCATGACTTACATCTTTCATGATATCCTCCACAAAATCATGGAGGACTATGTTGATGACCAGCTTGGCAAGTCTAAGCTTCGTCGTGACCATTTGACTATCCTCAAAATCATCTTCTCTCACCTTTTTCAGTACCAGGTCTGTCTTAACCCCAAGAAATGTGTCTTTGGGGTCCTCTCAAGAAAGCTCCTGGGATTCATTGTCTCTTTTCATGGCATCAAGATAGATCCTGCTAAAATCCATGCTATCCTCGAAATGCCACCTCCAGCTAATCTCAAGCAACTTCGCAGTCTACAAGGGAAACTCCAATCCATCTGCCACTTCATTTCACAGCTTTCTGACCGTTGCCAACCCTTTCATCACCTCCTCAAGAAGGACGTCTCCTTTAAATGGGATAAAGATTACCAAGAGGATTTTAAAGCCCTCAAATGCTATTTGGTTTCTCCACCAGTCCTTATTCCACCAAAAGACGACCAACCCTTCTACCTCTACATCTTAGCAACCAATCATTCGTTAGGTGCCATGATCGCGCATCGAGACGAGCAACACCGTGAGCAAGCAGTTTACTACATAAGCCGAACACTGGTTGACTATGAAACTCGGTATACTCATACCGAGAAACTCTGTTTGGCATTAGTCTTTGCCACTACCAAGCTCCGTCACTATCTTCTCAATCACAAAACCTTTGTCGTCACCCACATTGATCCCCTTAAATACATGCATTCCAAACCATATCAAAACTAGTGTATGGCTCGTTGGCTCATGCTTCTTGCTGAATTTGACTTAGAATTTTTCCAACAAAAATCTATAAAAGGGCAAACAATCACTGACCAACTAGCGGATGCCCCTCTTCCCGACAATCAACCTTCTCAATGCGAGTTTCTCGATGAATCTATTGCTACTCTCTCGACTGATGACACATTATACCAAATGACGATGTTCTTCGATGGCTCTAAATGTCAACTCATTGGGGGTGCGGGGTTCATCCTCATTCCACATGAAGGTGAACCCATGCCCCTATATTTCAAACTCGACTTTGAATGTACCAATAATATGGCTGAATACGAAGCCTTAATTTTGGGACTTCAAACTGCCCTTTCTTTAAACATCAAGTCCATCAACATCTTCGGTGACTCACAACTTGTCGTCAATCAAATCAATGGTTCATATCTTTGTGAAAATGAAATTTTACAAAGGTACAAGCACCGTGTTGACACTCTTCTAGCATCTTTTGACCATCACTTATTGTAGACTATTCCTCGATCGATGAATAAGTTTGCTGACACCATGGCTTCCCTTGCCTCGCATATTCCTTCTTCATCATCATCCTCATCAAAGATTTATGTCATGGTACATCGTGTGCCATTGCCTTCATACATTTCCACTAACATCAATCTCATCCACACCATAGACTCTAGTTCACAAGATGTATGGTATAAACAACTTGAGGACTACTTGGCTCATTCTCTCATTCCTCCTAACCTCTCTAGCAATGCACGGCGGGCTTTCATCAAGCGCACCGCTCACTATACCATGCTAGGGGGCCTTCTCTATAAAAGAGGTTTTGACAGCCTTCTTCTTCACTGTTTAAACTCCACTGAAGCTTCTCATGCTGTTAAACAAGCCCATGATGGGATTTATGGTGGACACTTCAGTGGTAACTCAGTTGCCAAGCGCATCCTTCGCTTGGGTTATTATTGGCCCACTCTTCATCAAGACTATAGCGATTATGTTTGGCATTGCATCAAATGTCAGCAGCATGCTAACTTGCTTCATCTCCCTAGTCATGCCTTACAAGTCGCTCAAGATTTCTGGCCATTTTTACAATGGGGCTTAGATCTCATCGGCGAGATTAACCCTCATTCGTCTCTTCGTCATCAATCCATCATCACTACCATCGAGTATTTCACTAAATGGGTGGAAGCTATCCCTCTCATCTCCACAAAAGCTGACAAGATTGTCGACTTCATCAACACCCACATCATCTGTCATTTCAGTGTACCTCACAAGATCATCACTGACAATGGCAAGTCATTTAAAAACAAGACCGTCCAAAAACTCTGTGACTCATTTGGCATCAAACTCAGCTTTTCTTCGCCTTACTACCCACAAGCAAATGGGCAAGCTGAGGCTTCTAACAAAATATTAAATAAAATTCTCATGAAGGTGGTCAACGACACTGGAAGGGATTGGCACGTTCAAATACCCTTTGCTTTGTGGGCCTACCGCACTAGCATCCGAACCTCTACGGGTGCTACCCCTTTTTCTCTAGTGTACGGAACAGAGGCTGTCTTACCTCTCGAAGTACAGATCCCGTCTCTTCGCATTTCACTCCATGACATTCTTTCTAATGATGACTTTCATCAAGATTGATTAGCTCAACTTGAGTTACTCGATGAGCGTCATCTCGTTGCCCTCAATCATCTTCATGTCTATCAAAATCACATCAAATGCGCTTATAACAAAACTCTGAGAGAATGAGATTTCAATATCGGAGACCTCGTCCTCAAAGAGAACCAACATGTGACCAATATGGAATGGAGTAAATGAGGCAAATTTGCTCCTAATTGGCTTGGACCTTATATCATCATGCACAAGTATGGATCAGGGACTTATCGTCTGTCTTCTCTTGAAGGCCGACCAGAACCTGAGCCCCTTAATGCTTTGCATCTACGACCATTCTACTGTTAGTCGAGTACTCATCCACTTGACATTTAACTTGAGTTCATCCCTTGAGCAATCCTTGTCCTTTTAATCCTTAATCCATTTCACCTTTTTTCCCTTAACAAAATCCTCTACAACCCTTTTATGACGTATGGATGCTTCATCCTAATAAAAGGGAGACCTTGATCTTCTATAAGTCTTGTCCATGACTCAATATTCTGTCAAAACTAAATCAAGATGTCAAAATATCCATGGTCACAAAATCAAATCAAAAAGCAGACTGCTCCCTCAAAGGACAGCTGCACTATCATTGTTGTAACTAATAGACTGCTCCCTCGAAGGACAGCTATTCAAAAGCCCTTAAATCTATAAAGCAAAGTATAGACCACTCCCTCGAAGGATGTCTATGACTAAATCTTGCTACAAACAACACTTTCTTAGAATCTTCCCGCATCGATCAGCTTTACAAATGACCACCAAATAAGTGACATCTCTATGTGGACTTCCCGCATTGATCAGTCCGCTCTAAAAAAAAAAATGGGTCATGGACTTGACTTGTAGTTGTCTCAGAGTCTCCTATAAAAAGGGGCAAAGTTATTCATACTCTAAAATGGGTTACCCTTTTCCTCCTATCATATCACCTACTCAAGGGACTTCGAGCTCACTTTAATGTCAAAAGTGCTTCGATTACTGCTCTAACATAACTATGGTCAATGATGCAACGCATGAATGGGGCTCTTGGTTCTAACAACCCCTGTCTATGTTGTCTTTTGGTCCTTGTCAATAAAAGGGTGTTTATGCCTTTTACTTTCTATCTACACTTTGGTCACATTCAACCACATCATTTGTCAAGACGATTCAATCTGACTCTTTTCAAACCACTCACATAGCCTAATTATTCTGGTTTCCATAGACATCAATACACATGGAAACTATCAACCACACAATTTATGTCAAGCATAAACCATTACTTGCTGAAACATAAATCGACCTACCATTCATTTTTAGCAAACATCCATCATGAATATGGATAGTTGCTAGGGATGAAAAACCCTGACCAATGTTACAGATAACACCATTTGGAAAAGGCTGTAGCATAATCTCCTCCTTCTCATTTCAATCATGTACCCTCGGACATATGGGAAGTGCTATATCCTTATCATGACCAAAATCAACCACTTCAATTTTTTTTCCTTCCTTCTGGGGAGAACTACATTGGCCTAAGGCCCTAATGACATGGGCTATGTAGGCAACACTCAGTTGACATGGGGTCTTCTGGGGTTAGCTCGGCCATTCTCTTCATCACTTTCTTCCATCTCCTTCTCTCGTCACCTGCCAATCACATCACAAACAAGCACACATTTTCATAATCTTTAGCATAATCATTTTCATCATTTACATCATAATCATTAATCATAACCACATTATCATCATCACACACTTAAGCATTCACATCATATAATTCACAAGTCATAACATAAAATATCACTATCACATAATCCTTATGCATCATCATCTAATCTAAAAGTCATGACCATTCTCATTATTAGCATTATCACAACGCATCATTATATTAAACATCATCATTATAATCATTGACCATAGCATTATCATCATCACATTTAATCATCCTAACATTATAATCATAAACATAATATCAAAACATGCATCATCATCATAATCAAAAATGCTGAATACATTAAACAACATCAATAACACATCAATAATCCAAAACCATCATCATATATATATCAAAATCTTTTATACAATGACACAATCTGTCTCTGTCTCTCTCTCTCAACAAAATATAATACATCTCACATCAACGGCTCGCAGGCCGGTATATACATCAAAAATAAAATCTCAAGGTCTGCCCTCAAGGCTGTGGCTATGGTGGTGGTGGTGGTGGCTGGGAAGATGATGTATCCTCTCTCCCCTTTGATCTGTGCCATCTACGAGACCTAGAAGCCATCACTCAAGACATAGACCTCTGTCGGCTCTACTCTGCCTGCATCTCCGAGTATCGCTGTATCTGAGGGAACCCCCTGATGGCCCTCTCATAATAAGTGATCTCATCCAGCGCATCACTGTATTTAACTAGAGATATAATCTGTGGTGGACCCATTTATCCTACTGCCATGCCTTGTAATGACCCCTGTGGCTGTGGCTGACCTAACTGCACCGATGTCGACTGTCCTGGCCCCTGTGAAAATGCCGGTTTCTGTGAGGGCTACTGCATTGAACCTTGACCTCTCAAAACCTATCCTACCACTGCCTGTGCCTGGGCTACAACGAGCTATCCCTATAGTAGTGTGACCTGATCCGTCAACACTGTCACTTGACTCGTCGTCTCCGTCAGCTGTCATGTCACCCCCGTCAGCTGCCCCTGCAAAGCCATGACCTGTCCCTGCAAAATGGTCACCTGAGCCTGTGCCGCGTCCCTCTCCTATCGCACTGTGTCCCTCTCCTCGCGGGCTATATCCCGCTCCCTCGTGACAGCCTACAGATCTAGCTGGAGACCCACTTATATGCCTATGTACCATCCTATCCACCATGTTGTGTAGGCTTCTATACACCCTGGGTTGGCTATCCCAGGTCCTACCGATAACTCCTCAAAATCTGGGTCCTCTGTCTCCTCTGGTAGTGGGAGCGACACCTCAATATCATCTCGCCTATACTATGGGAACATGGGAGGTACATCTTGTAGCAACCCATACTGGTGCCACACTCTCTTTGTTGGGATCCTCTCAAGCTCATTGGCTCACCTACCTCTAACCCATCGCATGCTCTGAGTCTTGACCATCTACTCGCCCTGGCCTCTGAACGCTGGATACACCAAGTATGGTCTCTAAATGATATCTGCTAGAATCAGGGACTCCATTACTCCTCGATAGTGATCAATATCCCTGACCACTCTGTCCACCCACATCTGTGCCATCACCTCGTGCCATCACCTGAATTTGACCCTAAAATTGGCTTAGATCGCCACTGGAAGGCTGAGAGGTCAGGTAACCACAATATGCTCGTATGCCCAATAGTGCAGAAGGTGGCCTACACACAGACTGTACCGTCACTATCGAATAATGCCCCATATCTCTTTGTATACCTAGGCCAAAAAGACAGGCACCTAAGCGAACACTATCTGCTACTCCAGCATGTCCATCAAAACCCCAGTCATGGCCACTGAGAACCTACCTCCCTCCACATCTGGCAATGCATAAGCTGTGATGCTAATCATCATCAAAACCGCCAGTCGATGTGTGCCCTCATCTATCGCGTACAAAGGCTCATAAGCAAAACTCACTGAATGGTAGCTCATCTCCATGATGTGCTCCTCAAACAGCGTAACCATGTGAATATCATGCACCTCTCTCGAGCACGCATACAGGTCTACTCCGTGTACTGGCAGCCATAAAATCTGGTACACATCCTTGACTATGACCGTAATCTCTCCCATGGGTAGGTGAAAGGTGTTGTTGGAATGATCCCACCGCTCGATCAATGCCACCATCAAACTCGCATCTCATACCACTCTGTAGTAGCATTACAGCCCACCGAGTCCAACTACGCTCATCTGTGCCCACTCATCAACTGTCACCCCTCCACACATCCACATCAGCAATGTTGGGAGGTGATCCCACAACATCAAGGTTAGTCTCGCCTGCATCCACCCAAGTCAATCTCATGTTCAAAATTTTTCCCTATTTTGTTATCTATGCCTAACCCAACACCTGAGACGCCCTTGGTGTAACTTGGACCCCTTGACTTAAACATATTTTTTCATTCCTCTTTTAACCAAGTAGCCAACTGACATCGGTTAGCGTGTCAGCGATGGCACTCACCTAATCGATGTCGGTCACTTAGTGACCGACATTGGTAGGTTAGTGACCGACGCCGATCGCTGGTTGGCCGACGTCGGTGACTGGTTCGGCCCTAGGGCTGAATGGGGTGAGCCTTAAAAATTAGGGCTTCCCCATTTTTAACCCCTACACCCCCCAAAACCCTCTCAAATAATCCCTAAGCTATCCTAGACTCTCCACCCACCTTCTTAGCTACCCTCCCCCTTGATTTCTACCTAAAGCAACCAAAAATTCAAAAAACTAAATCAAAACCACAATCAATCAAGTAGGGCTTAGAGACCCTCCTACCTCATCTCGACATAGTCAGCGTGGTGGCACGATGGGTGCCACTGATGGTGGACCTCCCATGGGTCCTCTACTCCCCTCTACCATCTCTTCTATGCTAATGACTCTGCACACTCCTATTGGCCCACACACGTCCCTGCAGCATCCAATCGACTCCTTCTCTTCACCAATGTTCCTCTACCACCTCGCATCACTCCTCGATCAGCTCTGGGTCACTTTCACTCAATCAACTCCAGAGCTCTGTTTTCTCTCAGTCAATAAGTAGCAAATGACTTTTGGTGGGTTGCCAATCTAGTTTTGTCAGATTTGGCAGGCTGCTGACGTCGGCATATGCGTGCCCTAATTTGCTGACGTCGACCGATATCTACCAATGTCGGGCGCTTTTTTCTATCGACGTTAATTTTTGTCACTGATGTCAGCGTCTTTCTAACCTCCTTTTTTCTCCATTGCCCCAAAATCATGCCCCCAATCAGTTAGTCCTCTAGACCACGTCATTTTAGCCCCCTAGGGCCCACTTAAGCTCACTTTTGCCTCCATCCATTGACCACCAGACATTGGAGATCATGACCATCTCCTTTAACCATGACTACTTCCAAAGTGATTCTACCTTGGTTGTTTTTGCATATATGCTACCTCATGATTAGCTAACAAAATTGTGTGCACACTTTTAACCTTCACAAGTATAGGATCGCAAGCCAGTTGATCCACACTACTTGTGACTTTTTCATGTTTTTGGGAGCACTTCCTAAGCCTGGGATACCTGGAACATGACGACCATTGGAGCTTTAGCTTAGATTGAATAACCCAATCAGCAGATGACTAAATGCTGGGGACCGGTTATTTCAATTTTGGCACTCCTTGACCCTCGACCTGCGACAATTTAACCTGACCATCCTCGTGAAGTGGTGTACGCGCAATCACAACTTTTGTAGTGTTCTCACTTTATCTTCCCCCTTTTCATCCACTCTCTATCAAATCAGCACCTGATTCTAGGTTTCCTTCTCTCGTCTACTGCTTTGAGGGGGGATACCTCATCCATAATCGGGGCAACCAACCCTCGCCTATTTTTGTCTTGCAGTTCACTTGAACAACCAACAAGACGAAATCAATCTTATCCTATACCTGGGGTAACCAACTCCTATTTTTGTCTTGCAGTTCATTTAGAGCAACCAACAAGACAAAAAGGGGCAAATGTAGACACCTAAATAGTGTCTAACCCTTGGTCACCTTCCCCCTTGGTCCATTCCTAACCCATTCCTAAAAATTACTAATTTAAAATAATAAACTTATTTTGAATTAACCCCCCTCCTTGGACACATCACCCATGACACCTCACCTAGAACACCTCGCCTTGGATTAATTCCCATCCTATGACTCACCCAAGACCTATTCTTACTTCTCTCTAACTGCCTAATAAACTCTCGTGCGTATTTAGCCCAACCTTCGACATTCTCCAATAGATAGTGCACTTGGCGGATGAAAAATGGACTTGGTGGCTCTTTTTGCCCGTTCTAAGCCCATCGACATCGGTCAAATGTCAGCCGACGCCAGCGTTATCACCGACGTCGGTTATACTTAACCAACTTTTTTGACCCTTGGACAAAAAAATCACAATCGGCTAATCTCTGAAGCTAATCACGACTCTCGAATCCTCTTTTGATGAAACAAAGTTTTGGTGCTTTTGCTTTTCAGTGTTCTAGGCTTCTTGGTGTTCTTGCAGGGATCAGCATTCTTGGTAGCACTTTCTAGGCACTATGGTCTTGCATCAGACATTTTGCACAGGGACTGCATCCATCATCGGCAACAACTGAGACACAACTTCTACACCTTTGTCAATTCATATCACAGCTAAGTATCTATACTTTTTCATTTTAATATCATTTCAAATATATTAGTATTCTATCTTCTATTTATTTCAAGCATCCTTGACCCAACCTTCCCTGTTCTTCTCGGAGAGGCTGAAAAGCCTTCTCTCACCCCTTTTCCTATTTCTCACTCCTTTTCCTGACAAGATTTTCAGTCCCTTAAATCCCAAACAGTCCCTCTGAATCCCTCATAGACCCTCAGACCCTCAGACGAGACCAAATCCATTCTGCAGACCAGAAACTAAACCTGTAACCCGTCCCTGACCAATTGCCCTGATCGACCTCGTCCACTTCCCCTACCGACATCGGCAGTCTAACCATCGTCGGTGACCACCCTGATCGACGCCGGCAATATCATTGACGTTGGCTACTGTGTTTACCAGATTGTAGCTTATCAAGTACGCATTTGTTTTTAGTCTTTTCTTTTCACATCTTTCATTATTTCTCTTTTCTGTCTTTGTCATATTTTGTCTTAAATAGTGGATTGTCATCCTCCAAGAAGCCTTAGCGCTTTTAGGACCAAGCTTTTGCTTGGCAATCCACCCTCTTATCAACTAACATTCTTCGTGTTTTTAGTGTTTATCTCTTTCAAGTGTCATTCCTCCACAGCCAAAGAGGAGTACTCACAGCATCTGGATTACGGTGCACAGACTATATCTAGGTACATACAAGCCTTGACCATTCCTTCTTAAGTTTCTCATTTTCTCTCCTTTGAATTTGAAAGCAAAATTTGAATAGAAACAATCAGCTTGTGGAAGAATAAATATTGGTGGATGTTTATTGAGTCTTGGTAGATGTTTAATTACAATAAGGTGTTTTCATAAGACTTAGTATAAAAAGAGAGAATTTCAAGGCAACTAAGGAGTCTATTTTTTTGCATGATCTAGGTCATGGTTGCATAAAAGGCTGCACGATGAGATAATGGGAAGATTATCTAAAGTAGTTAATATGTTTTAAATTATTCTCAATGTCATAAAATGCATTCCAAGGTGGTCTATAAGGTTTATCTTAGTATGGATGATGGTTCAATATATTGATTAGATTTGTCAAATTTAAGTGGACCAAGGTGTGCATGGTGAAAGGGGTGCATGTGTGAGATGCTTCAAAGATTCAGGGTGCTTGATTTATTGTTTTTAGGTGTAAAGAGTGTTTTTAGGTCATTAAGGTGATAGAGGATGTTATGAATTTTTCCTAGATGCATTTGTGAGGTTTTTTTTTTGATGATCTTTTGGAGAGAGAAAAAGTACCATTCTAGCTTAAAATAAACTAGACTATCATTAAATGTCTTGTATATATGAAGAGATAAGTTAGTTTATGCATTTATTATATGTACTTATAAATTCAAATATATTCAAAGGATTTCATGGAGGTGTTTTCTAAAGTGCCAAGATACTTCCCTAAAAGTGTAGTATCTTGATGTATTCTCTAGCTCAAGTTGTGATCTTCAAAATTTGGTCCTGTGTGCAGTGACATGCCAGAGGTTGTCAAATTTATGCTTCAAATAATAGTCATTAGGAATTCAAAAATATAAGCATTGGGGTTTGAATTTAAATGATTTTGCATAAACTTGAGATCATTCTTTTGCCTATATAAGCCATGGAAGAGGTCAAAACATGTTGGTGTAAAAATCAAAGTTAAAATAGACTTAGTGTAGATTATCCTCAAATTGATTTGGAGACTTGGATGTCCATATAGGTGCATTTATTATAGGACAAAGTCAAATTTTTTTAATGTGTTATTTCTTAGAGAACCCAGGATGACTAAAGTGGATTTAGAAGCTCTGTATTGGTCTTAATTGATGTTTTAAGTGTTGGATGATGTTTTTACTATTGGTCAATTTCTATCCTTAGACTTAGAAATTAGCCAACCCTATAGCCTGGGGTCATGATTCATGTTTGAAACTTGATTATTAGTCATGTTGTAAGTCTTAAGGCATGACTACTCAAGCTAATATCTAGTCATACTTCAAACTTATTTGAGCAGTCTTAAAAGTTCTTTGTTCCCCATGTTAATCTTGAATCAAGTATTGTCATTGTGTCTAAAGTGTTTAAGTTATAAGCCCATGAAGATGATTTATTTTTTTCCATGAATACCCCCTAAAAGTTTAGTGTCTTGATGTGTCTCTTGAACCAAGATATAAGCCTCCAAAAATGATCTAATAGTATCAAACATACTAGGGGACATCAAATTAAAGATACCAAAAATAACCATTTGGATTCAAAAATATAACTGTCACATGACTGCTAAGTGTCAAAACCTCACTCGATCAGATCAAGCATCAATGATAGGTAGTTGATCACTCAAAGTAAATGAGTTAAAATTACTTAGATCAATATTAATGTTACATATTCTTACATACAAAGTTTGATCAATGATCCACATTGAAAATTGGGGTTAATAATTCAAGATAAAACTATAGCATGCATTCAACTATGTAGATGGAGATATAATGTGAGCACAAAGTCAATAGATCAAATGATCCTAAGATTGAATGTGATGGTGATATGTTTCACAAACATGGTAAATTTGTAATAGATCAATAACCAACATTTGATCATCCAAATCAAGGATTGATGGTGCACGTTCAACCATGTAGATGGAGATCAACGGTGTGAATGAAATCAATAAGTCAATAAGCCTATATTTCATGTAAGGAAACCACATGGTTTAAGATCATTAACTAAATGGAGACTAATAGTAGGGTATATAAAAGGTATGTAGGGATACCAAGTGTCATAATATCAAAAGCCTAGATCAAAGATCAATGGCCAATATTGCAATTTAAGGCTAGGAAACTCCCAAGGAGATTTATGGGGTGAATTTGACTAAGTTTCCAAGGGGAACATAATGAAAACACATGTTCAAAGTGATAGTGGTAATATTTTTTAAAATTAAACAAACAACATGGCAAGGAGATGCCACATAGGTAGACCAATCAGACTGAAAGAGTAGAGTTTCAAGTTCATAATGCTTTTCTTAGCCCATGTCATGGTTGGAAATGTTGTTTCAAGCATGGATAAAATTAACACACAAGTTGAAAAGCTTTTTTGTAGGCTTCATGGCTACCAAGTTTCAACACTTAGGAAATTAGGCTTGATAAGCCTAATTGGCCTAATTGATCATCAAAGAGGGTCAATTTAGCATTAGAAGACTAATTGAATGTGTCAATGCAAGGTATCACACTAGGTAACTGACCCTTGAAGAGTATTGAATGCACATTTTATGGCTATGATAGAGAAATGAGATAGTTTCCCCGACTTTGTCAACCTACCTTGGAGAAGTATGGGTTACTACATAACTATGGTGGCATATTTGATCTTATAACTACCATAGGAGAGTGTGAGGAACTATTTTTCACATGTTCAAGCCATTGTCAAAGATTAACTAAAACTGACTCAATCCCATCATTCAATTTCAACACCAAAAGGAGCCTTTAATGATCATAAACATAGGGGAGAAGATTGGAGAATTTTTATATAGATGTTGTAACTAATTTTAGAGTGGACTTAGTGAATTATGACCCCTCCTCTACCCTTATATGCCATTATCCCCTTCTCTCTCACCCCATTAATCTATTTATTTAGGCTTCTAATCCTTGATTGGGATCCCTTAAGCTAGTATGAGTAAACTCTACCAAGATTTATACTTGCAAGCCTTTTGGATAGATGAATAAGAACTTTTGTAGTTGTTTCTTCATGATTACTTGGTGTTTTATGTTTTTTAACATGCAATAATGGTTAAATTTTCCCTTTGTAGGTCTAAGTCTACCTAGGTATTGTTAATATTTCCTTGCAGGTCATCTAATGTGTCTTGGTGATTGGTGGTCCAAGATTTAAGTGGATGTTTGATTATAAGTGTCTTCAAATGATACCTTATTCTCATTACCCTTCTATTCCAACCACTCAATATGAACTCTATATGAAACACTTTTTCTTAGAATTCATTAAACGTAGTAGGTTAGTTATTTTTTAGACCATTGGTGTCATTTGAGTCCAAGTGAGTGGATAGAATGAATTCATGATGCATCACCACACTCTAGAGTAGGTTTTAATTCATATGAAATATTATTAACCCTTTTCATCCCCCATAGAGTTTAATTCTGAGATAAAGATAACTAAATTATCAAATTAGTAGAGCTATCCCCTTAAAAAAATCTAGAAGTTTGGCTCAACATTAGGTAACCCATAGCCTAGGGTCATTCCCATGTTGGAATAGGTTTGAGTAAAGGACCTACACAATTCTCTTCATAGCTTAGGTACAACCTATAACTCTAACAATTCTAGCATGCCCAGTGGGATGAGCTTCAAGTGTCTTGAAGCACACTTTGACAACAAAGAAAGATAAATTGTAGCCATCTTGGAGAGCTTCAATCACTATATCAATTGAGTTGCAGTCAAAATATTACATCAGTCATAAAAAGTCTTCATTTCAGAGGTAAGATGGGTTATCATTCATGATTTCATGCACCTTTATGTGCCTAATGAGAAGTTATGGAGGTATATGAGGAAATATTATGTTTTTCATATCCCCATGAACAAACCTTTGATCATTTCCAATTAAATCATGATCTATACCCACATTATCCTACCCTATATCAACCATATTTTCACTCCTCCCAAAACTATGATGATCCCTTTTATTACCAAGATCATCAAAACTACTATGAGTCTCATCTACCCCCTCTATATCCTAATTATCATCTTGATCAGTCATGGTAGTATCATGACATCCTTAAATATCCTACTCATACCCCAAGCCATTCCACATATAGATTTAAACAAGCCATATTGGACCAAGATAATAACATGATCAACATTGACACATTGAAGGGGTATGGGAAAGAGATCCCAAAATATGTCATTAAGGGGGTTAGAACTTCAGTAAGATAGGCAAAATAAAGTTAGATATACTTCATTAGGTGAGGTTATCCTAGAAACAATGGTGACATGCTTGACATAGATAGACTCATCTCTAAGATTGAGGAAAAGTTGGCAGCCCATGAAGGGCAACAAATATCCCATCATCCAGCTTGTCTTCTTTCATTCACCCCATGTCAACCTCATGTTGATTTTCCCATCACCACTCATAAGCCCTGACTAAATGTGTTTTAAATTCATCATGAGCATTTAAGATCTAATTTTTTAGCCTCCATTATTAGGCAAATTAAAGCTATGGATAAGCATTTATATTAGACATTAGTAGCTACAAAGGTAACATCACCTCAATTGCATATACCTCCTTTCATTCCTTAAGCCATAATGTACACTATATAATAAAATTATGAGCCCAAATTCCCATCTTAGAGTCAAATCATGCAGTCAATCAAACCCAAAGTTCCTAATTTTTTTATGGATATCTATCCAAAGTGATATGCAAAAAAAGGAAGAAGTGGTGATTATTGAACAAAAGAAGCTAGATGAAAGGAATGTGGTATATATTTCATCTCTCTTGGGTTCAATCCAAGGATCTTATATGTCACTTATGGAGAGATAACCCATTCTTGAAGAGGTAAACATTCAAAATCAGATTGAACCTATAGTTGATGATGATTTGGATGAGTTTGAGGAGGAAATTATCCTTAGAATACCCCTTGGAAAATAAGGACACCATTTAGCTTTCAGGGGTGTAGAAGAGAATGATTTACAGGAGTGTGATGAACTACAAAGAGAAGACATATTATTTGAACTACAAGAAGAGATATTTCATGACATGGTAGATGTCCTTTAAAATCACATGACTAAATAATGGTATAATGAAACATGTATTCAGTCTACAGTAGCTAAAATTCAAGGTGGTAATCCTTGAGGGTCTACAATTCAAGACAAGGTATGTGCTCAAAAGGTTTCCAACCTCATCAAAGACCAATGGTCCCTTCCTTGTTGCCAAGACAAATTTTATGATATACATGAGACATCATTAGTTTATGGTAACTTGAAATATGACCATGGTTACATGGATTATCAAGTTGATAGTGAGGACATTTGGAAGTAGTTCATGGATATTTACAATGAATATTAGGGACTTGCACATCATGTAGAACAAGTTGAAGACACATCAATTGCTAACCCTACTAAAGGTCATCCAAAAGAGAGAGAGAAAACTCAAGAGATGCCCATACAATAAGATATTATACTTGAATGGATTGATTAGTTATCACCCTCCATTGGGGATGAAGAAGAACAAACTTTATTTGATCAAGAACCTTATGGTGATCCTACCCAAGTGAAGGAGGTGAGTAATCAGCTTGATGACTTATAGGTAGATAGCAAAGGTAGAAATAAACCATATGATTTTTCCATTGACTAAGATGAGATGTCCTTTTGGGAAGATATAGAATACTTTTGCCTGAAGTTAGATACCCCACCTTTACACTAGTCAAATCTTGAAGAGACATAACTTATCAAGAATGATTTAGTATATGATTACCTGGAGTCTAATGAATAAAACCAATTTTAGCCCCTAACTTAAGAAGAGATTATATTAGTGATTCAAGATAGAAATATTTTGGAGGAGTATGATTGGGTTTTTGACCCTCACACTCAACCCATGCTCATAGGAATGAAGCCAGATGGTCCTTTCATTCTTCTAAATGACAAAGAGATTGTTAGTTGTAGATGGGGATTGTCACACATTGGTCAAAGCCTAATTTATCTTAAGTCATCATATTACAACTCCACATCAGGGTGCCATAATGATCATAGAGCACTCCCATTTAATACTAATGGAATAAAGTTAATTTTTAGGTCAATTTGGTATTACTTAGTTGTCTTGTTAAATAAGTGCTTTACATAAGTTTGTAGGTAGTATTTTTTTATCCTTTTCTTTCCCTAGTTTATCCATAGTTATTAGGTGTGGTCTTAGTGTTATGTTTGTTTTATTTCATTTTGTATGTGTCTTATTTAAATTTCAAGTCTTTGAGGTGTCAAGATTACAATTTAGTCCAAGGAGTCATTATCTCATGATTCTTGTTGGAGTCACCTTATCATGACAATGTCTGGATTATCATGACCAATAAGCTGGTCAAACCAACTGAGTCACCAAAAATGTTGGTCAATTTATATCCTTAGATTTATAAATTTGCCAACCCTATAGCCTATGGCCATGACTCATGTTTAAACTTACTCGTTAGTCATGTTGTAAGTCTTTAAGGCATGTCTAGTTAAGCTACTATCTAGTCATATTTCAAACTTGCCTGAGGAGTCTTTGTAGGTCTTTATTCCCCAAGTTAAGATTGAATCAAGTATTTTCATGGTGTTTAAAGTGTTTAATTTGGAATCCCATGAAGATGATGTATTTTTCTCCATGATGACCCCCTATAAGTTTGGTATCTTGGTGTGTCTCTTGTCCCAAGATATAATCCACCAAAAATGATCTAATAGTGTGGGATGGGTAGGGGATGTCAAATTAAAGATACTAGAAATAGTCATTTAGATTTAAAAATATAACCATCATATGGCTGTCAAGTGTTAAAGCCTCACTTGATTAGATCAAGGATGAATAACACATGGGTGATCACTTGAAGTCAATAAGTCAAAATTCCTTGAATCAAGATCGATGATGTGTATTCTTACATACAAATTTTGATCGATGATCTGCATTGAAGACTGGGGTTAATAAGTCAAGATAGATCTATGACATATTCAATTATGCAAATGGATATCTAATGGTGAGCATGAATTCAATAGGTCAAATGATCTTGAGATTTAATTTTATGGTGACATGTGTCATAATCATGGCAAATTGGTAGCAAATCAATAGCATGTGTTTGATCATCCAAATCAAGGATTGATGGTGCATGTGTAACCATGAAAATAGAGATTGATGTTAAAAATTGAGTCAATATGTAAATAATCCTAGATTGTACATAAGTCACCATGTGACATAAGAGTGTTAATTGAGTGGAGACTGATAATAAGGTACATAGAAAGCACATAGGACTTCCAAGTGTCACAATATTAGAAGCCTAGATAAAAAATTAATGGCCAATGTTGAAATTCAAGTCTATTAGACTAATGAGGAGATTTAATGAGTTAATTTGACTAAGTTTCTATGGGGCACAAGATGAAGACACATGTCTAAAGTGACAATAGTCATATTTTTTAAAATTAAATAAATAACATGGCAAGGAGATGCCACATAGGCAAGCCAATCATACTGAAAGAGTGGAGTTTTAAGTTTATAATGCTTTTATTATCCCATGTCATGGTTGGAAATGATGTTTTAGGCATGGATCATATTAACACATAAGGTAAAAATCTTTTGTATAGGCTTCATGGTTGCCAAGTTTCAATACTTAAGCAATTAGGCCTAATAAGCCCAAATGGCTTAATTGATCACCAAAGAGGGTCAATTTGGCATTAAAAGACTAATTAAATGATTCAATGCAAGGTATCACATTAGGTAACTAACCGTTGAGGATCATTGGATGCACATTTTATGGTTGTGATGGAGAAGTGAGATAGTTTCCTTGACTTTGTCAACCTGCCTTGGAGAAGTATGGGTTGCTATGTAACTATGATGGCCTAATTCATCTTATAACTACCATAGGAGAACATGAGGGACTATTTTTAGCATGTTCAAGCCTTTAGAAAGGAGTAACTAAAGCTGACTTAGTCCCATCATCTCAATTTCAATGCTAAAAGGATCCTTTAATGAGTACCAATGCAAGGGAGAAGATTGGAGAATATTTATACAACTTTTGTAACTAATTTTGGAGTGGACTTGGTCAATTATGACCTCTCATCCACCCTTATACACCATTTTACCCTTCTCTCTCACCCCATTCTTCTATTTATTCAAGCTTCTAATCTTTGATTGGGATCCCTCATGCTAGTATGAGGAAACTCTACTAAGATTTGTACTTATAGACCTTTTGGATAGATGAATAATAAATTTTGCAACTATTTTTTCATGAGTACTTAGTGTTTTATGCTTGTTTTGACATGCAATCATGGCTGAATTTTCCCTTTGCAGGTCCAAGTCTATGTAGGTACTGATAATCTTTCCTTCTAAATCATCTAATGTGTCTTGGTGATTGGTGATTCAAGCTTGAAGTGCATGTTTGATTATAAGTGTCTTCTAACCAGACCATATGCTCATTACCCTTTGATTCCAACCACTCAATTTGACATCTAGATGAAACACTTTTGCTTGGAAGTCATTGAAGGTATTAGGTTAGTCACTTTTCATCCCATTAATGTCACTTGAGTCCAAATGAGTGGATAGAATGAATTCATAGTGTATCACCACACTATAGAGTAGGTTTTCATTCGTATGAAATATTCTTAACCCTTTTCTATCCCCATAGATTTTAAGTCTTAGAGAAACAACACTAAATTGTCAAATTAGGGGAGCTAGCCCCTTAAAAAAAGCTAGAGTTTTGGCCTAACACTAAGTAACCCACAACCTAGGGTCATTCTCATGTTGGAATAGGTTTGAGTAGAGGACCTAAAAAATTATCTTCTTGGCTTGGGTCCAACCTATAACTCTAATAATTACCTCATTATAGCCTTGTTTCATGCATTGAGGAAGTTATGAAAGTGTGCCTTTGTGTAATAAAATCTCAATGAAAGAGGATTATGCTTAAATTTTGTGTTTTTGGTAGACATGAGTAACTTGGTGAGTGGTATAGAGATTTTGGTCACTTTTTATGGATGATCAAAGTGATTGGATGTGTTTTTAAGGTCTTAAAGCTCTTTTTAGTGCTTGTAAATGGTCAGATTGATCCTAGTTGTGAAGAACTAGCTCAAAGACATGATGAATAGGGGTATGAGGGTTTCAAGGCTTGTTATGTCTATAAACCTTAATTTGAATGATCATGATGAAAATGGCTCTTATTTTACCTATAAAAATCATTAGATTTTTATATGGATTTGTTGCAATGTTTCCTATAGTAGTTATCATGATTGTAATGTTTTTTTGATTGCAAGGTGATGCCTAAATAGCAAAGACAAAACTAGAGGTGTGAGAGTTGAAGATTGGTCTATAAGACTAATACCTTTAAAGGTAGAATGTGTTGATCATGTGATCCATGGTATGGAACTAGTTCTAAGAGTGAGACTACAAGTTGGTTATGCCCTAAAGGTGAGCAATAATTTTTTGAAGGTAATCATTCTTGTAACATGATAAGTTTATGCTAGTCTTGAAGAATGTTAAAGTGATGTCTCTCTAGAGGATATGTCATAAGTTGAAATGCTCTTTTGATGTCAATATGACCTTATAAGGTCATAAAGGGATTTATTGTCATGACATGAAGATGTTAAGAGGCCTAACGATAATAGATGTTCTCTATTCTTATTAACAATACCTATTTGACTGTGTGTTTCCATGAAGATGCTTTGAAGTGATCTAATCAATGATGGATTAAGAATATTGAAGAGAAGTATGTATCGATAAAAGGGGATCTTGCTAGTTTTGTGGTTGCTTCAGGTCTAAGGATTAATGGACTATGTGTGAATGACCTTGTGAGAGTGTATATGACCTTTATTGTTAATGTCAAATAGGGATAAAGTTCTTGATGGTCAAATTATGTATGGGAAAAAGTTCTTGATTGTTCAGGTTGAGAGAGAAGCAACTTGTTGAAGAGCAATATAGTTTGAGAATGATTAGTTCATTTTTGGTTTGCCATAAAAAAAATTCCATCAATGACAAAGGGGGAGATTGTTGAAAGTTGTCATTAATGTCATATGTTTGTGCATTTTCATTGATGTCAAGAAAGATAATTAAGGTGAGAGTTGTCTTCATGTCTTGGGTGTTCAAAGATGCTAGTTTAGTCTTAGGTAGTTGTTTTAGTGAATTTCCTCTTATATTTTGAGAAAGTAAGAAGAAGAAACTAAATATGAGTATGGTTGAAAAATCTATTTGATTGTGTGCACATTGAATTAGATGATTGTGAATAAATCCTCTTTGGCTTGGGAAGATGACCTGTAAATAATATGGCACTAAATCAAATGGTTGGTTAGATAGATAGCTAGGTAGATTATCTAATGCTAACTAGATCCTATAAGCAAGAGTTTCCTCAGGGGTTGTCAATCCACACATTTTAAATAATTAAGTTTATAAATAGAATATAAATGACTAATATATCAATAAAAAAGTCAATACTAGTGATAAATGGATTGGGTCTATTTTAAAAAATAAAGTAGGGGTATGTGAATAGGTAAGGACACATAAAACTAGATTTGGTTGAGGATAAGAGGTGAAAATAACTTGCTATTATTTTCTACCATAGTGACCATTAATAGTTGATGTGACTATCAATGGTCAAGGTTACCATCAATAGTTGGATAAACTATCGGTGGTTGAGACAACCATCAGTGATTACTATGTGTAGGTTTGGATTGGTAAATAGTTAGTTGATGGTATCATAAAATTGGATTTCAAGAGATGGGTTGGTACTGGGCTAAGTGCAAAATCAAAATAAAGTAATTAAATACTAGAAAATAAATACTTATCTTGTATAAGGCTAATTGGGTGGGTTTTTTAGGTGGTTGACCTATTGGTGGAGTCTAGCATGATTTTGATAGAGTAACAATACTTGAATCTTTAACAGTATAGTGATAGAAAATTGGCTCTCTAATGTGATGGTTAAATCATTGGATTATTGATGATGATTGAATTAAAATAAAGAAACCATAGATGTATAAGCTCTTGATAATAATTAAAGATGGATTTCACCTCCTTTCTCTCTTTCCTTATAGGCAAGGAAGGAGAGGTGAAATAAGACATTAACTGGGCCATCTAATTCCAACTCATGCATGTAATGGCTTGTACGTGGATTTAGATGAGCTATTTTTAGAAAATCAAGGTAAATGGCTTACATGTTGTTGGTTAAGAAGGTGCACCCTAACCATTTACAGTTAAGGTGACCATAAGTAGTCATCCTGACTATCAATGGTCGAGGATCAAGGCAAAGAGTGGATAAAAAGGTAGGTTAAGTCAATTAGGCAAACTGACTATGGGTTAGGCTTGATTAGGGCTCAAAGGGTCAAATTGGTCCCAAGGGGGTCCTAAGGTGTTCTAGGGGAATTTTGAAATTCATAATCATGGTGTGAGTATATTTGATGTCTACATGTTTCCCCTTTTTTTATGCAGCTTTGAATCAACAAGCTGTAAAATAAAAATGGATTGCTTGTCAAAGGTCTGATTGCCCTAAGTATGGGAGGAGGTGTTCTCCCTCAAACTAAGATTTTATGAGGTAAAAAAAAATAGGGTGAAAGTTTGATAAGGGATAAAGGTGATGATGAAGGTGGATGTCATGAAGGTGGGTGATAGGTTATGCACTAAAGTGCAAATAGGCACACAAAGTGTAAAAAAAGGTATGATAGCCAAGATCATGCATTGACAAGGTTATCATAGTTGGTAAGAATAAATGTTGATACTAGAAGGATAAGTGACAATTACACCATGTGACCATATTTAGGCATTGCATAAGGGTACACTCATAAATGCAAGTCTCTTAGGCAATGTTTGTGATTCAGTGGGTATTTAAGGTAGGAAGTGCTCCTAGTGAAAATAAAAATAGGTCAAGTGTCATGAGTATCTAAGGTAGGAAGTGCTCTCGAGAAGACACAAGTGGGTTTGGTATGCACTAGGTGGTGCAAGTGCAAAATCTAATCAATATGTCAATGTTGTCACTATGATCAAAGGACCAAGAAAAACTCATCATAAAACATGCACTAGTTAGGTTAAAATAGACCAATGGTGAGATGATGAGGTGGTCAAGTGGGTGGAGAAGGTAATCTCCATGGGTGGGTGATTTTATTTCATTATACTTTAAAATTTATACTAACTTGAGGTATAGGGAAAATTTTTCCTTACCCTAACTGGAGATAGTCAGGGGTCCAAGGAGTGACTATCAATGGTCACCCTGATCATTGATGGTTAGGGTGGAAACCCTAAATCCATAGAGGTCAAAAGTGAAAAGTGAATGTTATTTTATTCATTTTAAATTTTGAACTTCAAATTTTAGGTCACTCATCATTTTATGATCAAGAATAATGCTGATGGAGATTGCTAAAAGGTAAGAGGTTGCTAAGTTAGATAATGTGCTAAAGAGGGATTGAGTCAGGATACAATGCAAATGTGGACATGGTTATGAAAAGGGTCTTAGGATTCTTCCTTGATGATATTTTATGAATGAGGTAGGGGCTATACTTGAATTGGTATATTAGTTGGGTTTTTCATATGTTATTGTAGTTGATTGGTTTGTCAGTTGGTCTATTGGGTTGGGTGATAGGTTTTTACCCTAGGTAGGTTTTGTGGATTTTGGGTGAATGTTTTTGGTGAATTTTGAAATTTATAGGGTGGGGTAGGTGAAATAGGGTATGGGTAGGTATTAGGTTATAATTTAGGAAATATTATAGTTATTTTGGGAGTTTTTTAGGTAGTTAGGGTTTTAGGTCTTTTGCTAGCAAAATACCCATAATGATCATCGATAGTCAAGACTAACTGTTGATGGTTGACATCTATAGAAATATAAATGCCTAACTATTGGTAGTCATTATGATCATTGATAGTCACCTAACATAAAATAGGCCTTCACAAACATTTAAATTTTTTAAGTTAGAGTAGGTGTTGAATGGTATGGTATAGGTTGACTTGTAGGTTAAGTGGTAGATTTGGTGGGTTTAAATATGAGGTTCAATAGGGAGGGATCAAGGAAATGATAAAATGGGTTAGGTTAGGTATGTTAGAGTCACTTAGTTCATAGGAAAAAATAGTATAGGTGGCTAATCTCATTTATATTGATTACTTGTATGCATGAGAGTAGATACAAATACATGACCGACTGTCATGTATCTTCATAGAGGTTCACTAGGGGATGACCCCAGTAGATTGGGCACACATGGAGGAGTTTAGATTAGGGGTGATATTACACTACCACCATGTGTCATGTGATGCATCCATTATAGTGTACCTCATTGAGAGATGGGATTTGAACATGAACACTTTCCTCTTATTGACTAGTGAGATGACTATCTTACCAGAGGATATGCACAAGATCACTCAACTACCCCTTCGAGGTGAGCCTATATATCACATATAATAGGAGGAGAAAGTTGATTTATTAGATATGATATATGGGGAAGATTATGATTGTGTTAAATGGCACATTTGGGGTTTTAGCTATAGTAATTTTTATCAGAGGGTGACGGGTGAGAGGAGGCTCATGACTATGATGATGGTTGTGTCCTATTTTTCCCTTCTTGACTCGAGTAGTGGGAGGTTCTCATACTTGCTTTTAGGGGTTTTATTTGAGAGTTTTTAGGGAAGATAATGTTTGAGTAGGTACTTATGCTCTTGGTATAGATATATAGGGAGCTATGGAGTTTTAGGGCCCATAAGAGATATGACATCAGTGTCAGTTTAGTTCTACATTGTTGGGCCTATAAGCACATATGGGTATTGGGGATAGTGGGGTTACTATGGGCATGATATACTAAGATATATTTCCCAATGTTATATAAGGTGGAGGGATGATTTTTGTACTTTAGGTTCAAAAGGAAGAGCCCATGATGTTGATTGGTTTAGGGGTGCACTAGATGTACTATTTAGTAGAGACATCACTTGGAGACCATATGTTGGGTTCCTAGAGTGGGCCAAATATAGGAGATAGATCTTCTTCTTATAGATTTATAGGTGTATTTTTAGTCAGAGGTATTAAAAGGTGGAGCTCATCCCATATAATAGGGTGCATAGATAGTTTAGCCTTATACAGGTTATTCTAGGTGTATTCCCTAGGTATAGGCATGAGGATGTAGAGATCCTACTACTAGAGCCACATCTAGTGTGGGCATTACTATTAAGTTGTGGAGCTAAAAGCTTCACTAGTGTGCAAATATGGAGGTTGCTGAGTTACACAGTAACTGATATCAGTCAAGCCAATCGACATCAGTTATATTCAGCTACATGATAACTGGCATCAGTTATTATTAGCTGGCATCAGTCAGATAGGAACTGACATTGGTCATCTCTCAATAGATAGAGATCAATGTCGGTCATTTGTGCATTTTAAAAACTATTATAATTTTAAACGAACATTTAGTTTACATGTAAAGACTAATTTTAGTCTTGAGTCTGCATTTCTAATTATTATTTGGTTTGGGATCTATTTAAGAGACCCATGGGGCTATATTGTAATGTAAGCAAGGTCAATTAGATTTGCAAGGTGTAAGATCAAGAAGATCTACTATAAGGAGGCAACAACAGTTGAGTTGATTGTCACTTAGAAGTAGGCAACAACAACCATTGGGTTGATTGTCACTGGAGGGAACAACTCAGTGTTGAGTTGATTGTTGATTGTAATTGAGAGAGAGAGAAATCTTAAGGGAGAATTACTGTACACCCAAGAGGTGTGGAAAGAGTTATATTTCTTCATTGTATTTCTTTGTGGAAGAGTGTTATACAAGATTGTATTGTTTCTCGAATCTCCTATTCTTTGATGTTTTTGATTTCTAGTTACTTATTACTTTTGGTTTAATTTCATGTTTAGATGCTTATACAAAGGTAATAAATTGTACTCTAAGGAGGATCCTAAAAATTGGTATTAGAGCTAGGATCACTAACAAGTGGTAGAGTGGGTTAGTGTTTGTTGATTACAGGTTCACTCACAGGGGTTTCTATTTGAGTGGGAGTAAAGCAATGACAGAAGAAAGTAAACTAAGAATGGAGAAATTCAATGGTAAGAATTATCAATTATGGAGGATGTAGATAGAAGATTATCTATATCAAAAAGATCTATACTTACCATTGGATGGGGTTTTAAGTAAGCCCACATATATGCAAGATGAAGAATGGAATGGTCTTGATAGAAAGGCTCTTGGATCTATAAGGTTGAGCCTAGCATCATCTATGATTTCCAACTTATCATAGGCAAAGACAATGGTAGAGTTAATGAAATCTTTGGCAAATTTATATGAAAAACCCTCAGCTTCAAATAAGGTATTTCTTATGAAGCAATTATTTAATTTGCAAATGCAGGAAGGTGGATCGGTATATAGTCATCTTAGTGATTTCCATGGTTTAGTAAATCAGTTAATTTTAGTCAAAATAATTTTTGATGATGAAATTAAGGCTCTCTTAATCTTATGCTCTTTACTTGAAAGTTGGGATAGCTTGGTAATGAAAGTAAGTAATATTGTGTCTGCTTCAAATATCTTGAAAGTTGATGATGTTGTTAGTGTAATCTTGAATGAAGAAATTTGCAAGAAAAGCACAGGGGAAACATTAGGTAATGCTTTAAGTCTTAAAAGTAGGGGAAAGCAAAGAGAGAAGAGCAAGCAAGGGAAATCAAGGTTAAAGATAGGTAATAGATCCAAATATAGAAATGGAAGTATCACCTACTGGAATTGTGGAAAGAAAGGACATGCAAAGGAAGATTGTTGGTTGAAAGAAGATCAGCATGAAGGTAATAAAGAAGTAGATGTTGTAGGTATTATTACACAAGATGCTCTTATATTTTCTTTGGATAGTCAGGTAGAATCATGGGTTTTAGATTTTGGTGCTTCTTTCCATGCAGCCCCAAATAGAGAATTTTTTCATGATTATGTCCATAGAGACTTTGGAAAAGTTAATTTAGGGGATGGTGAGCCTTGTCAAATTGTTGGCAAAGGAAAAGTGCAGCTGAAATTGTAGAATGGCAACACATGGGTGTTGAAGGATGTCATGCATGTACCCATCCTGAAGAGGAATCTAATTTTTGTAGGAAATTTGGGTGATGAGGGTTGCACAATAACTCTCACAGCTGAATCTTGGAAAGTTTCCAAGGGTGCACTTGTATTAGCAAGAGGCAAGAGAGTAGATACACTTTATCTATCTACTTGTATTACTGATTCTCCTTTTTTTTATCTACTTCAGATGTAGATGCAAAGATGTGGCTCTATAGGCTTGGTCACATGAGTGAGAAGGTAATGCATGTTCTTAAGTCAAAAGGTAAGCTTTCAGATTTGATAGATCTAGATTTTTATGAGCATTGTATGTTTGGGAAACAGGAGAAAGTGAGGTTTCTCAAGACTAGGTCAACAAAGAAGAAGCACAAGTTGGAGCTTATTCACACAAACATGTGGGGACCAGCCTAGGGAGCTTCTATTAGAGGATCAAAGTGCTATGTTTTTTTCTTTGATGATGCTATAAGAAAGGTATGGGTTTAATGCATAAAGAAGAAATTTGATATTTTTGACACATTTAAGAAATGGAAAACCTTGGTTTTCAAGGAGAAGGTGATGTATAGTGATCAGCTCAAGAGGCTAAATAATTCTGAGTAGAGCAATTTGAATGAGGTTATGATCCAAAGTGAGCTCGTGGGTAAAAATCATCACTCACAAGAAAACACAAATACTGATGTCAGTCAGGTAGAGACTGACGTCGATCAAGCAAGAACCAATGTCAGTCAGGTGAAGACTGAAGTCAATGATGTCAAGTAGGTGGAAACTGATGTTGATCAGGTAAGAACTGACGTCAATTAGGTTAGACAAGAGGAACTGACATCAGTCAGGTGTAGACTGAGAGATGATCAGGATCAGTCACTGTTAGAATGAAATTTGGGTGGATAGCAAGCTGTCAATGAGTCTCAAATGCCCATGAGGAGGTTTAAAAGGGTAAGTAAACCTCAAATTTGTTATTCCCCTTCTTTATACTACTTATTGCTCACTGATGGTGGAAAACTAGGAAGTTTTGAAGAGGTAATGCAGGTAAAATCCAGGAAATAGTGGGAGCATGGCATGAATAAAGAAATTAATTCCTTGGAAGAGAACCAAACGTGGGATTTGGTTGAGTTTCTAGCTAGAAAGAAAGCACTAAAAAATGAATAGATTTACAAGTTAAAGAAAGGAGAGAATGGATAGGTAAGACATAAGGCCAGGTTATATGGTCTTGAGCAAGCTGTAAGACAATGGTATTTGAAGTTTGATAGGTTTATGACAGAGCATGGCTTTAGTCAATGTCAATGTGACCATTGTGTTTATTTTACCAAGTTGGATAATAGTAGCTACATTATCTTGTTACTATATGTAGATGATATGCTTATTGCAGGTTCATACATGTAGGGAATTAATAAGCTAAAGGTAAAATTAGCTTAGACATTTGCCATGAAGGATTTAGGAGTAGCAATCCTTGGCATGAGTATTTATAGAGACAAGGAAAATCATAGGTTGATTTTGTCTCAAGAGGATTATGTGAATAAGGTAGTGGAGAGGTTTAATTTGTAAGATGCAAAACTGGTAAGCACACCTATGGCTGGATAGTTCAAGTTAAGCTATGAACAGTGTCCTAAATCACATGATGAGGTTGAGTACATGGTATGTACTAGACCTAATATTGCCCAAGTAGTGGGAGTTGTCAGGAAGTTTATGGCCAATCTAGGAAAGAAGCATTGGAAAGTAGTTTAGTGGATTCTCAGATATCTAAGAGGGACCAGCAGTAGGTATTTATGCTATGCGGGGTTAAACACTTCTCTACATGGGTATGTAGATTTGGATATGGTAGGTGACTTGGATGGCAGGGGAAGCACCATAGGATATGTGTTTACTATTGGTGGAATGGCAGTTAGCTAGATTTCAGAGATGTATAAGGTTGTTGCCCTATCTACTACAGAGGTAGAATACATTACAGTCACAGAGGCTAGCAAGGAAATGATATGGATGACTTGGTTCATGGAAGAGTTGGAAAAGGAGCAAGAGAGTTGTAGATTGTACAGTGATAGTCAAAGAGCAATTCATTTGGCAAAGGATTTAGCCTTTCATTCAAGAACCAAACATATACAGCTTAGATACCACTTCATTAGATAGGTATTGGAGGATGGACAGTTAAAGTTGGAAAAGATCCATATGGATAAGAACCCTGCAGATATGTTAACAAAGCTGGGAACAAAGGAGAAGTTTAATCTTCATTCAAATTTTGTTGGTCTTCAAGATTGAACTTAAAGATGGATAAATAAGATAGAAACAAATTAGAGGATGTTGTTGTATAGGTATAGGTACAGGTGTAGCTATTTATCTCCAAGTGGGAGATTGTTAAGTTGTGGAGCTAAAAGCTTCACTAGTGTGCAAATGTGGAGGTTTCTGAGTTACACAGTAATTGACATTAGTTATATTTAGCTACATAGTAATTGGCATCAGTTATTGTCATCCGGTATTAGTCAGACAAGAACTGACATTGGTCATCTCTAGACAGATAGAGATTGACATCGATTGTTTGTGCATTTCTAGAACTGTTTTAATTTTAGATGAATAATTTGTTTGCATGTAAAGACTAATTTTAGTCTTGAGTCTGCATTTCTAATTATTATTTGGTTTGGGATCTATTTAAGAGACCCATGGGGCTGTATTGTAATGTAAGCAAGGTCAATTAGATCTTCAAGGTGTAACATCAAGAAGATCTGCTATAAGGAGGCAACAACAGTTGAGTTGATTGTCACTTGGAAGTAGGCAACAACAACCATTGGGTTAATTGTCACTGGAGGGAACAACAACTCGGTGTTGAGTTAATTGTTGATTGTAATTAAGAGAGAGAGAACTCTTGAGGGAGAATTACTGTACACTTAAGAGGTGTGGGAAGAGTGAGATTTCTTCATTGTATTTCCTTCTGGAAGAGTGTAATACAAGATTGTATTATTTCTTGTATCTCTTATTCTTTGCTATTTTTAATTTCTAGTTACTTATTACTTCTAGTTTAATTTTGTGTTTAGTTACTTATTCAAAGGTAATCAATTGTACTCTAAGGAGGATCCTAACAATTACTAGATCAAGTGGATTTACCAACTAGACCATAGATAAATGATGTTGACTTTATAGATGGCTATATAGCATGATACTAGGTGTTATATGTGGCAGTAGATTTTGGTGATGGGGATGATAGTAAGAGGCCTATAAATGTGGACCTAGCTAGGAAATGAAGCCAAAGAGAATAGGTACAAGGGGTACCCAAGATGATCAAGTAAGAGTAGCACTATCCACTACATAAGAACATATCATGGTACTATAAGGTTAGGTGGCTACTCTTATAGGTGATAAGGACCAGGTGAGAGCTTCACTAACCTTAATTATATAGGAGAGGGACCCCTTAAGGTAGAGAGGAAGAGGAGTAGTGGAACTTACAAGACCACCAAATACCATCCCCATAGCATGATACCTTAATACAATAGAGGAACTATGGTATTATGAGGCTATAGTCTTGAGGTAATGTCCTGATGAGCCCCAATGTGGTGAGTACAGAGTGAGCTTGGTAGGTGGTGCCAGTGTGGTGAAACTAAGGTAGTGGGTATAAAATGTAGGAGGATAGATAGGTACTACAAGTGAATAGGTACTAGGGCCTAGTGGTATGCCAGGAGATAGTGGTGCCCAAGGGCATAGTTATGACATAGTTCATACATATCATATATTACTGCATATCATTTTGATTAACTTGTAAGCTGATGTTGTGAGATGTACATTTTGAGAAAGAGAGACACATATATTTAGTTTCATACATTATAATGTTAGACTCATGATTTATATATATGATATTTGTTTATTATTCATGCTCATGGTCTATGGTTTACATTGATGTTAATGCTTATGATGTGATTTCTTATATTACTTATGGATTATGCTTATGGATGGATGCTATAAATTGATGTAGACTTTACCTAGCTAGGGCATGAGATGGATTTTATTTATGGGTGTGCTTCTTATTTGCTTATGACATGCTAATTTTTAATGATTTTATGCTTCATTTTTTAGAGTTAGACATGTGATGAAAATGGTTGATTGATTTATTGCTCATAGACACAATGATGTTATTATGATTTTTATGGTTATGATTATGGTTATGCATTTGATTATGATGCATGTTCATATGCTTGTTGTTAATAATTAAGATAAAACACATGAGGTAAGTTAATTAACAACACTAGATGAAAACAAACAATATAATCAAGAGACAAACATCATAATGAAAATATCAACTAGTCATGGAAGGGTAATTAGAGGACATGATGCTTATTATTTTTTAAGGACTAACACAAAACTAAATTTGAATTAGATTAATGAACATAATCCCTTCTAATTCTTTGTATGAGAATTTTTTAGGTGATTAAGAAGGTGTGATGCTAACAGACTTTTTTGTGAGCTCAAAATCCCTTGTTTATAATGTATAAAGAGGAGATGGATGAAAATGGAACCTTCTTATGAGACTAGCATGCCTCTTTTATAAGTGTCTAAAGAGTCAGTATAAACAATTCTGTCATATAAAGTGTAGATTGATTGATGTAAAAAGTCTACTTTTGAAAGCTGATTGTAGCTTCCATCTTATTTTGTGATGTGAGAGCCAATTATGGCTTTCAAGATTAGTTTGCTTTTTATGATTTTAAAAAATGGGTCTATTGCTTTGTTGTTTTAGATGGGAACTTGATCGATGTGGAAAGCTTCCAAAAAATTGATATACTTTTGACAAATTCTTTACTCAGTCATCCTTCAAAGGAGTGGTCTAAGTTTATTTTCTTTGTTCAAGGCTTGAGATAATTATCCTTCGAGGGAGTAGTCCACCTTACATTTGATAATTTTTAATAAATTTTCAACAATTATCTATTGAGGGAGTAGTCTACGATTGCTAAGGAATGACCCATGATTGTTATTGGTTTGGATTTTACTTTTTTATTGATTTGTTTGATTTTTATTAACATAGACATGCTTATATAGGCTTAAGGGTTCACCTTTATGAAGGAAAAACTAAAATCATAAGAAGGTTGATTAGGTGTAAAGTGGTTTCGGTGACAATGATCATGGGAATCCATCCTAGGAGAGGGGTAGAAAGTACCATGAAAATCAAGCCATGGGTAGAGTCATGGTACCCTTTGTTCAATATTAGGCTATGACTTGTGACGGATAATCACATGATTCAGTATTAATTAGTTTCCCTTAAAAATAGGGAGATTAATGTGGTTGAAAGTAAGGGATGAACTTAAGTAAAAACAAAAGTGAACTTGATCCTTCTTAACAAAATAATAGACATAGATGCAAAGCATTGAGGGGATCAAGTTCTAGGTTGCCTTCAATAGAAAACAATTGGTAAGCTCCTAATACATACTTGCAAGTTATGATATAGGGTCCAAGCCAATTGAAAGCAAACTTGGCCTGCTTGATTTTCTCCATATTGGTGACATGTTAATTTTCCTTTAGGATGAGGTCTTTGATGTTAAATTCTTTAATTTTTAGGTGTTTGTTATAGGCACACTTGATTCACTCTTTATAGACATGAATATAGGTAAGGGTGGCTAAATGATGCTTGTCAAGTAGCTAAATATGGGCTAAGTGGTGTTGATGATAATCATCCTCAGAAATGAGATATTGTAAAGATATGTGAAGAGGGGGTATTTGTACTTTAAGAGGTAAGACAACCTTTACTCCAAACACAGTAGAGAAAGGGATAGCACCCATATGGTTTCTAATGTTAGTATGATATGCCCATAAGGTAAAGGGGATGTGTAAATGCCAATCCTGACTAGATGCATTGACCATTTTAATTAGCATATTGTTAAAAGCTTTTGCCTATCCATTTACTTGAGGGAGATAGGGTGAGGATAAACTTAACTTAATGCTAAATGCATCACAAAGACACTGGACTTACTTGCTCTTAAAATATTTACCATTATCGATGATTATCTTATGAGGAACACCAAAGTGGCAAATGATGTGATGGTTGATAAAATTGACAATCTTCTCTAATTTGGTTGAGACTAGAAGAATAAATTCTACCCATTTGGTAAAATATTCAATCCTAGTGATGATATAATGGTGTCACAATAAATAATGGGGGTTAATTTCACCAATAAGGTCCATACCCCATTGTGAAAAGGGTCAAAAATTGATGGAAACATGAATACTATGGCTAGGTGCATGATGTAATTTAGCATGTTATTGGCATTTAACACACTTTTTCACATAATCATAATAGTCTTAGCTAAGGGTAGGCTAGTAATAGTTGAGGTAAAGGATACATTTAACTATAGTGAGGACACTAAAGTGTCCCCCATAGATACCATCATGCATTTCCTTTATGGCATGAGAGGTTTCATGATTGCATAGGAAATGGAAGAGGAGACCATCAAAGCCACATTTATAAAGAATTCCTCCCAAAATGGTATAGTATGAGGTACTCTAGATAAAATCTATTTGATCATTCTTGGAAAGCCCAGAAGGAATGATGGCAATGTTGAAATAGTTGAAGGTTTGCTAATACCAAAGGTCAAGTGGGGTCTCCTCCACATTGAAAATGGTGGGAGAACCTAGTTTGACATAAGAAGGCTAGGTAATTCTATGGATAATAATAGGTGGTTTAGATTTAGAAGGTGCTAATAGGATGTAAGAGGCAAGGGAAGCCATGGTATCAACAAACTTATTAGAAAATCATGGGGTTGACTAGATGTTGTAGTGTTCAAATGATGCTAAGAGTTCATCAACTAGTTATTTTTACTATTGAAAAACATCATATTCTTATACTGGTAAGAGCCATTGATTTGATTGACCAAAAGTTTGGAGTCACCAAAGATGTTGATTATTTTGACTATTAGGGCAAAGGCAGATTGAAGGCCTATCACTAGGGCCTCATACTTAGACATATTGTTGGTACATTCAAAATCAAGCTTGAAGGATAAAGGAAAAGGTTCAATATCAAAGGGGATAAGGACGATAGTATCTAACCCACTATATTGACATTTTCATCCATCAAAGAACATGGTGACATGATAAGTGAAGTCCACCTGAGAGAAGGTTATAATGGACTCATTGGGAAACTCAATAGGAGGAGGTTGGTTGTCTGTTAATGGTGCTTCGACCAACTAAAGGGAAATGACTTTCCCTTTAATTGAATTTTACTAAAGTAACTCAAGGTCAAACCTTTGCTATAAGCATGAGCCATTTGTCTATGTGTTGGTTTTGATATGGCTTGGAGTGCATGTATTTGAGTGGGTTGATATTGGTTATAACATAGGTTTTGTGGTTAAAAACGTTGTGGAAAAATTTGGTGGCCATGAAGACTAAAGCTAAGCAAAGTTTCTTAGTGTGGGTATACTAAGTCTCATACTCTAAAACATGTGGATAATGTAGTAGTTAGCTTGATCTCTATGTTGTTCATCTTGATGAGCAAGCATTTCCCCTAGGAATTGGTCGGTGGTAGAGATATAAAGCTAGAAAGTTTGGCCATCCTTGGGAGGGGTTAGAAGAAGTGGAGAAAAAAGGTACTTATTGAGTGAATCAAAGGACTTTTGATAGTCACCATTCCATTTGAAAAATACTTCCTTCTTTAGAATGTGGTGGAAAGGTTGGCATTGGTCCAAAAGTTGAGTGATAAAGTGATGAATGGATTGAAGCTTCCCCTATAAAATATAGAGTTGCTTAAGGTTTACTAGAGAAATCATGTCAAGGATGGCTTTGATCTTAGTTAGGTTGACTTTTATTCCCTAAAGGGAAATGATAAAACCAAGGAGTTTTCCTGACAAGACCCTAAAAATGCATTTCTTGGGGTTTAGGTAGACATGGTAATGGATGAGTCACTCAAAGATGATCTTGAGAATGGCTAAATTATCCTTTCAAAGCTTAGATTTCTCAAAAAGGTCATCCACATAGTCCTCTACAATCTTATGGATAAGGTCATGGAAGATGTAAGTCATGGCATGGTTTTAGGTTACACTAGCATTATTTAATTTGAAATGCATGACTTGATAGTAGAAGGTTTCCCATAGGGTGGTAAAGGTGGTCTTATGTTGATTTGTGGGGGAGATTAGGATTTGATTGTAACCTAAAATTCCATCCATAAGAGATAAAATCTCATGTTCGATTGTAAGATCAACTAGCTATTCAATGCTCGTTAGAGAAAAGTCATCTTTGGGGTAAGTGAGGTTGAGATCATGAAAGTCCACACAAATGCATAGTCACCCTATGGCTTTGGTGATAGGCATGACATTCGAGACCCATTGGAGATAGTCAATGGGTTGATTGAAAAGGATATATATAAGATGTTGAAGCTCTTCTTTAAAGAGAAGGGTTATGTAAGGGTGCATGCATCAAAGTTTCTACTTGATGAGCTTGGAATCATGGTGGGAGACTATGTTATGGGTGGTAATGGTAGGGTCACTTCCAAACATGTTATTATAAGACCAAGAAAATGTTATGTTACAATCTTGGAAGAAGGAGGGGAAGTCCTAAAGTTATTTGACATTTAGTGATTGGCCAATTTTGAGAATGTGGGGGTTATCCAGAGTGCCCAAGTTGATATCTATGGTGAATTCATTCAACATGGTTAAAATATTTGGAGGAAATGATTTATGGATGGAATAATATTAGATACTAAGATAGGTGAGAATGGAATCATCATCCTGGCACTAAATAGTATTAATGGTAGGAGAGTCATCTCCTATTATCTCAGGATGGATCAAAGGGATGGTTATAGTTTCCCCCTCCTTTTTATAAATTAGGGATCCAAAGCTAATCATATTAATGAAAAAAAAATTAGGTGGGATGATGTCATCATCCTCACATGCAGGTGGAGGATCGGTTGGTGAGGAAGGGGTGTCTTCCTTGATAATGGTGGTGGTGAGAAGTTTGGTTTGATTTTGAAACCAAGGCCATGTTTCTCATGAGGCTTTTTGGTCTCAATGTAAACCAACTCATGTGGGCCATGCTCATATTTCTCAATATCAAATTCTTTCCAAGCACACCTGTGGAGGCATGTTTTGGAAAAACTCAGCTTATCTAGATAAGAGAGGCTAGAGGTGAATGGTCGAGGTGAAAATGAGGTGGTATAAGTGCCAAGTGGTTTATTTAGTCCCCCATAAGTGAAATGGGTTTGATAATGGGTAGGTCTAAAGGGAACAATGGTTCTAACATTAGGATCATACCTGGGTTGATGGTCAAGTTTCCCATACTCGTGGGGAGTAGGGAAAATATTAAGGGCAAGGAGGCAATACTCTCCCAATGAAAGACATTAAAATTTGGATTCTAAGTGGTCTGAGGTGGGGATCTATGTTAGGATCCTATAGCTCACTCTGATGCCAAATGTTAGTACCTTAGAGCTCAATTGATTACTATTGTATAAGCAACTAAACATGGAATTAAACCAAAAGTAATAATTAACTAAAATTCAAAAATAACAAAGAATAGATGATACAAGAAATAATACAATCTATATTAACACTCTTCCAGAAGGAAATACAATGAATAAATATCACTCTTCCCACACCTCTTGGGTGTATAGTAATTCTCCCTCAAGAGTTCTCTTTCTCAATCAATTACAACCAACTCAATAACTGAGTTGTTCTCTCCAGTGACAATCAACCCAATGGTTGTTGTTGCCTACTCTGATTGTGACAATTAACCCAATTGTTGTTGCCTCTAATACTTGACCATAGACCTTCTTGATCTTGCACCCTGCAGATCTAATTGGTCTTGCTTACATTACAATACAACCCTATGGGTCTCTTAAATAGATCCCAAACCAAACAATAATTATAAACACATACTCAAGACTAAAATTAATTTTTACATGCAAACTCACTATTCATCTAAAATTAGAACAGTTCTAGAAACACACAGGTGACCAACATCAATTCCTATCTGACCGATGCCGGCTGACTACTAACCGATGACAGTTACTATGTATCTGAATATGACTAATGTCGATTGGCTTGACTGACATTAATTACTCTGTAACTCAGCAACCTCCACATTTTCATTAGTGAAGCTTTTAGCTCCAAAACTTAACAATCTCCCACTTGGAGATAAACAACTGCACCTGTACATGTACCTATACATCCTCTAATTTGTTTCTGGCTTGTATCTCTATCTTCAAGTTTAATCTTGAAGATCAACCACCAACAGTGAACACATATCCTGTGGTGCTTCTCCTATCATCCAAGTCACCTATCATATCCAAATCTACATACCCATGTAGAGAAGTGCTTGACCCTACATAGCATAAATACCTACTGCTGGTCCCTCTTAGATATTTGAGAATCCACTAAAATGCTTTCTAGTGTTTCTTTCCTGGATTGGCCATAAACTTGCTGACAACTCCCACTTCTTGGGCAATATCAATTCTAGTACATACCATGTACTCAACATCATCATGTGATTTGGGAAACTATTCATAGCTCAACTTAAACTGTCCAACCATAGGTGTGTTAACCAGTTTTGCATCCTAAAAATTAAACCTCTCCACTACCTTATTCACATAATCCTCTTGAGACAAAATCAACCTGTGATTTTCCCTGTCTCTAGAAATACTCATGCTAAGGATTTTCTTTGCTCCTCCTAAATCCTTTCTGGCACATGTCTGAGCTACTTTTACCTTTAGCTCAGCAATTCCCTGCATGTGTGACCCTGTAACAAGCATATACACTACATACAATAATAGGATAATGTAGCTATCATTATCCAACCTGGTAAAATAAAGACAATGGTCACATTGACATTGACTAAAGCCATGCTTTGTCATAAACCTATCAAACCTCAAATACCACTATCCTGGAGCTTGCTCAAGACCATATAACCTGGCCTTCTGTCTCACCTATCCATTCTCTCATTTCTTTAACCTATGAATCCATTTGTCTTTCAGTGCTTTCTTTTCGGCTGGAAACTCAACCAAATCCCATGTTTGGTTCTTTTCTAAAGAATCAATTTCCTCATTCATACCATGCTCTCACTATTTCCCAGATTCTACCTACATTGCCTCTTCAAAACTTCCTAGTTTTCCACCATCAGTGAGCAACAAGTAGTATAAAGAAGGGGAATAATGAATTTGAGGCTTCCTTACCCTTTCGGACCTCCACATGGGTGTTTGAGACTCATTAACAACTTGTTGTCTACCCAAATTTCATTCTAATAGTGACCAATCCCAGTCATCTCTCAGTCTACACCCTACTGATGTCAGTTCCATGCAATTGACTTGACCGATGTTTGTTCTTACCTGATCAATGTCAGTTTCCACCAGCCTGACATCACTGACTTTGGTCTCCACTAGACTAACATCAGTTCATGCCTGATCAATGTCAGTTTTCACCTAATCGATGTCGATAACTATGTTTTCTTATGAGTGATGATTTTTACCTGTGAGCTCATTTTGGATCATAACCTTGTCCGAATTGCCCTGCTCAGAATTATTCAGCCTCTTGAGCTGATCTCTGTCCATCACCTTCTCCTTGAAAACCAAGGCTTTCCATGTCTTAAAAGTGTCAAAAACATCAGATTTCCACTTTATGCAATAAACCCATACCTTTCTTATAGCATCATCAATGAAAAAAACATAATACTGTGATCCTCTAATATAAGCTCCTTGAGCTGGTCCCCATACCTTTGTGTGAACAAGCTCTAACCTATGCTTCTTCTTTGTTGACCCAATTTTTAGAAACCTCACTTTTTCCTATTTCCAAAACATATAATGCTCACAGAAATCTAGATCTATCAAATCTGAAAGCATACCTTTTGACTTAAGAACATCCATTCGCTTCTCACTCATGTGACCAAGCCTACATAGCCACATCTTTGCATCTACATCTGAAGTAGATAAAATAGAAGGAGAATTAGTAATACAAGTAGATAGATAAAGTGTACCTACTTTCTTACCTCTTGTTAATACAAGTGCACCCTTGGAAACTTTCCAAGATTTTGCTGTGAGAGTTACTGTGCAACCCTCATCACCCAACTTCCCTACAGAAATCAAATTCCACTTTAGGATGGGTACATGCATGACATCTTTCAACACCCATATGTTGCCAGTCTGTAATTTCAGCTGCACTTTCCCTTTGCCAACCATTTGACAAGGCTCACCATCCCCTAAATAAACTTTTCCAAAGTCTCCATGGACATAATCATGAAAAAATTATCTATTTGAGGTTGCATGGAAAGAAGCACCAGAATCTAAAACCCATGATTCTACCTGACTATCCAAAGAAAATATGAGAGCATCTTATGTAACAATACCTACATCTTTTGCTTCTTCATTACCTTCATGCTAATCTTCTTTCAACCAACAATCTTTCTTTGCATGTCCTTTCTTTCCACAATTCTAGCAGGTTATACTTCCATTTCTAGATTTGGATCTATTGCCTATCTTTGACCTTGATTTCCCTTGCTTGCTCTTCTCTCTTTACTTTCCCCTACTTTTAAGACTTAAAGCATTACCTAATGTTTCCCCTGTGCTTTTCCTATAAATTTCTTCATTCAAGATTACACTAACAACATCATCAACTTTCAAGATATTTGAAGCAGATGCAGTATTACTAACTACCATTACCAAGCTAAGCTAGATTTCAGGTAAAGAGTATAAGATTAAGAGAGCCTTAATTTCATCATCAAAAACTATTTTGACTAAATTTAACTGGTTTACTAAACCATGGAAATCACTAAGATGACTACATACCAATCCACCTTCCAGTATTTGCAAATTAAATAATTGCTTCATAAGAAATACCTTATTTGAAGCTAAGGGTTTTTCATATAAATTTGCCAAAGATTCCATTAACTCTACCATTGTCCTTGCTTGAGATAAGTTGAAAAACACAGAAGCTACCAGGGTCAGCCTTATAGCTCCAAGAGCCTTTCTGTCAAGAACCTTCCATTCTTCATCATGCCTACATGTGGGCTTACATGAAGCCCCACCCAACAGTAAGTATAGATCTTTCTGATATAGATAATCCTCTATCTGCATCTTCCATAATTGATAATTCTTTCCATTGAATTTCTCCATTCTTAGATTACTTTCTTCTACCATTGCTTTACTCCCACTCAATCAAAAACCCCTGAGAGTAAACTTGTAATCAAAAAACACTAACCTGCTCTGATACCACCTATTAGGATCCTGTAGCTCAATATGATACCAAATGTTAGTACTTTAGAGCTCAATTGATTACTATTGTATAAGCAACTAAACACAAAATTAAACCAGAAGTAATAAGTAACTAGAATTCAGAAATAACAAAGAATAAATGATACGAGAAACAATACAATCTATATTAACACTCTTCTAAAAGGAAATAAAATGAAGAAATCTCACTCTTCCCACACCTCTTGGGTGTACAATAATTCTCCCTCAAGAGTTCTCTCTCTCTCTCAATCAATTACAACCAACTCAATAAGTGAGTTGTTCCCTCCAGTGACAATCAACCCAATGGTTGTTGTTGCCTACTCTGATTGTGATAATCAACCCAATTGTTGTTGCCTCCAATACTTGACCACAGACCTTCTTGATCTTGCACCTTGCAGATCTAATTGGTCTTGCTTACATTACAATACAGCCCCATGGGTCTCTTAAATAGATCCCAAACCAAACAATAATTAGAAATGTAGACTCAAGACTAAAATTAGTCTTTACATGCAAACTCACTGTTCATCTAAAAGTAGAATAGTTTTGGAAACACATAGGTAACCGACATCAGTTCTTGTCTAACCGATGTCAGCCGACTACTAACCGATGCCGATTACTGTGTAACTAAATATGACCGATGTCAATTGGCCTGACTAACGTTGATTACTCTATAACTTAGCAACCTCCACATTTGCATCAGTGAAGCTTTTAGCTCCACAACTTAACAATCCAATTAGAGGGGATGAATGAGATATTTGATGCCTTGTTGGTAGAAGGAGGTATAACTTTTTATTTCATGGTTGAGGTCTTGTCCTTGGCTGAGGAGGGTATGCTAGATGGAGGTAGCAAGATGTCATTGGGTCAGTAGGTCATGTTTCATGTTAAGAAGGGACTTGGGTTAGCTTGTATGGTGATGACCTAGCCTTTGTGATCAAATTTAATGTAATGGTGAAGGGTAGAGGGGACAAAACCCATGGAGTATATTCAAGTTCATCTTAGCAAAAAATTGTATTTGAATTCACCTTCCATTATATAAAAGATTTTAGGGAGTGTGTAAGGTCCTAAAGGGATATGAATGATAAAAATTCCTAGGGTAGTGGTCATGGTATCATTGAAGGATCAAAGGATGACTAAGGTTTTAGACATGACATTGTTTAGAAGGTTGAGTTGGTTATATTCATGGGAGGATATGATATTAATACTATCTCCCCCATCAATCATGACTTATTTGATGCAGGTATGGTTGATGTAAGTAGTAATAAATAAAGGGGGATCAAAGTCATTAGGATGGATAGAAGGTATTATTGAATACTTGAAGGTGACAATGTTAAAAATTGGGAGGGCACTAACAAAGGCTACCAAAGGTTGAGGGTCTTTAGGTTGAACCTCTATCAATTCTAATGCATCAATCATTGCTTGGAAATGATGAGGTGAAGTAGTAATAAAATCATATAATCTAATATTCATTGGGGTTTAGTGAAGCTATTTGAGCACCACTCTCCTAATGGATTTAGAGGGGTTAAATTAAGAGGAACCTAAGATAGATACCTTGGGTTTAGATGAAGGTGCATATGTTTGGGTAGGGTTTGGTGATGAGGTGGAAGATGGATATGTCCATAGGATGGATACTTTGGTCTTCTCATTATCCTTCTATTGTGCTCTCATGACCACATGGATGATATGGATAGAGGGAGGAATTGAGGTAGGAGAGTTATTTGGTTCCTCATCATTTTGAGGTGAGAGTGGGGGAATAGGTAGCTTTTGGCTAATGGTTGTTGGTTGTTGGATTGGTAATGGGCTCATGCGAGGTTCATGTATTAATAGATCATCCTCACCATAGAGTTAATGGATAATGGTTTGGAGAGCTTTGTAATTTTCCATGTAATGAACTAATGTCCTATGATAGGATCACACTTGATAGTTGTTATACCAGATGGGTTTTGAACTGAGAGGGTTAAACAACATGATAGGGGGTAAGGTCAAGTAATAAGCTTGTAATAACCTTTGGAAAATGGTAGAGTAGGATTCATCTAAAGGTGGAGAAGGTTTAGGGGTTTTAGTTTTGGTTGGTAAAGTGGAAGTCCTTTTGGGAGTGGGTTTGGTAATGGAGGGTTTAGGTAAGGTGGTGCATTTGGTTGGTGGTTTGGATTTTGCTAAGGTGGGAGTTGATAAAGTATAAATAGGGGGATTTAGGGTAGGTAACTTGGTCATTACTAGTTTGGGGAAGATAGGTGTGTCAATGTAACCAATAGTGGTGGTTGGGTCTTAGTTGAGACAACTAGACTCCTAATAAGAGTAGAGGGATGATTCCTCAAGATAGAAGGCAGGGTTGAGGGAGGTAGGATCTTGGCCCTCTGGCCTTTTGTTAGCTTCACTTCCTTGGTCAATTTGGTTTTATGGTTAGTTGATGGGTTTGGTGAGGTAGGCTTTACTTTCATAGATGGGTGATAAGGCTCTGTGTAGGGAAGGTGCCAAGGTTTTTGGTTGGTTTGGTCAGTTTGGTTAAAAAAGGTGATTTATTTGTTTGGTAGTTGGTTACTTTGGATGGCTAAGGAATATTTGGGTTGGTATAGGCTTTTATCAATTTGGTTAGTAAGATAAGGGTTTGGATAATAAAAGTGGTGGGTTGATCTACTAAAGGTGTGGTTAGAGGTTCTTTCTTGGTGATATAAAGTGACCCTAATTGTTGTCAAAAGGTGGCTCGATCCATGTCAAGATTGGAGACAAATTCCAATTTATGCACTAACTTAGAGAATGGTTTGTAGGTTTTTTTGTCCCCTAGATAATGGATTTGAAAGATAAGCCCATAGGTTGAAATAGAGAGGTGGTAACCTCATCCTTTTATTAAATCAAAGGATGTAAGGTTTGAATGGGTGAATCCTTTGTGGGAGGTGAGACATGGGGGATTTATCCTTGGGAATGATCTCCAAAGGAGTATTAAGTTGCTTGATGTTTAAGGGAAAAGGTAAAATGGTTGCTTATTCTATTGTATTAATGGAAGGAGGGACTGATGGATCCACTAATCCAATAGGTGGAGGAGGAGAAAGGGGTGTTTCCTTATTTTGGGTCTCCAAAAGAGGAGAAGGTAAATCCACTACCTAAATAAGTGGAGAGGGTGAATAATGGGTATATTAGGTGATAGGTTATTCAATAATGAGTGTGCCAATAACCATGTTAACAATATGGGCATCATGAGAACAAGCAATCATGTTACTCTCATTTTTAGTAGGTGCATGATTAGGGAAAGGTTTCCTAAAGATGTCAAAGGATTGGTTTTGAGGTACATTGGTGTTATCCAACATTAGCTCCCCCTTATCAATGAGAGATTGGATAACGCTCTTGAAGGTATTACACCTATTAACGTCATGCCCAACTACTTGATGGAAGGCACATAGATCATTTTCATTATACCAATTAGGTGTGGGATGAGAATAATCAAATTGTTGAGGTGGTTTGATAGGATGAAGTTGTACGATGTTGGCCTTTAATAACTTCTCTAGGATTGAATCATAAGATTCTCTCAGTGGGGTAAATTACTTTAGGGTGTTATGGTTTTGGTTTCTCATATTTTTATTTAAAGAACTAGAGGAATTTGGTTGGTTAACAGATGATGGAAAAGTGGATTTAAGGACAAATGTGTTCATAGTTCCCTTGATTTTGGTCCTAGCATTGGTTCGGTTGCTCATTTTAGAGGAAGAGGCCTCACTAGTTTTGTAGGTAGAGTTCTTATTTTTTAGCTTTAGCTTTCCTTCATCGATGGTTGTGTTCTCTCATTTACATGTCATGATGAAAGCTTCATCAGAAGTTCTAAATATCTAGACATGCATTATAGAAGAGATGTTCCTGGTACATGCTTGATTAAAGAGTTTGATCAATTTGGGTTAGATCAAGGAAGAGTAAAGTTGGTTGATTAGTCTCCTCCAATGAGCTATAAAATTAGTAATGGATTCATCATCAAATTGCTAGATAGAATAGAGGTCAGTGATGGAAACATTATTAGAGATATTTATCAAAATGTGATCCAAAGAAGTTTGATCTAGCTCAGTGAAGGAGAAGAGGGAATTCTTGGTTAAGGTACTATACTAATCTAAGGTTGGATCAAAAAAGAACATAGGGAAGGTAAGAATAAGGAGGGCATCATTATAGGAAATCAAGTAACATGCATGCCTAAATGCCTTGAGGTGTTATTGGGGATGCTTCTTACTCTAAAACTTAGAGAACTTGGGGAGTTCCCACTGAGGAAGATATGGTCTCATAGGGATAGATGGGTGAATGGGTTCATTACATATATGATCATATGATAGGATGTTGTGAGATCCAAAAATGGATACTTTAAGGTAGTCATCTTATCCATAAGCATCTTCATGAGTTCTACTTAGGTTTGTAATCATATAAGGTTGTAAGGTACATATTTTTGTGATGGCTGGGTGACATACTGATAACTGGTAGGGGGTTAAGGAGCCACCACATATTGTTATGCAGAGATTGGTGGATGGGTGGAAGATATGTAAGGGTAGGTAGATGTGGGTGGTTGGGTTCTAGGTAGAGGTATAAACTCTTGTAGGTTATGGATGTGACTTAGGTTTGGTACAATGGGCACCTATTAGGTAGGAGCAGTGGTTAGGTTGGTGACCAAATGAAGGGTAGTGACTTTTATACTAATTGGGGGTAAGCTCAAAGGTATAGGCACCACAATATTTTAAATCAAGGTAGTGGTTAGAGGATTAGAGGTAGACAATGGAAGGTTGACAATTCTAGTGGTAGGTACTCCCATGGTGAGGGGAGTATACATGGCTTCTACAATAGTATCAAAGGGGTTGTTAGTATATGAGGAATCTTGGGTATCCAATGGTTGGGTGGTGATCATGGTAATATAAGTGTTTCCCATGAGATGGGAAGGCATGTCGTAAGGTAGATCCATAGGTGAAATTGAATTAGGGGTATGGTGAGATATGGTGTTAAGGTAATGTTGAAGGGCCACAAGGTTGTTATCTAGGAAGGTGGAAAAGTCTACATCTCCTTGGGGAACCTCCCAAGGGAAAGGAGGACTTCTTGAAGGGTGAAGAGGGTCTATTGGTTTAGAGACATAGTCCATAGGTGAGGAGGTAGAAGAGGTCAATTGGTTTGGTGATGGGTTTTGCTCTACTAGTTTCTTTCACTACTAGTGAGTTAGAACAATCCAAGGTAAGGGGAGAGATTGCAAAAAAAAACTCACCACTCAAACAAGAGAAGACAATAAATGATCAAGAAAATAAATCACACTCTAAAAAGCATTTTAAGTCCTAAAGGTTCTTTTAAGTCTCTCTTTTGTCTTATGCCTTAAGCTTCCAAAAAATTGAGTGACTAAAATTTGGCTTGTAGAACATGTAATAGAAAGGAATTATATGGTTGGTTTCAAGTTGTTTAGGCACTCAAAAGGAATCTATATTGGAATAAACCCCTGTCTTGGTATTGGGGCCTACCCTATCACTTCAAAAACTATAGCAATAAGGGTATCATGGGCTTAGCTAATATATATATATTGATTTCCAGAGTTTATACTCAACTAGAGAGCTGAGTTGGTTCTCCCCTTGGTAATAACCTCCAAGTAGGATTTATAAGAAAGGGTAAGGTGACCTCTAGGTAATAAAATCCTAGTCAAGATTTGTCTCAAGTTTTTTTGATGTTTAATTGATGAAAGTGGTTTGGTTTAGTGTGTGCAATAGAAAGTGATGCTATAATAGGATTACTTTTCTTTAAGTTAAACTACGTGAGATAAACTTACAAGAAATTGATGTATGAACTTAATTTTAATCCCAAAAGAAACTTTTGATTTCATTTATGAATACAAAATAGAGATAATAATATATAGACGCAAAAAAAAGAAACACAAGTAAAGACACAAGGTCCCACTAGGCATGCTAGAATGTTTCAGTGAATTTTAGCTTATATTTTGAGAAAGGAAGAAGAAGAAACTAAATACAATTATGGTTTAAAAACTTATTTTATTATCCATGTATTGAATTATATGATTTTGAAAAACTCCTCTTTGGCTTGGGAGGATGACCTATAAATAATATAGCACTAAATAAAATGGTTGGTTAGATAGATAGCTGGGTGGATTTCATAGTGCTAGCTAGATCCTAGAAGCAAGAGCTTCCTCGGGGGTTTTCAATCCACACATTTTAAATAATAAAGTTGATAAACATAATAGAAATTACTTGCGTCAATAATCAAAAGGTACTAAAATTCAATACAAAAAATGCTTCCTAAAGAAATAGATTAGAAATGACTAATATAGAAATAAGCAAGTCAATACTAGTACTAAATGGTTTAGATCTATTTTAGAAAATTAGGCAAGGGTCTATGAATAGGTAGGGACACATAAAACTATATTTGGTTAAGGGTAAGAGGGTGAAAATAACTTGTTATTTTCTACCATAGTGACCATTGGTGGTTGATGTGATTGTCAGTGATTAAAGTGACTATTGATAGTCAAGATAACCGTCGGTGGTTAGACAAACTATTAATAGTTGAGACAACCATTGATGGTTACTATGTATAGGTTTAGATTGGTAAATATATGGTTAATGAGATCAAAAATTTAGATTATAAGAGATGGGTTGGTGTTTGACTAAGTGTAAAAGGAAAATAAAGTAATTGAATACTAGAAAATAAATACTTATCTTGCAAAAGGATGATCAGGTGGGTGCTTGAGGTGGTTGACCCATTGGTAGAGTCTAGTGTGATTTCAATAGAGTCACAGTACTTGATGATTTAATAGAGTGGTGGTGGTAAATTCTCTCTCTAATGTGATGGCTATATCACTATATTGTTGATGATGATTGACCTGTAACAAAGAAACCATGGATGCATAAGTGATAATAATCGTAGATGGATTTTACCTCCTTGCTCCTCTCTTTTTATAGGTAAGGAATGAGAGGTGAAACAAGATGTTAACTAGGCCATCTAATTTTAACTCACGCATGTAATAGATTTCATGTGGATTTAGATGAGCTATTTTTAGAAAATCAAGGCAAATGGCTTGCATGTTGTTGGTTAAGGAGGTGCACCCTGACCATCGATGGTCAAGGTGACCATCGAAAATCATCCTGATCATTGATGGTCAAGGGTCAAGGTAAAGAGTGGGTAAAATTTAGGTTAAGTAAATTAGGTATAATAATCATGGTTTAGGTTTGGCTAGGGGTCAAAGGGTCAAATTTTTTTTGAGGGGGTCCTAAGGTGGTCTAGGGGAATTTTGACATTTAGAATCACAATGTGTAGATTTTTGATGTCTACAATAGTGATCTATATGTTCTAAGGAGACTTGTGATGAGCTCAAAATATGGCTCATTATTGACATTTTATTTCCTTCAAATCATCTCTTGAAGGATATTATCTTATACAAATCTTAGATTCTTAGACAGCTATTACATGGAAAATAGATATTTGTCTTGTTTTTATTAAACCAAAGACTAAATATTTACTTTATCATTAATGTCTAATACATAAAATGTTTTAGTGATATTTGGTGTGAAGAATGATCAAGAAGAATACATAGATGATGTATAATAACATTCCATTTTAATCTCCATCTAGCAAAACTATGAACTCTATAGGCTTGCTTCTACAGACTCTACGGGCTTGTTTCTACAGACTCTGCAGGCTTGTTTCTACAGACTCTACAAGCTTGTTTCTATGGACTCGACAGGCTTATTTATATGGACTCCATAGGCTCATTTATATGGACTCTATAGGGTCAATTTTGATAATTCTATAAGGACAATGCCACAAATGGGAAGCTGGAGACTGGATAGGATAAGAAAGAACCATTCCAGCTAGAATCAAATAAGGAAAATAATTGTCTGTTGTTTTGAAGGACTTGCTTTTGATAAATTTTTATGTAATTAGATTTTAGGACTATTATAGGATAGGATATTTATTTCATCAAAATAATTAGATCTCTTGGAAATCTAATCTCTTATCTTTGGATGAAGGGATCGACCAGGAGTCCTATTCTTTTGCATCCTATTTTGAGTTGATTGTATTAGTATAAAGTGTAAGACTTTCGACTATGAAAAAAAAGAGAAGAAATAGAGGATATAGATAAAATAGAAAATCAAGAATTAGATATTTTAGAAGCATATAGGTTTCAATAAGATTGTAATCATTTCATTTCCATGAATTAATACTTCAAGTTTTTAGCACTGATTAATCTTTGTTCCTGAGTCTGAGAGGAGCAAGATCCCACTCTCCTTGGAACCAAGAACTGTTTACAGTATTTATGTTCTATTTTATTAGTTAGAATATTTTTACTATTTACATTTATTTATAAAAACATCAAAACAAATTCATAGTTTAAAAAGAGCATTTTCTTATTTCATTTCTTTTTTACGTAAAGTATGTTTTCTTTTACAGCAAAAGTGTGAAGCAATTTTTGTTCATAAGTAGAAGTGTGAATTTACTTTCCCTGCAGACGTAAAATAAGAGTGTGATATTTTATTTCTAAAAAAAGAGTGGATTGATTTGATTTATTTCTTTTTCATCAAAAGTGTGAATCATGTAGTTTAGTCAAAGTTAGAATAGGATCAACAAGCACCCCCATAAGCAGACTTCTAGATCTACCATCCCATACCTTACTGCATATGGCTTTGGACACTAGCCCTGGTTGATAAGACACCAATTGAATATTGGTTAAATGAGGAGTTAGATGACACTCATCATTATTGGTGCCATTGCTAGGGAACACAAGGTGTTAGTAAGGTAATAATTATTGATCTAGAGTGAAAATTATTTTTGTAAAAATCATAAAAATTCCAAAATAATTAATAAATTGATGTACCATCCTAGAGATTCTAAAGGACAATTTATTCCAAAGTTTCCACCAAGAACACAAGTGGACACTCCTTCAACATCTTTGAGTAGTGAACTAGAAGATACAAGTGAAACCTATTTGCAAGAATCCTCTAAAATTGGGATAGGAACTAGGCCATTGCCACACGTAAGCCCCATAAGACAAATTCTTCAAAATTAATCTCTTGTAGGAAGACATTATTTAGAGATTACCAAAGACGTAGAAGAAGTATTTCAAATATCCATAGCTGAAGAAATTTCTAAGAACTTAGAACAACCTATAACTGAGACCACAAACATTCAGTGGGAAGATCATCTCAGCTTTGAAATATTATCAGAAAAAGAAATGGCTCTCGAACAAAATCAATAATTCGCACAACCAGGAAAGAATTTTTCCTTTCCTATTGTTGTAGATCCTAATGATCAAACCCCCATAAAAAATATTTCACCAGCTAATCTACCACATTTTTGGGGATGATCTATAGAAGATCCTGATCAATTCCTATTTGAGTTTAAGGTGCTATGTCAAACCTATGATTACACAACTGATAGCTAGAAATTAAAATTATTTCCCTCTACACTTAAAGATATAGCTATGAGATGGTTTATGGGTTTACCTAGAAGTTCTATTAGAACATGGGATGATAAGGAAATAGAATTCTTGAAAAAATACCAAGATTACTGCTGAGTGCAAGAAAGAAAAGAGGATTTATTCAAAATCAAACAGAATGAGGATGAATCTTTAGAGGATTATTTGGATAGATTCATGTTCACTCATAAAAGAAGAAACTATCCACTCACTGAAGACATTCACAAATTGGTTTTCCTGAAAGGACTGGATGAAGACACTAGAGATGCCTTAAATCTGATGGGCAAAGGAGATATAAATAAATTGGCTTTCGATTAGATTTCTGAGCTTTATACCAATTACTCTCAAACAAAACCTAGAATTAGGAAAGAAAAGTTGGGAAAATCTAATGAAGTGGGTAAATTAATGGAAAAATTTGTTAATCTCAAAATAGATATTTTGGTTACACTAAATAGTACTTTGGATGGCCTTCAAACTAAGGCAAATACAACAGAGCCTTTAGTAATCTATTGTCCTAAGTGTAGATAGAAACATGCCCTTAGAGACTACCCCCTAGATAGAACCAATATTTCATCATGTGGGATCTATGATGAAATAGATCATGATACTAAATATTGCACCCTTCTATCTATTTTAAAGAATCAAATGAAAACCTAGGTCTAGTCCACTAAAGAAGTAAATTATATTTAGAGACAAAACTTTACCCTACAAAACTAGGCTCAAGGACAATTTAATACAAGAAATATAGTTAATCCATGGATGGCACCATGGAATGTTTCAATTTCTTCACCATTTTGGAATCAACCCCAAATTCTATCGATTCAAAATCCATGGGCATGACAAGATTGGATGCCAACATCTCCATGGATGGTGCCACAGCCACATCAATAATGGGTACCACAGTAGCATTGGATACCACATCCATATCAATAATGGAATCAATAGTGGAATCCATAGTCACAATTCACCCAACCAAGAAGACCACTTTAGTAGCAAACCATTATGCCACCCCTAGTTATTTAGCAACAAGGATAAATTAATTAGCCCTTGATGCCTACACAACCAATAGCAAATCTAAAAAATAAATAACTAGCACCTATTTATGTTAATGAATAAGAAGAAACAATCAATGTTGGAGCTATTGAGTGTTCAGACATACATTTGAGATCAGGAAAAACTATACAAAAACCTCTAGTACTTTTTTCTGAGATACCTAATGAAAATGAAAAGACAGAATCATCTCAATTAGGCACTAGAGAAATTGAAATCAAAATGAGCCCTGAAGTAAATAAAGGAAACACTACTACACCAGTAATTATTTTTCCTGAAAGATTAAGAAAAAATGATATTAAACCAGACTCAAACTTGGTGCATGAGTTGTAAAAGATCAATATTGAGGTACCCTTTCTACAAGCTATTAGAGATATACATGAATTAAATAAGATCATCAAACACCTTTGTATCAAAACACCTGGGAGGAAAACAAAATATCCAAGAACCATTTATGTTGATGGAAAAGTTGCTAATTTATTAGCTGGAAAACTATTAGTTCCAAAATATGCAGATCTAGGAAGCCCAGTGATCACAGTTACAATCAGAGGGAAAGAAATTCCTAACATCTTAGTAGATTTGGGAGTAGTAATCAATGTCATGACAACTAATACTCTCTATGTATTATCTCTTATGAAAATGCAACCCACAACTACCATTCTTCAAATGGTAGACCAGTCGGTAACAAAACTAGAGGGAACTATAGAAAATATTGAAGTGTTAATAGAATCTTGGGAATATCTAGTAGATTTCATGGTCTTGTAACTCAAAAAAAAGAATCTAGGATATCCTATAATCCTAGGTAGATCATGGTTGGCTACTATAACAACATTGATTGATTGCAGGTCATGAGACATGACTATTTCTAATGGGTTAAAATCCAAATGCATCTCCTTGTATCCTCCTACAAAACCATCAACAAATTGCATACAAGAAATTTGGGTGGATGAATCAGACAACACATTAAACAACATTTCCTCCTTAGCCATGATCATAATTAAAAAACACTTGGAATAATTGAATGGAGACCTATACCCAGAATCTACAAACTCTGCTAGTCCAAAAGGTATAGACTACCTTAGTTTAGGATTCTTGGGTTAGTTGGAAAATTTTGAAACCTCCACTTCTACTTCTGCTAGTACTTCATCATATGATCATAGATTGATTCAGGAAAGTGTGTGGAAATTGGCAGAACAACAACAAACTTATTTCTTAGATGCATTTCATTATTCCTTAGCAAGACTGATTCCTCCTAGAAAAGAGTTTATTGATAATGTAACTATGTTTCATAAGCTACTTCCTCATCCATGTCCTCTGAACTCATTACTTTGTGAGTTTAAGCAAATAGAATCCAACTATCTAGGTACAAAACCAATCATGGTATTACTTAGAAAAAATTTGAACATCAATAGTTGGTTGACAAATGAAGAGGAAGATCAACTCTTTGAAGTATTAGAAAGACATACAAAGGCTTTTGCTTGGGATTATACTGACATGAAAGGAATTCACTTCAGAATCTACACTCATCACATTTACATAGAATCTATCAAACTAGTCAGACAACCACAAAGAAGAATAAACCCAACATTAAAGGAAATAGTCAAAATAGAAATCTAAAAGTTGCTGGAAGTTGGGTTTATTTACCCCATCTCAGAAAACCAGTGAGTGTCACCTCTGGTAATTATGCCCAAGAAAAATAGAAAGTTAAGAGTATGTGTAGATTATAGAGAACTAAACAAATAAATATTAAGAGATTACTTTCCTTTACCTTTCATTGATCAAGTTCTTGATAACTTGGTAGGGAAGAAATATTTTTCTTTCCTAGATGGGTTCAGTGGGTATAACCAGATAATGGTAGCAATTGAAGATCAAGATAAAACCATGTTTACCTACCCTTGGGGAAATTTTGCTTACTGAGTACTTCCATTTGGACTCTGTAATGCTCTAGCAACCTTCCAAAGAGTAGTTCTGGCAATATTCTCTAACCTTATAAATGATTGTGTTGAGGTATATATGGATGCTTTCACTGTTTATGGTGAAACTTATGAATAAGTTCTTACCAACTTGGAAAGAGTACTAATCAGATGTGAGGAACATCAATTATCTTTGAGCCATGAGAAATGCTTGTTGATGATGGATGAAGGAATAGTCTTGGGACGCCATATTTTTGTAAAAGGCATTCAAGTAGATCTAAAGAAAGTTGAAATAATTTCCAACTTACCCATTCCACAAACACAAACTAAAGTTAAGAGTTTTTTGGGACATGTTGGTTACTACAGACACTTCATAGATAAATTTAGTCAAATAGTTGCCCCTATGTTTACCTTGCTTACAAAAGATAGTACATTCAAATAGAGTGATAGTTTCCAGCAGGCCTTTGAGACCATCAAAGCTAAACTTATTACTGCTCCAGTATTGAGAGGACCAGATTGGATTAAGCCATTCCATATATACACAAATTCTTCCAATACAGCACTAGGAGCAGTTCTTGGACAAAATAATTAAGAGGGTAACATGTATGCTATATATTATATTAGAAAAAATATGACACCTGCTAAAATAAATTACACCACAACTGAGAAGGAATTCTTAGTTGTAATTTATGCAATCAACAAATTTAGACACTACATAACAAGCTACAAGGTATTGGTCTATACAGACCATTCATCTATTAGATATCTTACCAATAAACCGATTGTGGGAGGTAGGATTATTAGATGGCTATTGCTCTTATAAGAATTTGATGTTATTATTATAGAAAAATTAGGGAAGTCTGATGTGGTTGTAGATTTCTTGTCAAGAATGAACACTATAGGTGAAGAAGAACTAGTGAAAGATGACTTTTCAGATGAATAATTATTTTCTATTTCAGCGCAATCTCTATGGTTTACTAATATAGCCAATTACCTCACCTCAAGGAAGTTTCCTCTACACTTTTTACAAAAAAAAAAGAAATGTTTAATCAAAGAAAGTTCTTTTAAATGGATTAATGGAATGTTATTTAAACTTGGCCCTGTTCATGTGTTTAATAGGTGTGTGACAAATGGTGAAGCTTATGATATCATCAGAGCTTGTCATGATGAATCAAGAGGAGGTCATTACTCAGCTCAAAGAACTATACATAAAATCCTAGGAGTAGGATATTAGTGGCCTCATCTTCATCAGCAAGTAAAAAGATATGTCAGACACTGTGATGCTTGTCAGTGAATTGGACAACCTACTCTTTCAATAGAGATGCTTTTGCACCCTTATCCTCAATTAGTTTTAAAACCATTTGAGAAATGGGGAATTGATTTTATCTATCCAGTGGATCCTCCTTCCATATAAAAAGAATATCTCCTAGTATGTACAGACTACATGACCAAGTGGGTAGAAGTGGAAGCATTAACTCATACAAGAGAGGAGATGGTAGCTGATTTATTATATTTAAAAATCATGTAATGATTTGGTGCTCCAAGATAGATAGTCTCCGATCAAGGACCACAATTTATGTCAAACATGATAAAGCATTTCATGCAAGTGTATCAAACTCAGCACACAAAAACATCTCCCTACCATCCACAAGAAAATGGACAAGTTGAAGTCACCAATAGAGAATTGAAAACCATTTTAACAAAGGTTTTTAATTCCAATAGAAAGGATTAGGTAGATAAGGTACCAGAAGTTGTTTGGGCCTATAATACTACTTGGAAAAGAACAACTAGATTTTCACCTTATGAATTGGTTTATGGTAAGAAGCCTTTCTTCTCTATTGAATTTGAATTACAAACTTTGAAAATAGTTGTAGAAGTAGGAATTGAATTAGAAGAAATATAGAAAGAAAGACTCCTACAGCTTAATCAACTTGATGAAATGAGGATGGAAGCACTAAACGAAACTAAACTGGTACAACATCAAAGGAAAGTTTGGCATGATACACAAATTAAGCAATGGAAGTTTCAGAAAGGAGATTGGGCACTATTGTTTGATTATAAATTTCAATAGTTTAAAGGAAAACTATAAACAAGATGGTTGGGACCTTATGAGATTGAAGACGTCTATGAAAATAGTTCTATTAAGCTGATACCTATTAATGACAGTAGAAGAGCTCTGTTAGTCAATGGACATAGATTGAAGCTCTATCAAATACCTCTCAATAAAGATGAATTTATTCAAAAAGTAAAGGATCAAGTAGCTATTTTGAAAAGATCTACTTCTTCCAGTGAACATGCTCCTTAATAATTCAAAAAAAAATCAATAGTGAAAATCCTTCCAAGGACACTATTGACAATGCATGCCTAGAAAACTAGCTTGTTGGCTAGCTATGCATTACAAAAAAGGGCTTTGGCCATAAAACCAGCATTGGCTAGCCAAAGGGCAAAAACAAAACATTTATAATAAAATCTCATCATGACACTATAGACTCATGCATTTCAAAAGAACCATTTCCTTTCTATAGACTTTAATATAAGCTGGTCTACCAATCCTCAAGGCATGTTGCCTACTGACTTCAATAAAATACTAGTCTACACCTTAATTGGAGTTAAAGGAACCAAGTTAACTGTGACTCTGCATAGAAATGGGATAGAAGACAAGATTAGAGCTAAAGGATCTAGCAAAGTTTCATATAGACAAAGCTTCTATAGCATTGTTTAGAGCTAATGGCTAGCTACCTTTCATTGAAAAGTTCCAAGGTTTCAATGAAATAATGGTAAGTGAATTCATTACCAATCTCACCCCTAAATTTCAATTGTAAAAGGCATTGTGATTCCTGTTACAACTCAAATCACAAGCCAAATTATACAAGTTCCAAAAGAAGGAATGAGAACTATAGGCAGAGTTTCATTTAGTTATTTAATTAGTCATTTTAATGGTAATAAGTAAACTAAAACTTCACGTCTAGTAGATTCCAATGGAAAATCAAAAGGGATTAAAATAAATTCACTTCCTAAACTTTAGAAATCTGTAGCCAAGTGGGTACTTAAATATATCATTTGTGAAGGGCAACATAGTCTTTTAGCGGGAGATGCCATGAAAATATTAATACATCTTAAGCATGGGAGACAAAACCCTCAGTACAAAATTAACCTCCCATATTTCTTATATGGTGCTCTGCAAGTTATGTCTACAACACCTACTACTGCTCTTAGGCATCATGGCCTTATTCAACTTATTATCCAGCATCATTTCCTTTAGTAAGGTCAAGAGGTCTACAAGGAATTTTAAAATAGTATAGCATAACAAATTTTAGATTTGCATTTATAAGAAACCCTAAATATACCAAAAGAACACTTATCTCCACCTACCACATCAGCTGAGAAAATAACACTAAGAAAAAAATCTCAGACTGTAGTCTCCATAGAAATCCCTTCTTCAAAAAGAATCACAAGGTCTCAAAACCCTAACATTTCAAGGTCCCCAAAAGAACCTCATGAGTCTATAGTAAAACCAATTCCTTTGACAGGAAGAATAAAATTGAGATGGAAGGTCACTATAGAACATGAGATGACCAAGGGTTTGGTGGTTGAGAAGGAAAATCAACCAAGTGTAGCTCAAAGAGTAACTAAAAGAAGGAGAAGGCTCATTTTAACATTAGAAGATGAACAAGAATCTGTAGATATTTTAGATAGTATTAAAATAGTGTCTCATTCCCCCATACATCAAAATATTCCTACACCTATAGATATTGAGGAAATTCCTTCTAAAAGGAACTCTCCAATCATAATGGAGAAGCCAAATCCAAAGGAAGAGCCACACACGGTAGAGGAATTAAGTATGGCAAAACAACCACTTATTTTAATTGAAATTGAAATGGACAAAGGGAAAACTATATGTACCAATGAGAAAGGTGAATAATCAAATATAAATGATCCTATTATGTAGCTAACTTTGTAGCTTTCTCAAACTTAAGCTCTTGAACAACAACAAATAGCTAACATTGCTGACTTGATCAGTCAATTACAAAATAATGATCATCTTAACTCATCTTTGGTGCATAAATTAAATATAGTATTTGTTGATCATGTAGTATAAATTCATAGATTAGAGGAAATAATAAAAGAACATGAAGATGAATAGATTGGTCTTTGGATATATGTAGAAAGTCTATAGAAGGAAAATAGGAGATTGTAGAATTTGGTAGACTCTTTCGAAGCACCTGTTGTTGCACTTTCTCGTCCTAAGGTATTTGTTGACCATGGTTTTCAAACAAGTGATCCATGTATTCCTCCCTTGAAAATACTACATCAAATTGAATAAAAATATTATGTACTTAAATATAAAAATAAAGATGCAACTTCTTCAAACAAACTCTTATAAAATGAAAAGAAAGAATTAGAGGTTAAAGTCCAAGAGTTAAAAGAAAATGTGCAAGATATATGTAAATTAGGAGAAACTCTTTTGGCATTTAGGAATCCTTCTCCTACATACAGTTTATTTTTATTTGAACAATTTTATAGGTGGAAGCTTCTGTGGATCTCCTGTCATCTTCCTTACAAAATTTTGTAGCCAACAACATTTTTGGAAATTTTCTATAGTGTTGAACTTGATCAACAGGATTTGATTTGTTAATTTTATTTGCATGACTTGATTCTAAGAGATCATGAGCACAATAAGTTTTTGATAAATCTTCATGTAGGAGAAGTTCAACTGAGAGCTTTACATTCTACATTCAAAGGTAGATTTGAGGATTATACAAATCATGTTAAGACTATAGGATTATGTGTCAGACCAACCTTTCCTATTCCCAAATTGATCAAATAGAATTTTAACTATGTTTTGTTAAATGATGAGGTTAAAACACATTACTTACAGGCTCTATATGATTGTACTATTTATTTTGACTTGTTTTCAAGATAGAGTTTTGATTCAGTAATGGTTGTAAGTGTAAACAGATGGGACCAACTTTCAGTACCTCTTAAAGGCAAGAAGTCATGTCCTCAAATAACTTAAGATGGAGTATGAGGAGAGCATCATCAATTCTAGAAATTTTAATAGAGGTAATCAACTCTGGGGGAGAATAGAAATGGATTGGCATGAGATATAGACCCCCTTTGCTGATCATACCTATTCCAGGATGGTAGAGTTGGGCTCCATAATCATAAGAGAAATTTAGTATATGGAAACAAATTATTCAAACACATTAGGGATTTACCAACAATAAAAATAGACAAATAATAGATGAATTTGATGAATATGATTTGAGTCAGAGTGTAGAAAGCAGAAGCTAGAGCTATGAAAGCCAATAAATGTTTGCAATGAGACTTGCAAAAGGTAAAGCTTGGGGGAAATGATGAGCTCAAAATATGGCTCATTATTGACATGTTATTTCCTTTAAATCATCTCTTGAAGGATATTATCTTATACAAATCTTAGATTCTTAGATAGTTATTACATGGAAAATAGATATTTGTCTTGTTTATATTAAACCAAAGACTGAACCTTTACTTTGTCATTAATGTCTAATACATAGCATGTTTTAGTGATCTTTGGTGTGAAGAATGCTCAAGAAGAAGACACAAGAAATGTATAGTGAAAATTTCATTTTGATCTCCATCCAAAAAAACTATGGACTCTGTAGGCTTGCTTTTATGGACTCTATAGGATTGTTTCTACAGACTTTGCAAGCTTGTTTCTACGGACTCTACAGGCTTGTTTCTATGGACTCTGCAAGCTTGTTTCTATGGACTTCACAAACTTATTTCTATGGACTCCATAGGCTCATTTCTATGGACTTTGTAGGTTCAATTCCAAGAATTTTGTAAGGACAATGCCACAAAGAGGAAGCTGAAGACTAGATAGGATAAGAAAGAACCATTCCAGCTAGAATCGAATAAGGAAAATAACTGCCTGTTGTTTTGAAGGACTTGCTTTTGATAAATTTGTATGTAATCAGATTTTAGGACTATTATAAGATCGGATATTTATTTCATTGAAATAATTAGATCTCTTAGAAATCCAATCTCCTATATTTGGATGAAGGGATCGACCAGGAGTCCTATTCTTTTGCATCCTATTTTGAGTTGATTGTATTAGTATAAAGTGTAAGACTTTTGAATATGAAAAAAAAGAGAAGAAATAGAGGATATAGAGAAAATAGAAAATCAAGAATCAGATATTTTAGAAGCATAAAGGTTTCAATCAGATTGTAATCATTTCATTTCCATGAATTAATACTTCAAGTTTCCAGCACTGATTAATCTTTGTTCCTAAGTCCGAGAGGAGCAAGGGCCCACTCTCCTTGGAACCAGGAACTGTGTATATTATTTATGTTCTATTTTATTAGTTAGAATCTTATTACTATTTGCATTTATTTATAAAAACATCAAAACAAATTCATAGTTTAAAAAGAGCATTTTCTTATTTCATTTATTTTCTACACAAAGTATGTTTTCTTTTACAGCAGAAGTGTGAAGCAATTTTTTTTTGTAATTAGAAGTGTGAATTTACTTTCCCTGCAGATGTAAAATAGGAGTGTGATCTTTTACTTCCAGTAAAAGAGTGGATTGATTTGATTTCTTTCTTTTTCATAAAAAGTGTGAATCAAGTAGTTTAGTCAAAGTTAGAATAGTATCAGAAAGCACCCCCATAAGTAGACTTCTAGATCTACCATCCCATACCTTACTGCAAATAGCTTTGGACACTAGCCCTAGTTGATAAGACACCAATTGAATATTGGTTAAATGAGGAGTTAGATGACACTCACCAGCTTGGTCAAAGGATAATTATGGGAGATGTTTTTTATCATATTTCATATATTTAGAGGTGAGTATTGAGTTACATTAGGTGTCTTGAAGATCTCAAAGTGGTATGGTGCATAGTAGGTCTGTATGATGGACTAGTCTTTGATCATGAATATGGCTTGTAAAGGTATGCTGGTGATGATATAGATTTGTATGATCTTAAAGGTGTAAATGGAATTCTTAGATAATGTGATAAAAATTTTGATTTAGTCACATGACTCTCAGAGTGAGCCAAATAGGTATGCTCTTCTTTAAGTGGTCTTCTCATGGACCTAGTCTTAAGACCCTAGGTGGAAAAATGATGTGTCATGATTAAGTTTGGAGGCTTGTGATATCATGTGAGCATGAATTGAGGTTTGAAATGATGTTTCAATTATTTTTTTGAAGTTTCAAGTCTTTAATTAAATAAGAAAACATTAAAATGGATCTTTAGGTCTCTCATGTGCTATAATGAAGAGACAAAGACCCGACAAGGAACTTTTTATGCTTGTTGGCATGTATGACTATTACATGGGAAGCTAAGATCTTGGGGAGAGATGTAAAAGGGTTATAAAAATGTTTTACAAGCATTATACACCATTTTTAGGGAAAAATCTATATGAATAAATGTTAATAATGGAAACAGGTCTAAAACCCTCATAGTGACCCAATATGGAAGATCTTGTTTGAATAGGCCCAGAATGGATTTTTAAGGATATTTTTATAATTGGATCATGTAGATAACTCTTCCAATTACCTCTATGTGGAATTTAGTGTTTAGGGGAGTGAGTAAAAGCTATAAGAAATCCCTTAATTCTCATAAATTTGATATAACAAGCATGATTGATTGAGTCAAAGTTAAAAAATCAATGGAGGTTGAAGATTATGACTTATATTTTATGCCCATGTAGGTTTTTAAGTTGGTATAGATATTTAGTTATGAAAATTTTATGTCGCAAGATGGCCAGTAGCTAGCAAGCCTAGTGAAGCAGTTTAGTGCAAATTCAGGTGAAGATGAATTGAAGGTTCTTATCAAATTCTCATGGAGTAATACTTCTAATGACATGGAGGAGTGCTTTGGGACTTTAATGACATGTACATATGTTTTATATATATTATTGATTAGTATTTATAGTGAAATTGCTTAAGACAAAATGATCTATCTGAGTGAATTAAGACTGTGTGTAATAAGGTTTTGTCATGGGTCTTTAAGTTGAATTATTGAAATAATACCATGATTTTTTTGTATATGAGAGTGATATAGAGGTCTCATAGGATCACACACATGTATAAATATTTCATAAATATGTCTAAACTAGGGTTGAAATGTAATGCCATCATGATTGGTTCTTAAGGTAGTGTTGGAGCATTTTCAATGATGTCATGAAGGTTTCCAAGTGATTCGATGAAGTGCCTTGATAGTCTATGTTAAAATGACAAAGTGTACAATGTGCTTATCTTAGTATGCTTGGTTAATCTTATATTTTGGTATGATTAGAGATGTTTAAGGATGATTATGGAGTATTAAGCATGTGAAAAAAGTCTCTAAGATGTTTTCAAAGATTTGGGTGTTTGTGTGCATAAGTGGCTTTCATTTGGTTGATCATTATTTTCATCTAGACATTTTGGGTCTAGAGGCAGAAAATATGAGTAGGCAATTTGATGACATCACCATTTCCACGTGTAGATGATTCAGGGGGAGTTGGTCATATGGTTGTTATCAAATTAGTCCCTAGTTAATTTGATCTAAATTTTAGATCATGCACAAAAGCATAAAATATATGCAAGTAAAAATTTGGGCTCCCAAGCCTTTTGACAGTGTTTTCTGATACTTAGCCAAATTTGCATGAAGAAAGAAATAATTGAGTAAGTAGTTTGGTGAGCATATCTCACATGTGTATATGTTTCATAACAAGATGATTATATGGGTTTATTTAGTTTTGTGCCTGGTTTATTTTTACTACTTTTTAGGTCAATAACCATAGCATAAAAATATATATGCATGTTCAAAGTTGGCCTTCTAGACAAGTTTTTGACATAGTTGGCTCTATGGCAAAAACATCTGAGTGAGCATTTTAATGTCATTATATATCACATGTGTGATGGTTCTAAGATTATTTTGTCACATGTTTGGATTATCCTATGTGAGATCATATAGTCCAAATTTGATAACATGCAAGTAAGGCAAAAATTTTGACTGTGTAAATTTAGCCTTTCAGGTGTATTTCAATGGTCCCCATACTTAGTATATTTTGCACAAAGATAAATATTGGGATCAAATTAAAATATAATAGCTCATAGATAATCATAAAATTAATATATATAGTGCACACTAAGTCAAATATGTCAATTTTTTTGTTGGTTAATGAAGGTAAATATCAAGCTCCTTACAAAAGGATCAACAGAGTGTGTTTATTCCAAGGACTTGGGAAGCAACAAGATGAGGATAAATGCTTGATGGTTAATGGTGCCTAAAAAGAATGTGAGGGTGACAAGTGTCATGATCATAAGAGTTATAATAAATATATAATGGTGAGAATTTCATGATAAGGACTTGACTAATCTGCAAAGATCAATGGAGTACATGAGATCAAAGTTGTTAGATTGCATGAGATGAGGTCAACATGTTTAAGGTTTAACATTTGGCATTGGAAGATTATGTGTTAAAGGTTGAGATTCATAAAATAATGTAAATGGTGCATGATTAATCTAAGTATTGAGGATATGAGATGTGAGAATGGTGTTCAAGGTTTAACTGTGATTATTTGTTTTTTGAATATTTGAATTTGCAAAGGAAAAACCAATGCTCTATATTTTGGCTATATCTTTCAATCTATGTAGAATTTGCACCTAGTGTAAAAAACAAACTTGTAAAGGACTCCAAGAATCATATTAAAATATATATTTAAATATATGAAAGTGTGTATAGACATAGTTGTTAAGGTTTAAATTTAACCATGTTTTAATTTGTGTTCTACAAGTGACCTAAGAAGGATAATTGAGCTTGTGTAGAAGTTATTTTGATGTTTCATGATGAATTAGATATTTGGGAGTGTTTTAGACTCCATGAGGATCATATATGTTCATTATGAAGGTTTTACTAGTTGTATGCAATATTAACAAAGTTTTAGAAGTTGACTATGTATTCGTTCATGGTGACTGTGTGCACAAAATGTTGATTAAGCTTGCACAGAAGAGTGCAATGATGACTGTAAGCATGTGAGGATGAATAAGGGTTAATTTAGTGTGTACCTATGATTTTTAAGTGGTCATATGTTCTTTTATTACTCATTAATGTGTTGAATTGGTGAATAGGTCTCCATGAGACCTATAAGAGCTATAAGGGCCTTATTAAAAGGTGTAGCTGCTTAAGGGTGACCCATAGATGCTATGGCTGGCCTATGAAGATTGTTTTGAGTTGTGTATTCATATGATAGATGTATTAATTGTTGATACATGCCTAATGTCATACCAAGATGTTGATAATCATGAATGATCTATATATAGTGAAACCAAATGTGATGGTTTCTAGACTTGAGTGAGAGATTTGGGAGAGATTTGAAAGAGTCTTGTGTGTGTTAATTTTGGATAGGAGGGGTAGAGTGACCTATATATGGGTTGAATATTAGAAAAAATTGAGGACTATTTTTATGACCTTGTAGGTCATAAATATGTTGGTAGAATAGTGGTCTTGCTATTTGAGTATGGGTGAAGGTAAAGAGTGATAATCAGAGGTCCATCATCAGGTGTTAAAGACATTAGTTCATATATCTATGTGTTCATAGGTTTTGTTGTATAAGATCAACATATAAGAGGATTATAGCCTCCTTACAAGGTGAAACTTACTAAAATTTTAGTTGTTGCTGTAGCTCAGTTAGGCAGATGTTATAGTACCTTATGAGATTATAGTCTCACTAAATAGGGATTATAGTTCCTTAATCACTTGTATCTAGTTTAAATTGGTTCTTGTTATTATAGGATAGTATTCCATTTGTAAGTTTTAGTGGGTTTTCTCCCCCAAGAGGGTTTCTCACATATGTCATGTGTTATGTGTTTAATCTTACATTGTCTCTCTTACTCATTGCTATGAATGATGTGTATACTTCATGAATGCTTGTGGTAGCAGATTAAATGTTTGTAAAGATTGAAATTAAATTTGGATTATTTGGGCTCACTGATTCACACCCCCCTCTCTTAGTGATTATACCTCTAAAAATTAGTATCAAATTAGTTATTTTGGTAAAAGCTTAATAGCTTGAAGGTGATCCAAGGTATAATATGGGTAGTCATCAAGAAGATTTCTCTACTAAGAAAGCACTAATGTTCAATGGATCCAATTATGTTTTTTGGAGTGCAAGGATGAGGACATACATTATGTCCCTAGGGTATGATGTATGGAAATATATTCTAGATGGTTATGTTTCTCCTATTACTCCTCCATCTAGTGTTGTAGAAAAAAATTTGTTTGAGAATAATTCCAAGGTAATGAATGCTATCACTTGTGGTCTTTTAGAGACTGAATACATTAAGGTAATCCATTTTAAATCTACAAAAGAGATATGAGACAAAATTTAGATTATTTTTTAAGGAGATTCAAAGATAAAGCTTGCTAAGTTGTAGACTCATAGAAGGAAATTTGAAAGTCCCAAGATGAAGGAAGAAGATTCTATGTCATCCTTCATATAGAGAGTTGATGAGACTATTAACATCATCAGAGGTCTTAGAGAGAACCTTGAAGAGGATACTTTATTCAAAAAGGTATTAAGGTCTCTATCTCTCAAGTTTGATCTAAAAGTATTTATTATAGAAGAAAGTTATGATCATACTTAGTTGAAGATGGATCAATTGCATGGCACCCTTACTACATATGAGATGAGAGTAAATGATGATATACTACCAAAGAAGGAAGCAACATTCAAGAAAAATTTCCAAGGTAATAAATCCAAAGAGAATGACATATTTGATATTGATGAGGATGAACTAATTGCTTTGATTACTAAGAAATTGAACATATGCTCAAGGAAGTATAAGGGTAAATTCCCTTCAAATGTTTTGATTGTAGAGATATAGAATATTTTGATGATAAGTTCCCTCATAAACATGAAAAGATTGATGATGAAGAGCATAGTGAAAATCAAGATGAAAACAAGAAGACATACAAGAATAAAGGATTCATAAAGTATAACAACAAAATGAAGTCCTTCAAGAATAATAAGAGTCTATACACTAAAGAAGATGGTAGCTCAGAATATGAGAATGAAGACAGTGACTCAGAATATGATCATGAATATGATGGTCTTGCTAAAGATGAATCTCTATTCATGGATGACAAAGGAAGTTCCTCACATTAAAAAGAGTCCAATTGGAGTGATTCAAATGATAATGAAGATGAGATGGACTATGAGACTATACTAATGAATGCTCTTTAAGAACTAAAAATTGATAATAATATCAATAAGAAGATGAAATCTAAACTCAAGGAATATGAGGAACAATTCAGTCTATTTGAGGCAAGATTGGTTAAAGACTCTAGAAAGTATCAAGGTGTTGTCATATTTATTAATTCTAAGTTGGAATATATGTTTGAAAGTCTAAGAGCTAAAGAATAAGAATGATCAAGGTATGCTTCTAAGATTGTGTCTTTGAAAGATGAGTTAGAAAAGACATCTAGTAAGTTGAAGACATTTGTGAGATTTGAAAAGAGCTCATGTAATCTAGACAATATTTTGAGTGGTCAAAGGCATGCCAATGATATAACTGGTCTTGGATATGAATAATAATAAAATAATGTAACTCAAGACAAGAAGAGACTAATATGAACCATAACAATCATACTTTGAAGATAAATCATAAAATAAGGAATGAAAGTGTTGGTAGAGTAAAGGCAAATCAAATCAGATAGCCAAATGCCTTGAGGTATGCAAGATTCAATGGTTATTGTTACACATGTAATCAATTTGGTCATAGGGTTATAGAATGCAAGAGACCTATTAGAAATAAGTTTACATGGAACTATGATGGGGTCTTCAATCAACAGGTGAGTCTTCTTCAAAAGGAGGAAGTTGTTTCATTTGTCATGACATAGGACACATTACAAGTTTTTGGCTAAATAAGGTATGGAAAGATACATTTCTTGCAAAGAGTATAGTGTGCTTCAATTTTCAATAGAGAGGTCACATTGCTAGATTTTATAAGCAAAGGCCTACAAGATAGAATAGATTTAATTAGGCTCCTAGAGTGGAAGGAAGAAGCCAAGTTAACACATGGAAGCCAAAGGTGACAAGTGTCAGTCATGATGAGTCTGCAGGTATGAGTAATTTGTTTGTTATGGTGGAGAAAGCTACAAAATTTGAAGAATGCTAAGAGGGATCTCATTATCTTCTCATGTTGTGAGTGAATAAAACCAAGCTCAAAGACAAGACCAAAGTGTTGGTTTAAGTTAATCCTAAGGTATGTATGGATCCAAGTGAACATCCTATTGTTTTTAAACATGTATCATGCAAAGAACATCAATTGTTTGTGCCTAATGATGAGGTTCCAAGATGTAAGGAAGATTCTATAGATGAAAAGGTATGTCATGAATCTTTGTTGTCTCTATGTATTGTCAATCTAATTTTAGAAGAAAAAGAGAATGTTGTAGTGGTTGAGTATGTTTATTCTCTTAAGCCTAAGAAGAAGAAGAAGAAGAAATACAAATATCAGATGACCAAGGAGAAAAAATAATATGAGGAGTTGTGGGCTGATGAGGCCACCAATTTCTCTATTTTACAGCCTCATCCATACATAGTATATATCTTTTTCTATGTAAATCCCCATAACCATCCATGACTCATACAAATGAATGAATGATTTTATTATTTTATGTATGCATTTATGTGTGTGTGTGTGTGTGTGTGTGTGTGTGTGTGTGTGTGTGTGTGTGTGTGTGTGTGTGTGTGTGTGTTATGTTATAAATTAATGATGTTTTTTATTTGATTAGATTATACTTGTGTAACTTTATTTAACAAACATTTTAAGGGTAACATAAGGATGTAGGAATCTTGTTTGGGCACAACACTTATAGAGAAGCCCACAATAACTATTGGCTTCCACCTATGGGTTTCCCATAGCCACTATTGGATTCCACCTATAGGTTGCCTACAATAGTTGTTGGCTTCCACCTACAAGTGTCTCATAGTCACTACTAGATTCTACCTACATGTTTCCCATAAAAATTATTGGCTTCTACCTATAGATTGTTCATAGCCACTGTTGGCTTCTACATACAAGTTTCCCATAGCAACTATTGGCTTCCACCTATAGGTTTCCCATAGCCACTATTGGTTTCTACTTGCAGGTTTCCCATAGAAATTATAGGTTGCATGCATTAACTATAGGGTTTCACCTATAGGTAGCCTGTAGCCACTATGTAAACAAAACTATTATTATGATCAGATATAAAGTGTGCATCCAACTATCTTAGTAATAGAGTGGATGATTGAAGAGGATATTCCATAGCTATTGTATAGACTCCCCAGATGAAAATAATATTATATGTGCTACCTAATATGAGAAAGATAAAGACAATGGAAAGGAAAAAAAAGGAAGTAAAACAATAAAATAGTAGACATTGTCCTTAACCCAGTTAGGCCTAAAACAAGTAACTTCAGTTACTAAACACCTAAAGGTTGACTAAGGCAGTTCCTAAAGTATTTGTACTTTCTCTAGTTTAGTGTTTTTGGTTAAAGCTAATAAATTTCCTTTTGTATTTAATGGTAGAACCTAGATTAGATTAAGATTTGGATAGATGATAATAAAATAGTAGAGTTGTATAAGTCATTGCATTATAAATATTGTAATCTTTTGTAGCAATTTTTAATTTCTATAGATTTGAGCAATGAGAAGGTTGATTCTATAAGAAGCTTTTACAAGTTTCTCATATAAGGATTAAAACTCAATTCTAAATGAAGAAGGGCCCCTTCAAAAGGAGTTGCAAGGAAGATCCTAACCCTCTTTAGTTTAAGTGTGTTGTAAGTTGATTCATTATTAGTTTGATTATATAAAGTGTGATGAATGTGTGATTCATAAGTGTGAATTATTTTTATATTTATGTTATAATAGTTTCATAGTAAAACTATATGGTGAATTCAGTATAAGTTATTTATATTATGATTAGTAAAGTAAGTTAATCTATGAATCAATAATTCATATATAGTGTTGACATCCTTGAAAAACATACACATCTTGGGTTAACAATTAATGTTAATCAGACTCAATAATCTATCAATTAACTAGATAATAAGTCTACACAACATTTTGATGCCATTGTCAAGGAAGGTGTTAATTATTATTTTCTATATCAATTATTTCTTTTCAATATTGATTAATGCACTATCCTACCCAACTAGGCAAGTCGAGTGAGGACACTATGGTGTCTTATGCCAGATATCTAAGTTCTTAGATGTTGATGGTGCATAACATTTTTGATGCACTATCCTACCTAGCCAAGCAAGTTGAGTGAGGGCACTATGATGTCTTATGTCAAATGTCTAAGTTCTTAGATGTTGATGGTGCACAACTTCAAAGGCCTCTTTGAAAACTTGTGATTTACTTAGTTAATGGTTTTCTTTAGAATTTAATTTTATACAAGAGTAATTTACTTTCTACAAAGTGTGTCTTTCATTTTTTACTTTCCTTTCCTGCTTTCCAGGGTTATTTTCCTACTTTCTAGAGTAATTTTCCTACTTTTAGTAGATAACTTTATTGCTTTAGAGAAATAAATTTTCAATTCCATTCATTTTAATTTTTGCACTCCTTTATTTCTATATATTTTATATTTTTTTCTTATTTTAAACAACCCCCTAAAACACACTAACCATGTGCATTAAAGGACAAGATAGCTAAAGGAGTGGCACAACATTTATACAAAGAGAAAGAGATTCTTGAGGGAGATTCCTACCAAAAAATCCATAAGTTACTACTAGGAAAGAACCACAAATACATACAACTAAGAATCTTGTTGAAAAATACACCATAAGCCAGAAGGCTCTTGAAGAAAGGAACACTATAAACTGAAAGAGGTAGCTTACAGAAGAACTACTATTGGCTTTGAAAAAAAATAGAAGTAGAGGAAGCATTAGCTAAGTTGGTAAGAATAAATGAGGGAAAAGAACTTCACAAACCAAACACTCTAAAAAATAACATCAGAATAGCATTTTAATAAGGCTTTCTTGAACAAGTCAAAGAAATCTCAAGAGAATCTTCAAATTTCTCATCTGGTAAAAAGATTGTGGATTAATAGATAAATGTTTACTATCATGCTAACAAAGGGACTGATAAAGAATTTGAATATGTGATCCTGAGTACCTTTGGTATCCATATCACAAGAAAATCCATCATGAATGGAGGAGACTTTGTGGATGACAATAAGACTCTAGACATAGTTACTTTTGAATTTTCTATTCCAAATGTAACAGGCATAACACAAATGAAAAATATTCTACCCTCAGACTTACCCAATTTCAAAAGTACATTATCAAAAGACCTAAACACATTCTTTTTCAAATTTAATATCCTCTGTAGAAGCTTTGATTATAGGCAAGATACATAGAAATTGAAACTTTTTCCTATCACCCTCAAAGACTCAACACTTCGTTGGTTCATGGGACTGGGTAGTAATTTAGTCCACACTTGGGAGGACATGGAAAAGAAATTTTTGGCTAAGTATCGGGAATATATATCAAGAATAAATTATAGAAGAAATGACCTCTTTAGGATGACTCAAGAAGGGGATTAATCTTTGGAAACTATGTGGAACAGTTCATGTTTAGTGTACAAAAATTTAAGCAAAGTGTACTAAGAAAAGAGCCTCTAAAACTCATCTTCTTGAAAGGAGTCAAAGAAGATTTTTTGGAAGCTTTGAACCTAATGAGTGGGGGATATATTTCCCATCTACCATTCATAAACATCAAGGAGTTGAGAAAGAATTATTCTAGGTCTACCATAAACAAAGTTAGGGGCAACAAGCATCCACTGATAGCTACAAGAGGCCTATAAAAATCTAAAGTTAGTAATCTATTACAAGACATTAAACATGATATCATTATTCACTTAACCACCCAACTATATAGCCTACACTCAAGGTAAAATTGTGTAGCCTTGGATTAATCTTTGACCATATATTGTCTAAATTGTAAGAAGAAGAAGACAAATTGTAGGTGTCATGAGGTTTAGGCTAAATTAGCAAACATCACAATGAAATAATTATAAATAGTAGAGCAACACACTATAAGAGGAGATGGGGACTAGTTTTTATATGTTGTACAAAGAAATCCATGGGTTTAATAACCATCTTATCTAGGTATAGGACAAAATCCACCTTTTACAAGTTCTACCTCCTTTAATTCATAATTTTTAAATACTTATCCTAATTGGACTAGTCCATGGATGAATGTCCCACTTCCTAATTCTAGCTAGTAGCCATATTAGGCAAGCTACCCCACCACCTCCTGGTAGTCTCTATAAAATATATCCCTACCTTGGATACAAGCTTGAAAACTATCCTAAGTCCCACCCTTTAAAAACTAGTAGCAACAGCCCTAGAGATCCAATCAACCTTAGGGAAACCATCAAAGAAGATTCCCTCCACATTATTAATAACAAACTCTTGCCCTTATGCCTAATACACAAGCTACACCCAAGCCTAATTAGCTCCCTACCCAACCCATGTATAACCCTACAAATAAGCTAGTTTAACCAACATTTAGTATTGAACCTATCTAGTACATGACATATATGATGAACATCAATGAAGTTCACCTACATTTAGGGAAATTTTTACCACCCCCAGCCCCATCCAAAAGAATGGAGTTAGATTAGGAAACTTTAGAGGATCATGCTAACCCACCTTCATCACCACAAGAACTCTCTAAATTAACAAATAAAGTTATTGATTAAACAAATCCACCATTTCTAAAACATCTTAGCCTTCAGTGCCATGCAATTGAGCCTAAATTTGATTCCAAAAGATAACTCAAGAATTTATGTGTTAAAATTCCTCTCTTCTAGGTCATAAAGGATGTGCTTATATATTCCAAAGTTGTTAAAGATTTATGTCTATGTAAACTTGGAAGGAAGAAAAAGTATCCCAATATAGTGCATGTGATTGGCTAGCTGATAAACATTATGCTAGAAAATAACCTACCAAAGAAATATTCAAATCCAAGATGCCTAGTAGTAACAGTCTAGATCCATGATCAGTAACTATTCAATACATTAATAGACCTAGGGGCTGTAATAAATGTAATGATAACCAAAACCATGAATGAACTATAGTTGAATAATATTCAATCCACATCTACAATGCCATAAATGGTTGATAGGTCTACAATCAGACCAGAAGGATTCTTTGAAGATCTTATCATTATTATAGATTCTTGGTAGTATCCTATAGATTTTATAGTGCTATAACCAAAGTCTAATTTGGGTGGATACCCTTTTATCTTAGGACAACCTTGGCTTACCACAACTAATGCCTTCATTAGTTGCATATCAGGTAACATGTCGATATATAATGGTAACCACACTAAGAAGCTGATCATATATCCACCATTACAACCAACCTTGGTACCAAAACATACATTATGGGCTAAAGAAGATGAGGCAAACTAGCCTCCTTGGATTTTTGTATTCACTATAGACCATGCATGCACCTTGGTTGATCAAGAGGAAGATACGATTCTCTCCAATATTCTTTAGAATAATTATCAAACTCATTTTGTAGATCTCACCCACCTATAATGTGTTGAGTGCCTATTTTTTATCCTTTAAGATGAAGATAATTCTAATGCATCTATACAGGAAATATTCCACTATCTACTACCTCATAATTGTAGCTAAACTAGATCCATTATCAATATAGAAATGATGAAAGCACTCTCATGGCAAATGGAAATATCTTCAATAAAAACATTAATTATTAATAGCAAGTTGGAGTCAAATGAGGAAAAGCACCTAGCTAGCATGTTGCTTGCAAACCAATATGCTTTTGCATGGGATTATGAGGATATGCAAGGAATCAACCTAGAAATATGCACACATCATATCTATATCAAAGAAGAATTATAACCAATTAGATAGCCATAATATCAAATGAATCTAGCTCTTAGAGAAATAGTCAAAGTGGAATTGTATAAACTCTTGAATGTTGGATTTATATATCCCATCTCAGATAGTGAATGGATTGGTAATTGTATCAAAAAATGGAAAAGGTGTGTATGCATGGATTATAGGGAATTTAATACAACAACCAAAAAAGATCACTTTCCTCTACCCTTCATTGATCAAGTGTTGGACACACTAGCACGAAATAAATATTTTTCCTTTCTGGATGGATTTAGTGGTTATAACTAGATTCAAATTACTCCTAAAGAATAGGAGAAGACCACCTTCACTTGTCCCTAGGGTACTTATGCTTATGTTATATTACTTTTTGGGTTGTGTAACACTCTTACAACATTCCAGAGGGTTGTCTTGAGTATCTTTACAAATATGGCCAATGAAAGTGTAGAAATTTATATGGATGACTACTTTATTTATGGAGAAATATTTGATGAGTGCCTGAAGAACCTAAAAAAAGTGTTGCAATGCTATCAACAAAACCATTTATCTTTAAGTCACAAAAAATGCTACATGTTTATGACAAAATATATTGTCTTAGGCTACCATGTATTTGCTAAAGACATTAATGTTGACCCTATAAAAATTAACATCATAAAAAACATACCTATTCCTTATAAATAGAAAGATGTCAGGTGTTTTTAAGGACATGTTGGTTACTAAAAAATATTTATCAAAATTTTCAAAAATGTAGCAACACCATTGTTTACTCTCTTTACTAAAGATGTTAAATTCATATGGACTCCTACCTTTGATATAGCCTTCAAATAATTGAAAGAGATATTGGCCACCACCCCTATTCTACATGGTCTTGATTGGAAGCTTTCCTTTCATATTCACATAGATGCTTCAGATAATGGCATGGAGTTGTACTCGACCAAAAATATGAAGCACTCAGTTATGTTATATATTGTATAACCAAGAACTTATAGGTAGTATAATTAAATTATACAATCATTGAAAAAGAGTTCTTAGCAGTAGTCTATGATATCAACAAGTTCCACCACTACATAATAGAGTATCAAGTCTTTATTAATACAAACCATGTAGCCATTAGGTACCTTATAAACAAACTAATTATCCTAGGTAGAGTGATAAGATGGTTGCTCTTATTAAGAGAATTTAATCTGACTATTGTGGATAAGCCTGGTAAGGACAATGTCATGGCTGACTTCTTATCATGACTATAATCCCCTTAAGAAGATACCATAGTGGATGACTCATTTTTAGATGAGCACCTATTCTCCCTTATTATTACCACACCTTGGTATGCTGATATTGTTAACTACCTCGTAACAAGGTTACTTTCACAGCACTTTCTCCCTAAACAAAAAAGAGCTTTGATTTAGAAAAGTGATAGGTATTCATGGTTGTTCAAATTCCTTTTTTATACTGGGCTTGACTCCATCATCAGAAGATGTCTTAGAGAAGATGAAGTTCTAGATATCCTCAAAGCCTATCATGATGAACCCTATGGAGGGAACTTTGTAGCCAAGTGTACAATGGTAAAAATATTGAATACAAGATATTATTGGTCTTCACTTCATAAAGATGTAATAAGGTATACTACTCATTATGACAAATGTTAGTGTATGGGGAGACTCACACATTTAGATGAGATGAATTTACAATCTTAAATGGTACTTGAACCACTTGAAAAATGGGGCCTAGACTTTGTAAGACTTTTTGATCCAAAATACAATAACAAAGAGTACATCCTTATATGTATTGACTCTATTACTAAATGGGTGGAAGTAAAGGCTCTTACACATGTTAGGAGTGAGAAGGTGGTAGCTTTCCTTTATGAAAAAATATTCATAAGATATGGTGTGCCATGAGAAATAGTCACTGATCAAATACTCCAATTCACTACTAGTTTAATTACTACCTTGGTTCAATAATATGAGATTAGGCATAAGAAATCAACTCTATATCATCCACAGTCTAATGGATAGGTGAAAGTCACCAATGGGGAGTTATAAAATATGTTGACCAAGACTATTAGTATATCCCATAAGGATTGGGAGGCTAGACTTCCTAAATCTATTTGGGCTTACAGAATCATGTGGAAGACCACTATAGGCTTCACCCCATATAAGTTGGTCTATGGGAAGAAACTTGTCTTTCCAATTGAATTTGAGCACAAGACCTTACAGACAACACTAGAACTTGAGATGTATATATTTGAAGCACATAAAAAAAGGCTCATGCAACTAAATGCCTTAGATGAATATAGATAGTAGGCATTGTAGAACACAAAACTTATATAGTAGTAGCAGATTGGATGGCATGATAGTTACATTAAGACTACGGAATTCAATATAGGAGATTAGGCCCTTCTTTTTTATTCAAAATACAAGGATCACAAGGATAAACTTTAGACCAGATGGCTTGGTCCATTTGAGATTGAGCATATTTATGAAAATAGAGTAGTGTAACTCTAAACCATTGATATGATAAGATTATATCTATTGGTAAATGGCCACATATTAAAGTTTTATAAAAATCCACCAACTCAGGAGGAGTTTACTAAACACATAGCATGTAATTATAAAATAGTTACAATGATGTACTGGATCAACATGATGTCTCAATAGATAAAGGGAAAACTAGCCAACACACAAATGAAGGAGAGGAGGACATCCTAGCCCTCCTCTGACATGAAGATTGAGACCTTCACTTGGTCTTTGACTAGTCACCCTCACAACTAACTTGAAAAGGACCTAGAATAAACATTCTACTATAGGTAGCAGTTAGAGTAAAAAAAACTAATAATAAAAACCCTTTTTGGGTATTGTTGGCAATTTTTGGGTAGAAAACTAGCCTGATGGCTACCTAGAACTATAAAATGGGCCTAAATATAAAAGTAGCTTACTATTTATTTAGAGGTAAAAACCAAAATAAATAATAAATAATCATCTTGAGTAAAACTATTCATCTTCCTCCAGTTGTTATGGGCTATTCTATAGCTACTACAAGCACCTCCCTCACCATTTCTATAGGTACCTTTGTCAATGAAGGTATTCCTTTAGTTGTTACAAGCTATTCTATAGCTATTATAGGCACCTTCCCCATAGTTGGGCATAACTTTGTAGTTGCTATGGGCTCCACCTATAGTTGTTATAGGTACATCCTAACACCTTTCTAAGTGCATGCAGGTTAGTTCTTCACAAACTCTAAGTTATGGCCTTGGCTATGGGATTTTGAGAAATTCATAGAAGACACCAGACAAGCTAGAGGAGGAATGAAAGAGGATTAGAGTAGAAAATTCAAAACATTGCTTAGGCATACCCCTAAATAACAAGGTAAGAGTCAGAACAAAGGCATACACTTTCAATCTCCATTTAAAGTGTTGAAGACCAAAATTTATGGCTACAAGGATACACATGAACCACTTTTATCTTCTATTCATTTCATGGAGATGATTTCACTCTATCACACAGTGTGATCTAAGGTTTTTTGGAGCATAGGTGCCAAGTTTGAAAACCCTATTGGTTGCTAAAAAAAACTCACTAGGCACATAATCCATAGGGAGTAACATAACATAGAGACAAATCATTAGTAGGCTCATGAAAAATAAGATCACATAGAAACAACACATTTAAATACCCTCTTTCATGTTTATGCACCACTTAACTTAGATAACACAAAGATCCATAGTGACCACTGTGTGGTAGGAAGACAATAATATCTCATCCAACTATAAATCCCTTGCTCTAGTTTCATGCAGGCTATCATGATTACATGTAGGTTGTTGAGGGCATCATGGAAGGCCAACATCCTATGGTTTCATGATTACTCAAGAGTTCCACTTTAGTCAAATTATAACTACCATTAAATCATTGCATTCTGGCAATTACTCACATGCAAATACTCACATGCAATCTCTTGCATAAACCTAGGCAAACCATTAGAAAGGTACAACATATATTTTGGTCATAGAAAAAAAATTCTTAATATAGCATTTATTATATTAAAAATCATATTTAATCATTAACAATTCATTCATTAAGTCTTTTCTCCACTCACATTCATACCCTCATCATGACCCTATCCTCTCTTTTTTGGTCCTACTCATTCCTCATCACTTAGGGACAAGTGACACCTCACATGGGAGCGGGAGAATGTTGTGAGGAATTAATCCCATGAACTCCAAGATATTCTATATGTGTAAATTAAATGGCCATGAAGACACCATATAATCAATAGGGAAAACATTTACTTTTATTGTTTTCACTTGTGAGTATAACCCATTCAAATAAAGCTGAAGTATGATACTATTAGTAACCTACAACCACAAACTATCATTATTTTAAAAAACCCTACTTTTCTATAGGTATAAATATATAAGCCAAACTAAGTGTGTTGAAAATTATCAGTTGAAAGGGTCATCAAAAAGTGAAACCTAGCCAGAATGGGAGGATTAGTTGTGAGACTAGAACCCATAGATCACAAGCAACTTCAAGGAGACTTAGCCAACTAGGCTATCTTTAATAGAGTTGGATATACCACTTATTTTGAGAAATTTCAGCATTTCTCAAAAACTCTTTCTATGGAATTTTTAGGGTCCTTTACAAGAGAACAAGCTATTATACATGGCATTACATTTCTAGTCACTTAAGAGCTGATAAGCTAGGCAACTAGGCTACCAATTATAGGAGAAAACTAGTAAGACAAACTCAATGGTCAAGAAGTCAAACAATAGTTTTTTTAGGGAGATGAAATACTAGTATTGAATAAAGGTGGTGTGGAGAGACTTATCCTACATGCAATCTGGAAAGAGGTAGCCTTATACATAGTTAGATATATGACCTATGAAGGAAGGTACTCTCTATTTTAAATTTTTGAATCATTTATGGCATGATAGGACCATTAATGTTTCAAATCACCTATGAAACATTCTAAAAAAGATGTCCAAATAATACCAAAAGGGTATTGATAAATCCCTATCTCATCATTACTTGATATAGTTAATAACTAAATATGGAATAAAAACTGTTAGACCTGACCTCAGCGGGGAACAATTTATAACCCTAGGAAATGATGAATCTAAAAAAGAAGAGGGAAATAATGAGGAATAATATCCTAAATATTAGGCCTAATAGACTACACAAGAAGGTACTACAAGCACTAGTACTGCTAGACATCCCATAACCACTCAAGGTTCATTTAAAAATGTTACAGGTAGAAGAAGGAAAAGGAAACTAGTCCTACCTCCTTTTGACATAGAGGAGGAAAATCCACCCACACAAATTGAGCATAATATTCATTATCCCACTATTCTAACTATCTCCTCACCAAGGATTTATTCTTCCATCATGGATCTTTCAGGGGAAGAGGAAGTTCTTCTATCAACTGCTGCACAAGAAGAACAGGTTCTAATAGCCACCTCTCCTAAAAAGAAGAAAACTAAATAAAAGAAACCCTTTATATCAAAAATAAGACCTCCTCCTAAGAGATCTCAGAGAATTAATAAATAGAATACAACCCTAGCCTCCTCACCCATAAACATCAGTGAGGATAAAAAGGAAAAGAAAGATCCCATGATTTGAAAGACCTCTGATGGGTTTGAGATTACAAAATGGTCTACTAAAGAGGAATCTACTAAGGAAGAAGAATTACAATCACCTAAGCCACCCAAATTCACTAAGTAGTACATGGATCCCCTCAAAAAAATAAGGTACATAGAAGAAGAGTTGAGAATTATAAATCAGCCTATAGAAGAAGAACACTTGATTGAAGAAAAGATTATGGAAGAAGAAGCAGAATAAGAGATAGTTCCTCATGACCAAGATTTATAAACCTTAGAATAAGCTATGAAATAAATATATAGGTTGAGGAATGAGTTAATAGAGTTAAATGGTAAGAGATGCTTGGAAACACTTCTTGGGGCAATAAAATTTATAAAACTATCTATGGAAAGAGAAAGGTTATTGGAGGAACCTGCTGCAACTTCTTTGGAGTAACTTGCAGAAAATTCATCTACCTTGCCCATAGATAGCATTAGTATACCCTTAGAGCCACCTATAGAATATAATGCTTTGGATTTGGTACCTTTCTACAATAGATTTTTTCCTCCATTTCCCACTATAAAAACACCTACAATAGAAGAAGTAATTGATGTGGATCTTTTAGTTACCATGCTAGTAGAAATTGATGACCTCCTGAGTTTTCTTAAAGAAAAATTAAATGATTATGAAACTTATCATAAGGAGTTGGTATAAACATTTAAGGTATATGTTGAAATAATAGAGCAACAAGATTACTTAAAAGAAAGATTTAAAATGACTAAAACTAGGATCAATTATTTGAAAGAAAAGATTATTAAAATGCATGAAACTATATTATTAATGGAGTGCAGATCACCTTCTAGGGTGTATGTTGTCTACCTAGAAGAAATTTGGCTTCAATTTAGATATGACAAGATCTATAATGATTAGTCCTACATGGTTTGTAACCCTAAATCTTTCTTTGAAGTCTATAGACATGTTGACCTTGATATCCAAGTATAGTTAATTGAGTTTTACATACACCAATATGTTATACCAAGTGATGTAAATTGGAATTCAAATATATACTTGAGAGATGTCCAAATAAATGCATTTACTTCATATGTCCTTAATGAAATAAGAATAAGGAAATAGGTGGAGGAGTATTAATAAAAACATGAAGTAGATACCTTATGATTAGGGGTGAATTAGGTAATCTATAAGATGTAATAAAAAAATGGATCTCCTTCATAAACATAGGTACTCCACAAGCATGGGTCATAAGGAAAAAATTAGAGGTTTATAATCACTATTTGAGTCTTATGGAAGGACATGGAAAGAAAATTTTTGTTTCTTGTTCTCATAAATGGGTAAAACTCTCTAATGCTTTGAAAATAAAGGAACCTTACTCCCCTCAAAACCTTAGGGAGGCCATATATAGGGTATACATGTATATTGAGATTATTAGGAGGAAAAGGATAAAATGGTTGGGATTGATGTTTCAACCACCTATATTTTTGTTCCCAATTCCTAACTAGGAGGGAAAGGTCCTCACTAATAGAGAAGTAGAGAAGAAAAGATGAAAGAATATTGATGATGCTAAAGGTTTTTATATCTTTGAAGGGATGGGCTACACTAAACCCTTAGATTTTAAAATATTCTATGGTTTCAAAATACAGCCAAGGCTTGCTAGAGGTTGAGTAAGAGGTTAAGTAGGGGGTGTGATGAGGCCACCAATTGCTCTATTTTATAGCCTCATCCATACCTAGTATATATTTTTTTTTATGTAAATCCCCAAAACCATCCATGACTCATACAAATGAATGAATATATGATTTCATGTGTGATATGATATATATATATATATATAATGTTATAAATTAATGATGCTTTTTCTTTAATTAGATTATACTTGTGTAACTTTATTTAACAAACATTTGAAGGGTAACATAAGGCTACAATAATTAGAGAAGACTAAAACAACTCTTGGCTTCCACCTACAGGTTGCCCATAGCCACTACTGGTTTCCACCTATAGGTTGCCACAACAACTATTGGCTTTCACTTATAGGTTGCCCACATCCACTGTTGGCTTCTACCTATAGGTTGCCCATAGAAACTATTGGCTTCTACTTACAAGTTGCCCATAGCCACTAATAGTTTCTACCTATAGGTTACCCATATAAACTATTGGCTTCCACCTATATATTTTCTATATCTAGTACTAGTTTCCACCTATAGGTTGCCCATAGAAACTATAGGTTTCCCATAGAAACTGTAGGTTACCTATAGAAACTACAAGCTTTCACCTATAGATAGCCCATAACCACTATGTAGAATAGAACTGTTGTTTTAATCAGATCTTAAGGGCACATCTAGTTGTCTTAAGAACTAAGTGGATGATTGAAGAGGATCCTCCATAGCTATTGTATGGACTCTCTAGATGCAAAGAATCTTGGATGTGCTGCCAAAGATGAGAAAGATAAGGATAATATAAAAGAGACAAAAGGAAGTAAAATATCAAAATAGTAGACATTTTTCTTAACCTATTCAAGCCTAAAACAAGAAACTTCAATTACTAGCAACCTAAAGGTTGATTGGGGAAGTTCCTAAAGGATTTTTACTTTCCCTAGTTTAGTTTTTTTTTGTTAAAGCTAATAAACCACCTTCTGTATTTAATGGAAAAACCTAGATTAGATTAGGATTTGGATAGATGATAATAGAATAATGGAGTTTTATAAGTCATTACATTATAAATATTGTAATCTTTTGTAGCAATCTTTAATTGCTACAGATCTAAGTAATGAGAAGGTTGATTCTTTAAGAAGCTTTTGTAAGTCTCTTAAAGAAGGATTGAAACTCAGTTCTGAATGAGGAAGGGCCCCCTCAAAAGGAGTTGTAGTGAAGATCCTAAATTTATTTAGTTTAAGTGTTTTGTAAGTTGATTTCATTATTAGTTTGATTATATAAAGTGTGATGCATGTGTGATTCATAAGTGTGAAGTATTTTTGTATTTCTGTTATAATAGTTTCATAGTATAACTATATGGTGAATTCAGCATAAATTCATTGTACTAAAACTACTAAAGCAAGTTAATCTATGAATCAATAATGCATATATAGTTCTAACATCCTTGAAAAGCATACGCACCCTGGGTTGACAATTAATGTTAATTAGACTCAAGAATCTGGTAATTAACTAGGTAATAAGTCTACATAACATAGGCAACTCTTGATTTCACATTGTTCTAGGACATTGTGAAGTAGGGTGTCTTTGCCTAAGATTATTAGGAGACATATTTGCTTATGGAAAAATAATTTTATGTGCTCAAGATTATATTTATGATCTAAACATAGAACTTGTGTTGATCTTAGAAGGTCTTTTGTTAAGGGGGAGTAACAAGATCATGAGTTTGTTCTAGAAATTTTTGAAAGAGCTATAATACAATATCAAAATGGGTGTTACCAGATGGTATAGTGATTTTTATGCAATTTTAAGAAGTTATAGGTACTCATAAAGGTATTTTAATTTATTTATGATGTGTTCCAGGTGTTTTGGTGGTCTGAATGTATGTTTGTGCTAATTGAAGATTATTTTGTGTGTTCTTAATTTTATTAGTTTTTGGCTTAAGAACAAGTAGGCATAAAATTGGTTATCATAATTCAATAATCCCAAAGGTGTGAAGGATCAAATATTTGTCCAAATTTTTTTCATAGGTATCTCTATGTGTGCAATAAGTTTCATAAGTGTGTGTTAACCAAAAGCAGGTTTATTGACTTTGTTTGTTTTGAGATTTTAGGGTTTTGGGCTATGCTATAAAACTAGTTTTCCTTATGAGTTAGGGTTTGAGGATTATTAATAGGTTTAATGAGCCAAATGGTTTGTCAAAAAAAGATTCACAAAGATTTGAAGGTTTGTTATTATTAAGTTATTCAAGTTTTTATCAATGTGGAGGGCTAATTGGCTAGTAGGTTTATGAAAAAAGTGTGTTTCATAGGATGATCTTGGTGATGAAAATTGGTGTGATTGAAGGGGAATGTGAGATTGATCTAGATATGAAGTTTTAGGTCCTAAATATGTGTCTACTAAAAATTTTGGGCTATACAAGTTCTAAGTAGGGCTACAAGGAAGCTAGATAGGCCTAGTTTGAAAAAGAGTGATTTTTGCTCAGTTTATCCAAAATAACAAGGTATGTTTGTTTCAAGAAGAGTTATTATGTTGGTTGAGATTATTTTTTATATTTGGTGAGTATCATTAAGTTTTATTTATGGTTATTATGGTAGCTTGAGAGAGAATGATAATAAGCATGTGTGGTGGTTCTTCATGGTGTGTGGAGATCTAAATATGCTAAAAAGGTAAAATGGATCAAATATCTTAGGGGAAATCCCTCTTATATGTTTATTGGTGATTTACATCATATTATAGTGGTTTTTGTGTTTTCTTTCTTCATTACTTGTAGTGCTTGGTTGAAGAGAGTGTTGGTATGGAGTAAGAAGTTGTCAAGGCAAGTAGAAGTAGGCTCAAGGTAAGGGGGAGTTTGTATCATATTTATAAGGTGATCCTCTATTTTTGGTGGTATTTTTAGGTCCTTAGTATCAAAAAATTTCTACTTTGTCATTGTGTCAAAAGGGGAGAAAGTTTCTATTGTGAGAGTGCTTGAAAAGAGAGAAGGAAGGCAAGTTGTATATTTCTATATGATGGTTATTGACATCAATGACAAATGGGGAGATTATTGAAACATTTTTAATGATGTCATGAATGTGTATATGTGAGTGGATGGAGTTCCTTAATGTTCTATGTAAAAATGACAAAGTGTGCAATGTGTTTGTCCTAGTATGCTTGGTTAATCTTTTGTTTTGGCATGATTAGAGATGTTCAAGAATGAGTATAGAGTATTGAGAATTTGAAAAATGTACATAATATGTTTTCTAAGTTTTTATTGATTGTGTGAATAATTTCATTTCATCTATTTTATCATTATTTTCATCTAGACATTTTGGGTCTAGAGGTAGAAAATTTGATTAGGTGGTTTGATGACATCACCATTGCCACGTGTGGATGAGTCAGGGGAAGTTGTTCATATGGTTGTGATAAAATTATTCCCTAGTTTATTTTCACTAAATATTATATCATGTACCAAAGTGAATCAAAATATATGTAAGTGCAAAGTTGGGTTCCTAGGCATTTTGACAATTTTTTTCCATACTTAAAAAAATTTGCATGAGGCAAGAAATAACCAAGTAGTTTGGTGATGGAATATATTGCACATGTGGACATTTAAAAAATAGATGATCATATGGGTTTTTTTAGTTTTATTCCTAGTTTATTTTTTCTAATTTTTAGGTCAAGCATCATAAGGAGATAAAAGATATGCATATTCAAAGTTGGCCTTCTAGATAAGTTTTTGACATAGTTGGCTCTGTGGTAGAAAAATCTAAGTGAGAATTTTAATGTCATTATATTTCACATGTGTGATGGTTCCAAGATTAATTTTTCACATTTTTATATTATATTATGTGAGGATATCATATGGTCCAAATTTGAGAACATGTGAGTGAGCAAGACAAAAGTTTTGACTATGCAAATTGGCCTTCTAGGCATATTTCAATGGTCCCCATACTTAGTCTATTTTTCCAAAAGATAAAGATCATGATAAAATGCATATATAATGGATAAAAATAAATCATACAATTAATATATATGATGTGCATTAAGTTAAATAGGTCAAAGTGTTCATTAGTTAACAAAGGTAAAGATTAAGCTCCTTACAAAAGGATCAATTGAGCGTGTTTGTTCCAAGGACTCTAAAAGTATCGAGATGAGGACAAGTGCTCTATGGTTAATATTATAAGTTCTTAAAATTCACACTATGGTACCAAGTTTCATGATTATGTTGGTTCTAAGAAATATCTAATGGTGAGCACTACATGATAAGGACCTGACTAATCTGTAGAGATCGACGAAGCACATGAGGTCAAAGTTGTTAGATTGCACGAGATGAGGTCAACATGTTCAAGGTTTAACATTTGGAATTGGAGGAATATGTGTTAAAGGTAAATATTTATAAATAAGATAAATGGTGCATGTTTAATATAAGCATCAAGGACATAATAAGTGAGCATGGTGTTCAAGGTTTAACTATGATCATTTTCTTTTTGAATTTTTGAATTTGCAAAGGAAAAAATAGTGCTCTATATTTTGGTTGTCTTTCAATCTATGTAGAATTTACTAATGATGTAAAAAATGAAATTGTATAGGACTCCAAGGTACATCCAAAAATATATATTTTAAGATATAAAAGTGTGTATATACATGGTTATGAATATTAAAAATTGATGGTGTTTTCATATATGTTTTACAAGTGACCCGAGAAGGATAATTGAGCTTGTGTAGATGGCATTCTAATGTTTCATGATGAATTGGCTATTATTGATGTTTTATACTCCATTAATATCATTTTTGTATGTTATGAATGTTTGACCAATCGTATGCAGTATGAACAAGGGTTAAGAATTCAACTATGTATTGGTTCATGGTGACTATGTGCACAGAATGTTGATTGAGCTTGCATAAAAGAGTGAAATGATGATTGTAAGAATTTGAAAATGAATAAGGGGTAATTTAGTGTGTACCTATTCTTTTTGAAGTGGTCCTATGTTATTTTTTTTCTAATTGATGTACTAAATGGGTGATTAGGTCTTCTAAAGACCTATAAGAACTACAAGGGCCTTATTAAAAGGTGTAGCTACTTAAGGGTGACCCATAGATGTTATGGCCGACATATGAACATTTTTTTGAGTTGTGAATTTGTATGATAGATGTATTAATGGTTAATACATGCCTAATGGCTGACCAAGATGTTGATAACCATGAATAATCTATATATAGTGAAACTAAATTTGATGGATTCTAGACTTGAGTGAGAGACTTGGGAGAGATTTGAGAGAGGCTTGTGTGTGTGAATTATGGATATAAGGAGGGGTATAGTTACATATGGATGGCTTAAAGAGTATAATATATTTAGGACTATTTATATGACTTGTAGGTCATAATTATATTGGCAAAATAGTGCTCTTGCTATTTGAGTATGAGCGAAGGTGAAGAGTGATAATAAAAGGTTCATCATCAGGGGTTGAAGACATCAATTCATAGGTGGATGTTTTTATATGTGTTATTATGTTATCTCATCATCTAAAAGGGTTGTAGCCTCCTTGAAAGGTGAAACTTGATAAAATTCTGGTTGTTGTTGTAGCTTAGCTAGACAAGTGTTGTAGCACCTTGTGGTTTTGTAGTCTCACTAAATAGGGATTGTAGTTACTTAATTATTTTTAGATGGTATATATTGGTTCTTTTTATTATAGGGAATTATTCCAATTATAGGTTCTATTAGGTTTCTCCCCCAAGAGGGTTTATTACATATGTCATGTGTTATGTGTTTGATCTTGTATTTTCACTCTTGCTCATTGCTATGAATGATGTGTATGCTTCATGAATGCTTGTGGTAACTAATTAAGTGTTTTTAAAGATTTAAATTAAGGTTTTATTATTTTAGCTCACTAACTCACCCCCCCTTAGTGATTGTACCTCTAATAGGTAGAATAGTATTTCTGAGTATGCAAGATGAAGTGATGAGTTTAAGATGTTATATTATGATTTGATGTATCAAATTTACATGTTGATATTTTTTGAGATATATATTACCTATAAATTCTTGATATAATGTGTAAAGTTATTTTAAGGAGTTGTAATACGAAATCCAAAATGGCTTGTCTGACTGTGTAAGGAATTTGAGAGAGAGAAGTTCAATAAATTGGTTTGCAAGACCAATAGTTGATACTAGAAATTATGACTTATATATTGGAATATATTATATAGGTAACATATAAAATATTAATGTGAATAATAATTATTTGAAGTTGTTTGGTGATTATTTTGTCATCAACTAACTGATGGAAAAATGGGTATATCAACCACAACACAATGAGATTTATACAGCAAAATGGGTGTGGTTACCACAGCATAATGAGATAAATCTCTCCACTCAGCAAGGGGAGGTTCCTTATAAACTATAATATACTAATATAAAAATAGACTCAGTGGTGAAATCATACCATCCATCTCTCTTTTTTTAGAGATGATGTTCACAAAATAAAGGATAATTCTTATGTAATTATTGAAAGCATTTCTTTTCTTTTAGAAATGATGTTCAGTAAATAGCGGGAATCCTTCCTAGGTAGTAACTGGATCCACAAGAAACCTAGAAAAGCACAAAGTCTTTCACTATTTTTCCTACTGATTTAGGACAAAGTAACATAGTAGAATGAAGTTCAGCATAAATTCTCCACTAAAAATTACAACAGACGAAAAGATTATGAAGGATAAGGGGAGCTCAAAGTCTCTCCAATATCCTGAAACATAAAATACACAGACTAAAGACAATTATGGTAGCACAAAGTTTCCCATAGTTTACTTCAAGACATCTTTTAGATTATTTTCACTTGTTCTAATTATTTAATTAAATAAACGAGACTATATTTAGGAAAAAGACATAAGAATGATTTCCTAGATAACACAAGTTATTTCAACATAGTCTGAAAGGTCACTTGCTTTCTCATTCACTTGACAAAATATGATTGACAGTCTGAGCTCAGAGTCTCAGGAATGCCTTTCAATTTGGGTAGAGTTTGACTTCCAATAATAGAGGGATCTCTCTCATACAAAATGATAGATTACAATATATAGCCTCCAAAGAAAGACTTTGGTGTTTTTTTTCACAAAATGGCCCATGTTGTATTGAATGCATTGGAAAGAGGAAGTTCTATGCACGGGCCATGCTGGAGCTATTCAAATCATATCAAATGTCCTCTCCAAAGCATGGGTCACCTAATCTTTTGAAAGTTAAGGCCGCTTCTCTTTATGATACTTACACAACTTTCCACTCATCTTTACTCAAATGAAGAAAAATAGGCCACACCATTAAATGCTTGCGCTCTCTGATATCCACCTAGTGGACTATTTCACCCACTAGAATAACTCTTCTACTGATGCTTCTAGACTTTCTATTTGATTCCCTCTTTCTTTGCTATATTTTATCTCTTCTTGGTGATTTGAGCTCTTGGGGCTATCTTCTCGCCTTTTGCTAGCTTCTTCGGCTCATTTCTCAGTGGATCACTGAGTTTATCCTTAGGTATACATTATTTGAAAATCAATGGTTATTCCATAATCTTGAATTTGACATTTACGGGGACATCACCAGTTGCTTGAACTATTTTTAACCTTGAACCATCTTTTTAGATTTTATCAGTTTAATGGTTCATTATTTTGTAAAGAGCTATGTTCACTTAGTCTTCTTTAGGAGTTCAATGTATCATTGAACTAACTATTTTAACAATTTGGTTGAATCCTTTTCTGGAACCTTCTGCTTGAACCATTCACTCACACCTTTTGCTCAAACATTTCAAACCTTGAACTCTTTGAACCTTTTAGAGGTAGAGTTCAATGGTTCAATGGTTCAATGGTTCATTCCATATCATTGAAACCCACCATTGAACCATTTTGATTTGAACCTTAGCATTGAACCATCCTTACAATTTTTTAGGAAATGCCTTAAGTGTTTTAAGATTTTTCTTTGTGAAAGCCCACCTTTTAAACCTACAATTTCCTTAGCCAAAAAGGCTTATGCAATTGAATAACTTGACTGCTCAGAACATTTTTAGAAATAAAGAGACCATTTTAGCCTATAGGACCAAAATGGTTGACATGTTGTCCACAAAAACAAGTGATAGATTTTGGCAACAACAACCAGCTCCAGTTGGGGAACTTCCATCGATTGTATTTTGAAACAATCGAAGGGAGTATAATCCAGACTCTAAGTGCCTTCATCTATGCCATTGGGCTATGGAGTCATGCCATCCAAAAAGAGAAAGATGCCAAAAACCAAACAAACAACATGAAATAAATAAAGACTATACAAATGTACAACTGGACTTATTTGATACTTTAAGGATTGAAGTGCTTCAAATGTTACCCACTGTGAGGCAATAAAAATGGCATTCTGTCTTGATATTTCAGTAATAAAATATTTTCACTATTTAATCAATGAATGGAAAATAGACCTTGCTATAAGGAATCCAATTTTCCATGCATTCTTTTTGGTTCTCTCCTCTTGTCCCACAACAAGACTTGATCTCCAATCTAAAAATCATGAATCCTTACTTTCTGGGTGAAGAGATTTTTTACCAAAATTTGATGTGCAAAAATACGGTCCACCACCATAGCTCATTGCTCATTTAGTTTAGTCAAGCACATGATCCTCTTATCGATATAATCTTTAAATATTTGATCTTCGATTACCTTTGCTAACTTTAGTGCTAGTAGTTCTAGGGTGATTGGTATCTCTGCATTCAAACCATACAAAAGTTGAAATGGTGACATACTTATCACCCTTTTAGGTGTAATCCTATCTACCCATAAAGTGTCAAATAATGTTTTATGTTAGGTTCTTTGATTGTCATCTACTAGCTTCCTGATAATGGTCACCAAGTTCTTGTTGCTTGATTCTTCTTGACCATTTCCTTGTGGATAATAGTCAGAAGAGTGGGAGAGGATAATCCCATAATAGTAGCAGAACTAGGTAACCTCATGAGAAGAGAAATAAGTTGTATTATCTATTACAATCTTGGTTGGGACTCCAAACTAGGAAATAATATTTTCTTTGAGGAAATTACATACCACTTCTGAAGTAGCACGCTTGACTGGAATGGCTTCCACCCACTTGGTAAAATAGTCTATGGCTATGAGAACATAGTCATGTCCAGCACTTGAGGATGGGTTTATAGTGTCAATGAAATTAATACCCCATTGTTGAAATGGCTCTTTGATCACCACCAAATTGAGAGGTAATGCAGCTAACTTGGGTTTCCCAACGAACTATTGACACAGCTCATATCTATGCACCCAAGTGTATGAATCTCAAAATAGAGTAAGCCAATAGTACCTAGCTCATAGAATCTTATGGGTAGTCACAGGTGCAAAAAAATGTCCTCCACAAGCAAAATTGTGGAAAGACTCAATTTTTCTCTATTTCACTTTATCCATGCAACGAAGAAATACCCCATCAAGGCTCCTCTTATACAAACTATTGTCCCATAGGACAAAGTTAGCAGCTTTTAACTTAACAGTCCTCTTTTTTTATGAGATAGGTTGGAAGAACACTCACCATAGGTAAGGAAATGAGTGATATTAGAATACCACTCATTTGTATTGGTGATAAAGAGAACTATAGGCATGTCTTCAACCTCTATTTCTTCATGCCCTACATCCTCTGCTATATTATCAGTAATTAATTGGTAGAGACCTCTTCCCCACACAAACTTTTTAGATTTGATAATAAGATCAAACTCCTAGATTTAGCAATCCAATTGCTCCTTTTAGTTCCAAACTCCTGTTGAGTTAGAATGGACTTTACTATTGTATCAAAAACTAGAACAACAGTGTGTGAGTTCAAGATGTAAAAATGGAAGTGTTTTACTACCTTAACCACAGCATAAGCATGCTTCTTCATGTTTAAATATTTCAACTCATGAGCTTTGAGAGGACAACTCATGAAAGATATGGGGGACTCCATGCCTTCTTTGTTTTGCTTAACCAAAATGGCTAAAAGCATGTGTTCAAAAGCATAGCTATATATTACAAAGTCTTTGGTATAATCTAAACAAACCAGGATTGGGGCATGGGCAATAGCTTCCTTGATATCTTGAAATGCTGACTTACCTTCTTCAGTCTAGTGGAAAGCAGCTTTACTCTTCATCTTGTTGACAATGTGGTGAGTCTTCTCTATGAATTTAGGAATGAACCTTCATAGAAAATTCACCTTTCCAAATAAATAATGGACTACAGTATTACTAGCAGGAAGAGCAAGCTCTTGGATTGATTTGACTCTTTTTGGGTTGATCTTTATGCCTTCTTGGGATATAGTGTGACCAAGAAGTTTCCCTTCTGTAACCCCAAAAATTGATTTCTTAGGATTGAGAGAAATTCTATTTTGTCGACATCATTCTAGCAATTGTTGTAAATGGTGCACATAATCAGGATGATGTTTGGAAAAGATGGTCAAGTCATCAAGATATACCATAATGAACTTCCCCATTTTATTTCTAAAGGCAAGATCTATCACTTTTTAGAAGGTGGTGCCAGCATTGATCAAACCAAAAGGCATTCTACGATATGCAAAGGTGTTCCAAGGTGTAGTGAAAGTAGTCTTATGTTGGTCTACTTCACCAACTTCCACTTGATTATACCCTAAAAAACCTTTTAACATTGATAACATCTCTAAGCTAGTTATTGTATGTAGTAGCTAGTCCATGATGGGCAGGAGGTAGTTGTCTTTTAAAGAGGATTGATTTAGATTTTTGAAATCAACATAGAGGCAAATTTCTCCATTCTTTTTTCTCATAGGGACTATGTTTGCAATCCAGGTGGAATGATGGATTGGAGAAATTATCCTCACATTTAACATTTTATGGATCTCAAAAAGAATAGTACCTGATATCCTGAGGTTGTATTGCCTTTGTTTCTACTTGTGAGATAATGACCCAACCTTGAGAGGAATTTCATGCCAAATTTCTTCAAGCCTGAGAGATTTTAGATCATCATAAGAGTATGCCAAAACATTAATGTAATGGTGAAGCGGAGTAATTAATTTGAGTTTTTCATTAGGAGTGCAACAATTCTTGATGTTGACCATTTTGGGATTATATTTTGTACTCAAATTTATTTGATCAAAATCTTTGGAGGAACTTGAATCCGTTTATTGCTTCTTGATAAACCTATCATGATAATTGAATCGCTTCTCAAGAGAAACTAACCCTTTGGGAATTTTATTCCCTTTGAGCTGAAGGAACTCTTCACCAGTTTTTAAATTTGTTTTAGGAGCTGATTCCTATGGTGGAGATTCACTGCCTTCAAAATAAAGCTCCTCAAAGCTATCCATTTATTCCAAAAAATCAATGATTTAGTTGTCACCATTAAACACCTACCAATGGTCAGCATTATCAGGTAAACTTAGTCAAAATACCAACTCAATAGTGTACTTGTTCCCTTTAAAATCTTTATGAGGAACCATAAGAGTTGTAGAGATGGCCAAGGAATCTGCTCAATCATTGAATTCTCTGGGCACCGTAGAAATACTAAAAGCCTCAAAACTTTCAGGGCAGTCTCACACCAGATTATGATAATGTCACAATATTTTATTCTTAGTTTGATATAGGTTCCTCACCTAATAAACCACCAGTTCATTGTCATGTCCCCTTTTTAGTTGACATCGTCAGAGTTGATGGTTAGCTTATTATGCGACCCTCATAGGCTGATAGGTTGAATAGAGGGTCATGGTGGAGCTTAGCTTGGCTTTGATTAGCAAAATTTGTCTAGTTGGCTTATCATTCAGGGTCTTTTAGACACATTTACCTGAGCTCCTATTATATAGGTATTGTTGGCACTCAGCGGACCATCCCTATTATGGCATGATCATTTGTGGAATCACTCCCTGGTTCACTAGCTTCAGACGGTTCGAGGATCCGACATGTATTGAGGGAAATATTAATATTTAATTGATTTAATCAAATATTAATTATTTGGTCTAATTTTAAAACCCTATTAATATTTGATTAATTTAATTAAATATTAATTATTTAGTCTAATTTTAAAACCCTAATTCTAATTTAAGAAAATCTAATTAGGGCAAGCACACTTTTTTGAGGGCATAAGGGTTTCTCATGGGAGAGAGTTGAATTATGAATGGATTATTGATTGAAGACAATTTTTGCTAAGGATTTTTTTGAGAAGACTAAGCCAAGGGTTCCAGTATTCTATCTGCATTGAATAATGTGCCCTCTTTAGTGTGAGTGATTTAGAGGCTATGAGATATCAGCTGATTTATTGCCAGGTTGAGAGATAACTTCACACAAAAGTTATCATAGGTATTTATAGGGATTTATTTTATTAGGTTTCTGATTCAGGGTTTTGATTCAAATATTACACAGATAAAGATCTTCTGTATTAGAGCCATATATCTTGTGATCAGGGGTCCAACAAACAGGGTGTGTTATATTGGTAGCCGTATGAAGTCCGTACAGATCTGTGCAAATCCGTACGCTTCAGCGGAAAGAATAGAGACCGACATCGACAGGCAGAGACCAATAGCGACCGACATCGACCGACCCCCTCTCCAACGTCGGTAGGTTAATGACCAGGGAAACCAATGGTGGTAGTATAACCGATGTCGGCGACTGTGTTTTTGACACAGCAGGCTGAGACATACTAGATCCATATTTTATTCCCAATTTGCAGAATACTCAAGTTATTAAGACCGTATTTTAATATTCTTTTATATGCAAGATAGAGGACATCTATTGTAACCATCTAAGTGAATAAATAAGAGATTATACTGTGGTTTAATTTATCTATTTGAAGATATTTTGCATGAATAAAGATAAGCAATTCAATAATATTTAGTTTTAGATTTCAAGGGAAACAAGGGATATTATAGTGGTATCAGAGCTAAATCTTGCCATCCTCAGGGTTTAACAATTTTATGCAGCCACAAGAGTTGGGACCACGTAGGTATTTCACACACAGTAGAGCCTTGCTTGAAGGCACTCAAGTTATAGAAGAACAGCCAATCACCATGAGTGACAGGCATGAGGGTAGCCCACCCTGGGGCCACATGAATAATGATGATCATGACACCAGAGAGTTCTTTCATGTTATGGTTACAGGCTAGCAACAGATGAATTAGGCAATATAGGCACTTACTACTATGGTAGAGAGGATGAACCCACCTATTAGACAGAATGGGGAACAAGAAAATAATAGAAGTGCTACTATTAATTAGAGACCACAACTAACCCATTCTAAGACAGCTGATAGGCCTACACGGCCTACGTTTGTTCAAGAGGAACCAGAGGCTCCAATAGAGGAGGCAGTAGGAGATCCCCTATTTGCTGACACACTTATGGCAGTGAATGAGGAGTGGGAGTTATTATCACCTGAGGTCAGGGAGAGAATTAGTTTTGACCGATTCATCACATAGAGGTGAGAGCATAACTAAGGGCGATAGGATTGGAGACCTAGACATCAAAATAATGATCTGAAGCATGCTACGAGCAGGCTCACACTAGCAATGTTTGACGGTAGTGGTAAGGTCACATCATAGGCCTAGATTAGTAAGCTAGACACTTTTCTCGCATTGCATCCGATGGCAGAGAGAGATGCTATCAAGTATGCAACACTGCATCTTGAGGGAGTAGCTCATGATTGGTGGCACCACATAATGGTAACACTCCATCATGATCAGATCACATCTTATCAGGAGTTTGTGGATAGGCTGGTGGAGTGTTTTGACAGGAAGGATCCAGAATCCTATTTTAGGGAGTTGGCTCAGTTTTGCCAAAGTGGTAGTCTAGAGTCTTACATTGGTGACTTCCAGAAGTTATCAGTTATGGTTCTTGACATTTCAGAGAGGTGACTTGTAGTGCTCTTCATGGAGGGATTGACCAAACCATTGAGAGGTTGGATCAAAGGATTTGATCCTCCTTCATTATAGGAAGCTATGAAGAAGGCGCGTATTATGGAGATGGCAGCCTCATCTAGTAAATTTAACTCCAGAGGTACTTCTTCATCTAAGGACCATAAGTGCTCCAACGAAGATAAAGAGGGATTAGATTTCAACAAAGATAAATCAGGTGTTAAGAATGATTCAAAGGCCAACCCAGTAGCACCACCTTTAGATCAAGAGGCTCTTAACGATCTATGCAAGAAAAAGCTTTGCTTCTACTGCAAAGGTCCATATGATGCCAATCATGATTGTCCTTTGAGGCCTAAGGGCAAGGAAAATCATGTGATGTGGGTGTATTATGAGGATTCAAAATCCAAAGATTTTGAATAGCAAGATAGTTATGAGGAGTCAGAGGTAGAGGCTTCGAAGCCTAAGGCAGAGGTAGATTTAGAGCTACACATACAAGAGACACACCTATCCAGCATTCAGCCAAATTATTCATTTAAACTCTGTGGAGTTTTGGTAGGATAGAGGGTCATCACCCTTCTTGATACAGGAGCCACACATAATTTTATAGATGCTAGATTTGTGGAGAATCATGGACTCACTACTAAATATTATAGGGGCATTAGAGTTAAGGTGGCTGATGGTCACACTCTTAGGTGTGAGCAGATGATTCAAGACCTCCCATTGCACTTGAACAACTTTGAGTTCAAGGCTGATTATTATGTGGTGAACATGGGGGATATAGACTTAGTCTTGGGTATGAAGTGGCTTCATTCCCTTGAGGAAGTCACTCTTCATCTCAAGGACATGGAGGTTCATTTTGATGTTGGTGGGAAGACACATATTCTTAAGGCTATACGGGGCAGCAACATCAAAAATATGTTTTTTCATCAGATGGAGAGACTCATATCACATGATATGGGAGAGTGTACTGTCGAGTGCACATTGTCACCAACACAGGAGAGACATGTGGATGAGCTTTGTCTTGAGGTGAGTTTAGTTTAGGAGTTAGCACATGTGGTAGGGACTTAGCTTTCTATTACAATCGGGTCACATGTTGATGATGATAGGGGTATGTCTAGCATTCACATTCTAGATTCAGATATTATTCAAGTGAGGAGTTTACTTGAGTTGCTAGTTGATTTCTATTCATGGATTGGATGTTGGGATCCTTACCCTGGTACTAGGGATGATGTGACGCCATTGGATGAGAATTGTGATGGACATGGCATGGAGTTTGTGTTGATTGACAATGGTGGAGATCATGACTACATTTGGGATCTAGGTAGATTGATTAGTTTATCATTCAGTAATTGCTTGAGGGTAAGCAATTTTAGGAGGGGTGGATTTTCATGTCCCCTTTTTAGTTGACATCATTAGAGTTGATGGTTAGCCTATTATGTGACCCTCGTAGGCTGATAGGTTGAATAGAGGGTCATGGTGGAGCTTGGCTTGGCTTCGATTAGCAAAATTTGTCTAGTTGGCTTATCATTTAGAGTTTTTTAGACATGTTTTCTTGAGCTCCTATTATATAGGTAATGTTGGCACTTAATAGACCACCCTGTTATGGCATGATCATGTGCGAAATCACTCCCTGGTTCACCAGCTTCAGACGGTTCAAGGATCCGACATGTATTGAGGGAGATATTAATATTTGATTGATTTAATAAAATATTAATTATTTGGTCTAATTTTAAAACCCTATTAATATTTGATTAATTTAATTAAATATTAATTATTTGGTCTAATTTTAAAACCCTAATTTTAATTTAAGAAACCCTAATTCTAATTTAATAAAATCTAATTAGGGCAAGCACACTTTTTTGAGGGTATAAGGGTTTCTCATCGGAGAGAGTTGAATTATGAATGGATTATTGATTGAAGACAATTTTTGCTAAGGATTTTCTTGAGAAGACTGAGCCAAGGGTTCTAATATTCTATCTACATTGAAGAATGTGCCCTCTTTAGTGTGTGCGATTTAGAGGCTATGAGATATCAGCTAATTTATTGCTAGGTTGAGAGATAACTTCACACAAAAGTTATCACAGGTATTTACAGGGATTTATTTTATTAGGTTTTTGATTTAGGGTTTTGATTCAGATATTACACAGATAAATATCTTCTATATTAGAGCCATATATCTTGTGATTAGGGGTCCAACAAATAGGGTGTGCTATATTGGCAGCTGTACGAAGTCTGTACAGATTTGTGCAAATCTGTACGCTTCAGTGGAAAGTGCAAAGACCAACATCGGCAGGCAGAGACCGACAACGACCAACATCGGCTGACCCCCTCTTTGACGTCGGTAGGTTAATGACCAGGGAAACTGATGGCGGTATTATAACCACTGTCAGCGACTGTGTTTTTGACACAACAAGCTGAGACGTACCAAATCTAGATTTTATTCCCAGTTTGCAAAATACTCAAGTTATTAAGACCGTATTTTAATATTCTTTTATATGCAAGACAGAGGACATCTATTGTAACCATCTAAGTGAATAAATAAGAGATTATACTATGGTTTAATTTATCTATTTGAAGATATTTTTCATGAATAAAGATAAACAATTCGATAATATTTAGTTTCAGATTTCAAGGGAAACAGGGGATATTACATTCATCATCTCCTCAGGCATGAAGAAGCTTAACATCTTTAGCTTGAGTAGCTTTCAATCTGAGCAATAAATATTCATACTCGGCAGTGTTGTTGGTATTGATGAAATACAACTTATATGAATAGGGGAAAATATATCCTTGTAGAGATATCAAAACAATTCTAACTCCAAAACTAGTAGAAGAATTACTACCATCAAATTCTAGAATCTAGACATCATTAGAATCTGATCTCCTTTTAGACTTCTCTTCATTAGAGAGGGAAGATCCTTTTTCACCTAAACTTTGCTCAACCAACTCTTCTGATTTTATGTCTAAATTCTTTGAATTTTCACTCAATGAAATTTCATCTGATGAAATAGAAACATCTTCAGTGGACAGAAAGTAATTACCCATTCCTAAGGATTCAAATAAAATTTGAGCTTCAGGGGTTAATGTTTAGGTGATAATATATTTTGATTCCTTCTTAGGAAGTAGCCTTTGCATGATTCCCTTGATAGGTATCCTCACCTCAAACAGGTCCATGTTCAATTCTCTGCCAACATCCTTGAAAAAATTTGATCCAAGCAGAATGCCAAAAGAAGCTGGAACATCGGCCACCAAGATTATCATCTTAATCCTCTTATTTGGAAAAGCCATAAATGCAAATTGGGCATTTTTGATCTATCTCAAAAGTGGCACTTGCTTGTTTTCCATGGAGAAATATCTCCCAAAAAATTTAGTCAAATTGAGACTGAGATAGTTTACCACTTTGGCGGGTATCACATTATCAAAGGCTCCAGATTCTATTATGCAGTTGTTCAGCTTATAACAATTTATCAATAGGGTAACATCAAAAAGTTCTATCTTCCCAAGGGAAATAGGAGGAGTAATGACAAGATTGTTTTGGGTGGATGTGTTCTTTGGGGGATCATGAGTTACCTTTTAAATATCTTGTCCTATAGGGATGGTTTTGTTCTTGATGCATTCAAGTAGCCTATCTAACTACTCAGGTTTGGCTTGTAAGTATTCAAACTCAGACATTTGGATCCTAGTCTTCCTAGTATGGTCAATTATATCAAATGACTAAAAATAACTAGGAATAAAGGAAGGAAGTCCATCATTTTGGGTTTGGTTGGGTGTGGTACTAGTCTGATAAATTGAAGCAGAAGGTGCAAGGTTGTTTGAGGTACTTACTTTTTTATTGATCACTGGGTCCTTTGATTGGAAAGGCAGTGAAGTCTCCCATTTAGCAATTGAAATTACTGGTCGAGATTCTTTCCCTATTTTTCCCTTATCAGCTTGTTGAGTTGACTAGTTCTAGGACCTAGTAAAAATAGCGTATGATCCATCAAACATTTCTCTCTTACTTCTAGCTTCATCTTAGTAATTCAGGAAACCAATGTTGGATTCACCATCTAATTCTTCTTCTCCTTCTACAAAGATATTAGCATCATCTTCTTGGTCCAACTCAGCTTGGAAAGAGAAATCATGTTCAGCTTCATAATAACTAATCACTGAGTTAGCTAGTGCTGATTCAATGACAAGCTTCCCCTATGGGGGAGGGAGATGATTTGGTTGCCCTTAATTCCTAGCAGCATTGCCTTGATATGAATGGTTGGGAAACATCTTCCTTGGTATATCCTAATAAGAAAGAGGGGTAGACATCCCTTGTGCCATTTGTTTTTTTAGAGCTATTAATTTATTTGCTATCTTTTGCACCATAGGATCAGTGGTGCCTATAGAGAAATTTTTATAAGATGAAGAAGATTTATTTATGTTAGGATCTCTTCTTATCTTTCCTACCAAGATAAGATCATCTTCAACCTTAGTGGCCAAAATCTGAGCTACAGCAAGATCTATGTGGCTAGCCCACCTCAATAGAAAACTCACTTCAAAAAGCTAAGAATTGATGAAGAAGCATTTAAGATTTTCTAGCATCTGCTGAGCAATTGTAGGAATCTTGTTCCTCAGCTTGTAAAATTTAGCAATGAAGTCTCACATTGGTTCATGAGGCTTCTTCTTCATTTGCATAAGCTAGCTAACAGGGCATGTGCATCTTATGTGGGTTTGAACCTAGCCTCAAACTTGGCCTTGAGAGTGTTCCAATTAATTAATGTTTGTGCTTGCAGATGATAAAACCAGTTTGTGGTAGTGCCTTGCAATATTTCCATAAATAGTTTGATCGCTATATCTTCAAATTCAATGCCTATCACACCATAAGCTTTGTAGAAAGCTATAGTATGTTCATTAGAATGAACTTTCCCATCACCATAGAACTTGAGAAAATTCTTTCTTGAACTACGGGGTAGTTCATGTAAAGGTAGGGTTAGATTTAGGGGGCCAAAGGTTTTACCCCAAGGGCCTTGGGCTACCATGATATGATGATTAAAAGGAGGGATAACGAACCTCTGTAGGGTATGTATAGACAAAGCTCTGCTAGCAAAGGAAAGAGAAGCTTCACCAGGTATTGGGGACTTGGCGTCTGTAGGAGGAAAACTCCTAGTTTGCTGAAGGTGAGATTGTGGAGGAGAAAGGTCAAAATTACTTTGCTACACAAACTCAAACATAGGATCAATAATACCTTGATATCTCTGGATTTATGTATACTGTGGATCTGCCAGAGTGTAAAATGGAAAAGAACTTGAAATGCTTCAATTTGAAGCTTGAGGCTTCAAATTACACATTCTTCCCTAGCAGAGTCACCAAAAATTGTTGGGTGAATATTTTGTCATCAACTAACTAATGGAAAAATGGGTATATCAATCATAGCACAATGATATTTATATGGAAAAATGGGTGTGGTTACCACAGCATAATGAGATAAATCTCTCCTCTCAAGAAGGGGAGGTTCCTTATAAAGTATAATATACTAATATAAATTGAAAATAGACTCAGGAGTGAAATCATACCATCCATCTCTCTTTTTTCAGAGATAATATTCACAAAATAAAGGAGAATTCTTGTGTAATTACTGAAGGCATTTCTCTTCTTTTAAAAATAATGTTCAGTAAATAGTAGGAATCATTCCTGGGTAGTAACTAGATCCACAAGAAACCTACAAAAGCACAAAGTCTTTCATTATTTCTCTTACTGATTTAGGATAAAGTAACATAGTATAATGAAGTGCAACACAAAGTCTCCACCAAAAACTACAATAGATTAAAATATTAAGAAGGATAAGGGGAGCTCAAAGTCTCTCCAATATCTTGAAACATAAAACACATAGACTAAAGACAATTATGGTAGCACAAAGTCTCCCACAGTTGACTTCAGGACATCTTTCATATTATTTCCACTTGTTCTACTTATTTAATTAAATGGGCAAGACTGTATTTAGGAAAAAGACATAAAAATGATTTCCTAGGTAACACAAGCTCTTTCAACACAAAGTCTAAAAGGTCACTTGCTTTCTCATTCACTTGATAAAATATGATTAACAGTCTAAGCTCAAAGTCTTAGGAATGCCTTTCAATTTGGGTAGAGTTTGACTTCTACTAACAGAGAGATCTATGTCATACAAAATGATAGATTACAATATATATCCTCCAAAGAAAGACTTTGGTGCTTGTTTTCACAAAATGGCCCATGTTGCATTGAATGCATTGGAAAGAGGAAGTTCTATGCAGGGGCCATGCTAGAGCTATTCAAATCATATCAAATTCCCTCTCTAAAGCATGGGTCACCTAATCTTTTGAAAGGTAAGGCCGCTCTTTTTTATGATACTTACATGACTATCCACTCATCTTTACTCAAATGAAGAAAAATAGGCCGCACCATTAAATGCTTGCACTCTCTGATATCCACCTGGTGGACTATTCCACTCACTAGAATAATTCTTCCACTGACACTTCTAGATTCTCTATTTGATTCCCTCTTTCCTTGCTATATTTTATCTCTTCTTAGTGATCCAACCTCTTGGAGTTATCTTCTCACCTTCTACTGGCTTCTTTAGCTCCTTTCTGAGTGGATCACTGAGTTTATCCTCAGGTCTACATTATTTGAAAATAAAAAGTTATTTAACAATCCTGAATTTGATGTCTTTAGGGACATCACTAGTTTCTTGAACCATTTTAAACCTTGAACCATCTTTTTAGAGTTCACTAGTTCAATGGTTCAACGGTTCAATGGTTCAGTGGTTCATTATTTTGTAAAGAGCCACGTTCACTTAGTCTTCTTTAAGAGTTCAATGTATTGTTGAACCAAATATTTGAACAATTTGGTTCAACCCTTTTTTATAACCTTTTTCTTGAACCATTTTCTCAAACCTTTTGCTTGAACCTTTCGAACCTTGAACTCTTTGAACCTTTGAACCTTTCAGAGGCAGAGTTCAATGGTTCAATAGTTCAATGGTTCATTCTATATCATTAAACCCCACTACTGAACCATTTTGATTTGAACCTCAACATTGAACCATCCTTATAATTTTTTATGAAATTCCTTAAGTTTTTTGAGATTTTTCTTTGCGAAAGCCCACCTTTTGAACCTGCAATTTCCTTAGCTGAAAAGGCTTGTACAATTGAATAACTTGACTACTTAGAATATTTTGAGAAATAAAGAGACCATTTTGGACTATAGGACTAAAATGGTCGACATGTTGTCCACAAAAACAAGTGATGTATTTTGGGAACAACAGAAGTTTCCTTACATTAGTTGAAAACAAAATTCATTAGGACTATGTTTTTAGGGTCTTTGGTAGTTTTCTATGTGTTAGTGAGTTTGATGTTCCTATGTCATCTTAACCAGTTTTTAAGTATAAAAATCATTTGTTTATGTCATATAGGTGAAATTGGATCTTATACATGCATTTGGAGTTTTGGAAAGTTCCTATATAGATGTTGATGGTTAAAGGTTCTTGGCTATGTTTTAGAGCTTTTTGGTAGAATAGAGTGGGGATTTTATAGAAGTGTTTTCAAGTATTTAGATCCTAAGTGATGGAGTATAAATAGTTTTATTATGTCCCTGAGGTCATTAAATTTCCATCCATATGTGTATTTTTCTTTTAAAGTGTTTCTATAAGTTGTTTGAGCTTCATCTTTGTAGACAGTGTTTTTGGAGTAATTAGGTCTAATAGGTCTTTAAGGCATAAAAGAGCTTTCATGAGGTAAGAAAAGGATGTGTGACTTCTTAGGAATGGAGGAGGTTAGTTGATGTTTCCATATAATTTTTTAAAATGTTTTAGTTCATTCATGAGGGCCATCTGGGCCATAGTGATTTAAGTAGTTTCATGAAAAAGATAGACCTAGTGCATTAGGTCTCTAAGTAGGTCTAAAAAGAAAACATGGTCTAAATGTGTTTGGCTGACCTAATGGTGATAATAATTTGATTCATTATTATGTTTAACATTTCATTTTAAAAAAATTGAGTTTGACCCTAATGGATTAATGTCTTGGATAACCAAGAGTGTGAATGACCTAAGTGATTGGTATAAATACAAAGTATAATAAGCATATTTAGTGTGTTAAGGAATAAGAGATCAAGAGAATGAATAGAGATATTTTATGAGAATAATTAGGTCATGTATAGAATCATAAGTGATTATAGGATTAGTCATGAATATCAAATAATAGTTATTAATATTAATATCAATCTCATATGACCTAATCAAGCCATACAAGGGTTCTTTGATCAAAGTAGAAGAAGGTTGGGTTTGTTTATTTGAGGAGGTGATTTGAGAGTGTTAAAAGAGTGATCTTGTGTTTATTGATATACCATCAAAGTTGCATCAGATATGTGTTATTGATGTATGATAGAGGATAGATCAGATAGAGAGTTGAAGAAGAGGTCACCACCTATTGGTTGAGAAAGAAGATGATGTGAAGGTAATCAAGTTTGTCTTGGTTGAGTTGGTACTTATTCAATAGGGAGTGGGAGATGAATTGTAGTTTTTTACTTTCAAAAGTGTCCTTAAAGTGATTGAGGTTGTGTTGAGTCATTTAGGGGTTTGGTGCCTCCTTATAAGTTAAATCTTGTTAAAGGACTAGTTGAGTTGGTATTCTTTGTGGGGTTGGTACCTCTCTAAATCATGATCTATTGATTATATTATTATATTACAAGCTATTTTTAAGTGGGTTTTATCACCCATAATGGTTTCCCACATATATTTTTTTTTCATGTATTGATATCTTGCTTCATGTTTATGTGATTGCTTCTTTATGCATTATTTGATCACTATATTGGTTTGAAAGGTTAATCATGTTAAGTGGAAAGAAATGATTGTTTTAGGAAACTAATTCACCCCCCTCTCAATGGTTGTACCTCCAAAATGTATGACTATTTCATATTTATTGTCATGATCTAATAATTTTTATTTTAATCCACTTCATTTCAAAAAAATTACTTTTTCCCTTAAAAATACAATATATTCAACAACATATGATTTAATATAAAAATATACCTTATTATTCTTCGATAAATTATTAGTGGGTAAACTATTTGCATTTCTATGTTAATTCATAGCTTCTTCTAGCTACATAACTCTTCTTTTTCTATTTCCCACTCTTATACCTTATCCTCAAGCCTCTTAGTTTAGATTAGGTGGTATTTTCTAGAAAGTTATAAATGATTTCATGGTGATGTCATAGAGGTGTCCATGGGAGTGTATGAATTGGCTTGATAGTCTAAGTGACAATGAAAAATTTTGAAATGTGCTTGTCCTAGTGTTCTTAAAGTTGGCTTGGGTGATATTATGTTTTGGCATGGTTAGAGATGTTTAAGGATGAGTATAGTGATTTGAGTATTTGTAAGGGGTCCTATCAAAAAATTTATATACTTTAAGTGCTTGTGTACATGAGTTTATTTTATCTTGTTGATCATTGTTTTCATCTAGACATTTTTAGACTAGTGGCAAAAAAATTGAGTAGGCAACTTGTTGACATCATAACTATCATGTGTGGATGAGTCAACAGGAGTTGGTCATATAATTATGATCACATTAGTCCCTATTTATTATGTACAAAGTCTTAAGTCATGAAATTAAGTGAATTCAAAGATATGTGTGCAAATTTGGTCTCCCAGGCATTTTGATAGTGTTTTCTATGTTCAAATAGAGTCGAGTAAGCAGTTTGGTGATGTCATATCTCACATGTATGAAAGTTTTAGGAGCATCTTGTTATATGGATGAATTCCCCTATTATATAAATTATTATGTGATAAATATTAGGTCATGTGACTAAGTCTGACAAAAGATATTTAGGTACAAATTCAGGCTCCCAAGTAGTTTGATAGTGTTTTCCCATACTTAGCCAAATTTGCATGTGGCAAGAAATAGCTAAGTAAACATATTGATGAAGTTCTATTTTACACATGTGTCAGTTTCAAGATAAGTTTATCATATGGGTTTGCTCATTTTTATACCTAGTTGATATGTGATAATTTTTAGATCATGTAATGAAGTGCATCAAAAGATATGCATGGGCAAAGTTGGCCTTCTAAATAAGTTCTTTACATAGTTGGCTTTTTAGTAGGAAAAATCTTAGTGATCAAATTAATGGAATTATATCTTGCATACATAAAAGTCCTAGGAGTATATTAAAATATGGTTACATTTTATTATGTGATGAGATCATATGGTCCAAATTTTAGATCATGTGTCTAAGTGAAATAAAATTTATTAAGGTCCAAAGTTGGCCTTCCAGGCAAATAATCATGGGTCCCCGTGCTTAGTCTATTGTGCACGTTGTTAAATATCAGGACCAAATGATGATCTAATGACTCTTGGGTATTCATACATATAGATATAAAGTGTGTATTAATTCTAATGGTTCAAAGTGTTTTTTGGTTAATGAAGCTAAAGATCAATCTCCTTATAAAAGGATCAGCAGAGCATGTTTATTCTAAGATGTCAGGATGCAACAAGATGGTGCCAATTGTTCAATATCTAACATTGATCAGATATAAAGATTGATATTTTTAAAAGGATTAAATATGAGTGGGTGTTCATACTAATCAATATCAATGGTGAAAATTCAATTCAAGAGGTCAAAATGATAGATGTCTAGCATGGCTAAAATGAGGACAATCTCAAAGAGATCATTAGAGTGTATGAGGTCAAAGTTATAAGATTGCTTGAGACGAGATCAATTATTCAGAGTTTAACATTTGGGCATTGGTAAACTATGATTTAAATTTTGAATAAGATCAATTGTGTACATTTAATTTGAAGATATGAGGACACGAGATGCGAGCAAAGTGACCAAGGTTTAGTTGTGATTGTTTGTGTTTGAATATTTGAATTTAACAAAAGAAAAATAAGTGTTCTATATTTTGGCTATAACTTTTGATCCAGGATGAATTTTCTCATGTTATAAAAATATAATTTATATAGTAATCCAAAAACACATCTAAAATTATATTTTTTAATATATAAAAGTGTGTACAGTCAAATTTATAAGGTTTCAAATTTTACTGTGTTTTTGTTTGTTATGTGACCCAAGAAGATTGTTCAAGTTTGTTTTTATGTTGTTTCAATATCTCTTGATGAATTAGATATTGGGGAGTGTTATATCCTCTATGAGGACCATTTGTGTGCATTATGAAGTTTTTACCAATCATATGCAGTATGAAAAAAGGGTTATAAATCGATCATGTTTTCATTCATAATGACTATGTGTATACAAAAGTTATTTGAGCATACACAAAGCTGAGTAGAGATGACTTTGATCATATGAGAATGTCTAATGGGTCATGTGGAGTGGACCTATACAATTTAAAGAGGTCTTATGTTCTTTTTTTACTTGATGAAGTGTTAAATGGGTGAATAGGTCTCCATGAGATCTATAAGGGATACAAGGGCCTATTTGATAGGTGTAGTTGCTTAAGGGTGACCCATGGGTACTATGAACAACCTATGTGGTTGGTAATAAGTTATGTATTGATGTGATAGGTGCCTAAAAAGGTTAAATCATGCCTATTCACTAACCAAGGCGTTGATAATCATAAATGCTATATAAATAGTGAAACCAAGATGATGGTTTCTAGATTTGAGAGATACTTGTGGAAGACTTGAAAGAGGCTTATGTGAGAAGAGTATGCATTGAAGCAAATAATAGAGGATATTTTATGTGCTTATTGATGATTTGATGGTCAAAATCTTTTATTAACTATGTGTATGACCTGTAGGTCATATTTCTGATGACAGATTAATGCCCTTACAATTTGAGGATATGCGAAGAGGTCTAAGTGTGCATATGAGCATAGTTTGAGTGAAGAAGGAAAGAGATTATAGAATGCCTCTATGAGATGCCTATATGAGATATAAAGTGATTTTATGTAGGTTTTAAATAATTATAGATCCATCATCAAGTGTTGAATATATTAATTCTAAGGTGGAGATGTTCACTTCAAAGGAGGGCCTAAAGGACTTGATCTTATTTAGGGGTAGTTTATCCTTGTGATAAAGGTGTTTAACTAAAGGATTTTGGTTAGGAGGACTTGATCAAGGTTTTTTTCTAAAGTAATTTACTAATATCTTTTTTTTAATCTCTTAGAAGACAAACAGTCTATGTGTTGTAGGCTTGATAGTGGGTTTTATTCCCCATGAGGGTTTCCCACAAGAACCATGTGTTGTGTGTTTGATCTTGTGTATGCATTGATTGAATGAGATATCTTATTAATTTTGCTTGATTGAGTTGATATTTTTTGTTTTTTAATATTTTTAAAGGATTTATATTTAAATTTAAATATCTAGGCTCACTTTACCCTTCCCCCTCTCAATGATTTTACCTCTAACAATTGGTATTAGAGCAGGTACTTTGGTAAAGGCTTAACAAATTGAAGGTTATCCAATGTATAATATGGGTAGTCATCAAGGAGGTTTCTCTAGTAAGAAAGCATCAATGTTCAGTAGATCCAATTATTCTTTTTGGACTTCAAGGATGAGGACATACATTATGTCCCTAGGGTTTGATGTATGAAAATATGTTGTGGATGATTATGTTGTTCTTACCACTCCTCCATCTAGTGATGTAGATAGGAAGCTATTTGAGAATAATTCTAAGGCAATGAATTCCATCTCTTGTGGTCTTACAAAAGCTGAGTTCACCAAGATAATCCATTGTAAATCTACTAAAGAGATATGGGACAAAATATAAATCATTTATGAGTGAGATTCAAAGGGCAAGCTTTCTAAGTTGTAGACTCACAAAAGGTAATTTGAAAGTCTCAAGATGAAGGAAGAAGATTATGTGTCATCCTTTCTATAAAGAGTTGATGATATTTTAAACATCATTAGAGGTCTTAAAGAGAACCTTGAAGAGTATACAATAGTTAAAAAGTATTAAGGTCTATATCCCTCAAGTTTGATCCAAATGTATTTTCTATAGAAAAAATTCATGATCTTTCTCAGTTAAAGATGGCTCAATTGCATGACACCCAAACCACCTATGAGATAAGAGTAAATGATGATATACCACCTATTGTTCCCAAAATCCATCACTTGTTTTTGTGGCATGTCGACCATTTTAGTCCTGTAGGCCAAAATAGTCTCTTTCTTTCTCAAAATATTCTAGGCAGTCAAGTTATTCAATCGCACAAGCCTTTTCAGCTAAGGAAATCACAAGTTCAAAAGGCAGGCTTTCGCAAGGAAAAATCTCAAAACACTTAAGGCCATTTCTAAAAAATTGTAAGGATGGTTAAACATCAAGGTTCAATCAAAAAGGATCAATGGTGGGGTTCAATAATATGGAATGAACCATTGAACTGTTGAACCATTGAACTTCACCTCTGAAAGAGTTCAAAGGTTCAAAGAGTTCAAGGTTCAAGTGGAAGGTTCGAGTGAATGTTTAAGTAGAAGATTCTAGAAAAAGGTTCAACCAAATGGTGCAAACGATTGGTTCAATGACACATTGAACTCATAAAGAAGACTAAGTGAACATGGCTCTTTACAAAACATTAAACTACTGAACTATCAAACCGTTGAACTTTGAACCATTGAACTTTGAAAGGTTTAAAGGGTTCAAGGTTCAAAGTGGTTTAAAGTGACTAGTGACATCCCCATGGATGTCAAATTTAGGGTAATGAAATAACCATTAATTTTTGAATAACACAGACTTGAGAACAAACTCAGCAACTAGCCAAGGAAGGAGTTGAAAAAGCTAGCAAAAAGTGAGAAGATAGCCCTAAGAGATCAAATCACCAAGAAGAGACAAAATATAGTGAGGAAAGAGATAAAGTTATAGAGAATCTAGAAATATCTGTAGGAGATTTATTCTAGTAAGTGGAGTAGTCCACCAAGTGGATATCAAAGAGTGCAAGCATTCAATGGCACAGCATATTTTTCTTCATTTGAGTAAAGACGAGTGGACAGTCGTGTAAGTATCATAAAGAGGAGTGGCCTTACCTTTCAGAAGACTAGGTGACCCATGCTTTGGAGAGGACATTTGATATGATTTGAATGGATCTAGCATGGCCCCTACACAAAACTTCCACTTCCCAAAGCATTCAATGCAGCATGGGCTATTTTGTGAAAATAAGTGCCAAAGTATTTCTTTGGAGGCTATGTATTATAATCTCTCAATTTGTAAAAAGGGGATTTCTCTGTTATTAGAAGTGAAACTCTATCCAAATTGAAAGGCATTCTTAAAACTTTGAGCTTAGACTATTAATCATATTTTATCAAGTGAATGAGAAAGCAAGTGACCTTTCAGATTTTGTGTTGAAACAGCTTATGTTATCTAGGAAATCATTCTTATGTCTTTTTCCTAAATACAGTCTTGTCCATTTAATCAAATAAGTAGAACAAGTGGAAATAATCTAAAAGATGTCTTGAAGTCAACTGTGGGAGACTTTGTGCTACCATAATTGTCTTTAGTCTGTGTGTTTTATGTTTTAGGATATTAGAGAGACTTTGAGCTCCCTTTATCCTTTGTAATCTTTTACTCTGTTGTAGTTTTTAGTGAAGACTTTGTGCTGCACTTCTACTATTGTGTTACTTTGTCCTAAATTAGTAAGAGAAATAATGAATGACTTTATGCTTTTGTGGGTTTTTTGTAAATTCAGTTACTACCCAAGAAGAATTCTTATTGTTTTCTAAACATCATTTCTAAAAGAAGAGAAATGCCTTCAGTAATTACACAAGAATTATCCTTTATTTTGTGAACATCATCTCTAAAAAAAGAGAGATGGATGGTATGATTTCACCCTTGAGTCTATTTTTTATATTAGTATATTATAGTTTATAGGGAACCTCCCCTTGCTGAGAGGAGAGATTTATCTCATTATGCTATGGTAACCACACCCATTTTGTTGTATAAACCCCATTGTGCTATGGTTGATATACCCATTTTGCCATCAGTTAGTTGAAGACAAAATATTCACCCAACAGTTTTTGGTGACTCTGTTGGGGAAGAATGTGCAATTTGAAGCCTCAAGCTTTAAATTGAAGAATTTCCAATTCTTTTCCATTCTACATTCTAGAAAATCCATGATATACATGAAGCTAGAGAGCTCAAGGTATTGTTGATCCTGTGTTCAAGTTTGTGCAGTGAAATAATTTTGACCTTTCTCCTCCACAAACTCACCTCCAGTGAACCAAGAGTTTTCCTCCTACAAACATCAGGTCCCAATACCATGTAAAGCTTCTCTTTCCTCTACTAATATAGCTTTGTCTATACATACCCCACCAAAAAAAATTATCCCTCCCTTTAAACGTCATATCATGGCAGTCTAAGGTCCTTGGGGCAACACTTTTGGCCTTTTGAATCTAATTGCACCTTTACATGAATTATTCCATAGTTCAAGAAAGAATTTCCCCAAGTTCTATGGTGATGGGAAATTTCATCTTGATGAGCATATTATAGATTTATGCATAGCCTACGGTGTGATAGGCATTTAATTTAAAGATATAGAAGTTAGACTATTTGTGGAAACATTGCAAGGCACTACCACAGACTAGTTTTATCATCTGCAAGCACAAACAGTAACTGATTGGAACACTCTAAAGGCCAAGTTTGAGGCTAGGTTCAAACTTGCAGAAGATGCACATGACCTATTATCGCAGCTTACACAAATGAAGAAGGAGCCTCATGAACCCATGCGAGACTTCATGGCTAAATTTTGCAAGCTAAGGAATAGGATTCTTACAATTGCTCAGTCAATGCCAAAAAATCTTAAGTGCTTCTTCATCAATTCTCAGTTTCCTGAAGTGAGTTTCCTATTGAGGTGGGCTAGCCACATATATCTTGTTGTAGCTTAGATTTTATCCACTAAGGTTGAAGATGATCTTATCTTGGTAGGAAAGATAAGAAGAGATCCTAATAGAAATAAATCTTCATCTTTTGAAAAAAATTCTACAGGCACCACTGATCCTATGGTGTAAAAGCTAGCAAATGAATTGATAGCTCTAAAAAATAAAATGGCATAAGGGATGTCTACCCCTCCTTCTTATCAGGATATACCAAAGAGGATGTTTCCCAACCAGTCATATCAAGGCAATGCTACTAGAAATCAAGGACAACCAAATCATCTTCCTCCTCCACAGGGGAAGCTTGCCATTAAAGCAGCACCCACTAACTTAGCATTTGATTATCATGAAGCTAAACATGATTTCTCATTCCAACCTGAGTTGGACCAAGAATATGATGTTTATCTCTTTATAGAAGGTGAAGAAGAATTAGCTGGCGACTCCAACATTGGTTTCCTGAATTACTAGGATGAAGCTAGAAGAAAGGGAGAAGTGTTTGATAGATCATACACTATTTTTACTAGGTCCTAGAACTAGTCAACTCACCAAGATATTAAGAAAAAAATAGGGGAAGAATCTTGACCAGTAATTTCAATTGATAAATGGGGGACTTCACTGCCTTTCCAATCAAAGGACCCAGTAATCAATAAAAAAGTAAGTACCTCAAACAACCCTGCACCTTCTATTTTAATTTCTCAAGCCAGTACCACACCCAACCAAACTCAAAATGATGGACTTCCTTACTCTATTCTTAGTTATTTTCAGTCATTTGATATAATTGACCATACTAAGAAGACCAAGATCCAAATGTCTGAGTTTGAATACTTATAAGCTAACCCTGAGCAGTTGGAAAGGTTAGTTGAATGCATCAAAAACAAAACCATCCCTGTAGGACAAAATGTTTCAAAGGTGACTTGTGATCCCCAAAAGAATGAATCCACCTAAAACAATCTTTTCATTACTCCTCCTATTACCCCTGGGAAGACAAAACCTTTCTATGTTTCTTTGTTGATAAATGGTCATAAGTTGAGTAACTGCATAATAGACTCTAGCACCTCTGATAATGTGATGTCTGCCAAGGTGGCTAAATCTCTCGATCTCACCTTAACTAAAACTTTTAGGAGATGTTTCTCCATGGAAAACAAGAAAGTGCCACTTTTGGGATAGATCAAAGATGCCCAATTTGCATTCACGGCCTTCCAAAAAAAAAGGATTAAAATGACAGTCTTGGTGGCCGACATTCCAGCTTCCTATGGCATTCTACTTGGACAAAATTTTTACAAGGATGTTGGTGGAGAATTGAACATGGACCTATCTAAGGTGAGGATACCTATCAAGGGCATCATGCAAAGGCTACTTCTTGAGAAGGAGTCAAAATACATTGTCACCCAAACATCAGCTCTTGAAGCTCAAATTCTATTTAGATCCTCAGGAATGGGTAACTATTTTTTGTTCATAGAATATGTTTCTATTTCATCAGATGAAAGTTCTATAAGTGACAATCCAAAAAATTTAGACAAGACATCAGAAGAATTGGTGGAGCATAGTTCAAATAAAAAAGGATCTTCCCTCTCCAATGAAGAGAAGTCTAAAAGGAGATCAGATTCTATTGATGTTTGGATTCTAGAATTTGATGGCAATAATTCTTCTACCAGTTCTAGAGTTGGAATTATTTTGATATCTCTATAAGGAGATATTTTTTCCTATTTATATAAGTTTCAGTTTAGCAATACCAACAACACTGTCGAGTATGAATCTTTGTTGCTCAAATTGAAATCTGCTTAAGCTAAAGATGTTAAGCTTCTTCACGCCTGATGAGATGTTCAACTAGTGGTTTTTTAGGTGAGGAACCTATATCAAACTAAAAATAAAAGATTGTGACATTATCATAATTTAGTGTAGGACTTTCTTGAAAATTTTAAAGCTTTTAGTGTTTCTGTAGTGCCCAGAGAATTTAATGATCAAGTAGATTCATTGGCCATCTTTGCAACTCTCATGGTTCCTCACCAAGATTTTAAAGGGCACAAATACACTATTGAACTGATCTTTTAACCAAGTGTACCTGATAATGTCAACCATTGGCAAGTGTTTAATGAGGATAACTAAATCATTGCTTTTCTAGAATAGATGGATAGCTTTGAGGAGCTTTATTTTGAAGACATTAAATCTCCATTGTGGGAATCAACTCCCAAAACAAATTTAAAAATTGGTGAAGAATTTCTTCAGCTCAAAAAGAATAAAATTCCTAAAGGGTTAGTTTCTCTTGAGAAGATATTCGATAAGCATGATAGTTTTATTAAGAAGTAACAAATGGATTCAAGTTCCTCCAAAGATTTTGATCAAATAAATTTGAGTACAGAAGATAATTCCAAAATGGTCAACATCAGGAATTGTTGCACTCTTGATGAAAAACTCAAATTCATTACTCTACTTTGCCATTACATTGATGTTTTGGCATACTCTTATGATGATTTGAAATATCTCAAGCCTGAATAAATTTTACATGAAATTACTCTCAAGGTTGGGTCATTGCCTCACAAGTAGAAACAAAGGCAGTACAACTCTAAGACATCAAGTACTATTCTTTTTGAGATCTAGAAAATATTAAATGCGAGGATAATTTTGCTAATCCATCATTCCACATGAATTGCAAACAGAGTCCCTGTGAGAAAAAAGAATGGATAAATTCACCTCTATGTTGATTTCAAAAATCTAAATCAATCCTCTTTAAAAGACAACTACCCCTTGCCCATCATGGATCAGCTACTGCAGATAGTGACTGACTCAAAGATGTTATCAATGTTAGATGGTTTTTCAAGATATAATCAAATAAAATGTGGTGAAGCAAACTAATATAAGACCACTTTCACTACATTTTGGGGCACCTTTGCATATCATAGAATGCCTTTTGGTTTGATCAATGTTGGCACCACCTTCCAGAGAGCGATGGATCTTGCCATCAAAAATAAAATAGGAAAGTTCATTGTAGTATATCTTGATGACTTGACCATCTTTTCCAAACACCATCTTGATCATGTGCATCATTTACAAGTGCTAGAATGATGTTGACAAAATGGCATTTCTCTCAATCCTAAGAAATTAATTTTTGGGGTTACATAAGGGAAACTTCTCGGTCACACTATATCCCAAGAAGGCATAAAGATTGACCCAAAAAGAGTCAAATCCATCCAAGAGCTTGCTCTTCCTGCTAGTAAGACTGAAGTCCATTCTTTCTTTAGAAAGGTGAATTTTCTACAAAGGTTCATTTCTAAATTCATAGAGAAGACTCACCACATTATCAACATGATGAAGGGTAAAGCTACTTTCTACTGGACTGAAGAAGGCAAGTTAGCATTTTAAGAGATCAAGGAAGCTATCACCCATGCTCCAATCCTAGCTTGTCCAAATTATACCAAAGACTTCGTAATATATAGCTATGCTTCTAAACACACTCTTTCAGCCATTTTGGTTCAATAGAACAAATAAAGTGTGAAGTCCCCCATATCTTTCATGAGTTTTCCTCTCAAAGCTCATGAACTAAAATATTCAAACATGGAGAAGCATACTTATGTTGTGGTTAAGGTGGTAAAACACTTCCATTTTTACATCTTGAACTCACACACTATTGCTCTGGTTCTTGATACAATAGTAAGTCCATTCTAACTCAACAAGAGTTTAGAACTAAAATGGGTAATTGGATTACTAAAATCTAGGAGTTTGATCTTGTTATCAAATCTACGAAGCTTATGTTGGGAAGAGGTCTCTGCCAATTAATTATTGATAATATACCAAAAGAAATAGAGGTTGAAGACATGCCTATAGTTCTCTTTGTCACCACTACGAATGAATGGTATTCCAATATCGCTCATTTCCTTATTTATGATGAGTGTCTTACCCACTTGTCTCATAAAGAAAAGAGGATTGTTAAGTTGAAAGATGCTAACTTTGTCCTGTGGGACAATGGTTTGTATAAGAGGAACTTTGATGGGGTATTTCTTTGTTGCATGGATAAAGTGCAACAGAGTAAACTTTTGGAGTCTTTCCACAATTTGGCTTGTGAAGGACATTTTTTTGCTCCTGTGACTACCCATAATATTCTATGAACTAGGTACTATTGGCCTGCTCTATTTTTAGATTTTTACACTTGGGTGCGTAGATGTGAGTTGTGTCAATACTTTATTGGGAAACCTAATTGACCATGTTACCTCTCAAGCCAGTGGTGATCAAAGAGCCATTTCAATAATAGGGTATTGATATTATTGGCATTATAAACCCATCCTTGAGAGCTACACATGACTATGTTCTCACAGCCATAGACTATTTTACCAAGTGGGTGGAAGCCATTCTAGTCAAGCATGCTACTTCAGAAGTGGTATGTAATTTCCTCAAGGAAAATATTATTTTCCAGTTTGTAGGCCCAACCAACATTGTGACAGATAATGAAGCCTATTTCTCTTCTCATGAGGTTACCTAATTTTTCTACTATTATGGGAGTATCCTCTCCCACTCTTCTGACTATTATCTGCAAGTAAATGGTCAAGCAGAGTCAAGCAACAAGAACCTAGTGACCATTATTAAGAAGTTGGTAGATGACAATCAGAGAACCTGGCATAAAGCATTGTTTGATGATTTATGGGTAGACAAGATTACACCCAAAATGGTGATAGGTATGTCACCATTTCAACTTCTATATGGTTTGAATATAAAGATACCAATCACCTTGGAACTACCAGCATTGAAGTTGGCAAAGGTAGTTGAAGATCAAATATTTAAAGATTCTATCAACAAGAGGATCATGTGCTTAACTAAATTAAATGAGCAATGAACTATGGTGGTGGACCATATTTCTACACATCAAAGTCTGGTAAAAAAAAATTTGACCAGAAAGCAAGGATTCATGATTTTCAAATTAGATATCAAGTCTTATTGTGGGATAAGAGGAGAGAACCAAAATAAATTCATGGAAAATTAGATTCCTAATGGAGAGGTCCATTTTTCATTGATTAATTAAATGGTGAAAATAGTTTCTTACTAAAATATCAAGACAGAATGCCATTTTCACTACCTCACATTGGGCAGCATTTGAAGCACTTCAATCTTTGAAGTATCAGATAAGTCTAGTTGTACATTTCTATAGTCTTTATTTGTTTCATGTTGTTCATTTGGTTTTTGGCATCTTTCTCTTTTTGGATGGCATGACTCTATAGACCAATGGCATAGATGAAGGTACTTAGAATCTGGATTCTACTCCCTTTGATTATTTCAAAAAACAATCGATGGAAGTTCCCCAAATGGAACTAGCTATTATTCTCAAAATCTATCACTTGTTTTTGTGAACATGTCGACCATTTTGGTCCTGTAGGCCAAAATGGTCTCTTTCTTTCTCAAAATGTTTTGGGTAGTCAAGTTATTCAATCATACAAGCCTTTTCATCTAAGGAAATCATAGGTTCAAAAGGTAGGCTTTTGTAAGGAAAAATATCAAAACACTTACGGAATTTCCTAAAAAATTGTAAGGATGGTTCAACACCAAGGTTTAATAAAAAAAGGTTCAATGTTGGGGTTTAATGATGTGGAATGAACCATTAAACTATTGAACCATTGAACTCTGCCTCTGAAAGAGTTCAAAGGTTCAAAGAGTTCAAGGTTCAAGAAAAAGGTTTGAGCGAATGGTTTAAGCAGATGATTCCAGAAAAAAGTTCAATCGAATGGTGTAAAATATTAGTTTAATGACACCATGAACTCATAAATAAGACTAAGTGAATGTGGCTCTTTACAAAACATTGAACCACCAAACTACCAAACTGTTAAACTTTAAACCATTGAACCTTGAACCATCAAACTCTAAAAGGTTCAAAGGGTTCAAGGTTCAAAGTGGTTCAAAGTGACCAGTGATGTCCCCACAGAAGTCAAATTTAGGGTAATGAAATAACTTTTGATTTTCAAAAAACATAGACCTAAGAACAAAATCAATGACTAGCCAAGGAAGGAGCTGAAGGAACTAACAAAAAGTGAGAAGATAGCCTTGAGAGCTTAGATCACTAGGAAGAGACAAAACATAGCGAGGAAAGAGAGAAAGTTATAGAGAATCTAGAAATATTTTTAAGAGAGTTATTCCAATAGGTGGAGCATTCCACTAGGTGGATATCAGAGAGTGCAAGAATTCAATGGCATGGCCTATTTTTTCTTGTTTGAGTAAAGATGAGTGGACAGTCGTGTAAGTATCATAAATAGGAGTGGCCTTACCTTTCAGAAGACCAGATGACCCATGCTTTGGAGAGGACATTTGATATGATTTAAATGGCTCCAGCATGGCCCTTGCATAGAACTTCTTCTTTCCAAAGCATTTAATGCAGCATGGGCTATTTTATGAAAACAAGCACCAAAGTCTTTCTTTAGAGGCTATATATTGTAATCTCTCAGTTTGTAAAAAGGGGATCTCTCTGTTATTAGAATTGAAACTCTGCCTAAATTGAAAGGCATTCCTAAGACTTTGAGCTTAGATTGTCAATCATATTTTATCAAGTGAATGAGAAAGCAAGTGACCTTTTAGACTTTGTGTTGAAATAACTTGTGTTATCTAGAAAATAATTCTTATGTCTTTTTCTTAAATATAGTCTTGTCCATTTAATCAAATAAGTAGAACAAGTGGAAATAATCTGAAAGATGTCCTGAAGTCGACTGTGAGAGACTTTGTGCTACCATAATTGTCTTTTGTCTTTGTGTTTTATGTTTCAAGATATTGGAGAGACTTTGAGCTCCCCTTATCCTTCATAATCTTTTACTCTATTGTATTTTTTGTTGGAGACTTTGTACTGCACTTCATTCTACTATGTTACTTTGTCCTAAATCAGTAGGAAAAACAACGAAAGAATTGGTGCTTTCATGGGTTTCTTGTGGATCCAGTTACTACCTAGGAAGAATTCTTACTATTTGTTGAACATCATTTCTGAAAGAAGAGAAATGCCTTCAGTAATTACACAATAATTCTCCTTTATTTTATGAACATCATCTCTAGAAAAATAGAGATGGATGGTATGATTTCACCCCTAAGTCTATTTTTAGTTTATGTTAGTATATTATAGTTTATAGGGAACCTCCCCTACCTGAGAGGAGAGATTTATCTCATTATGTTGTGGTAACCACACCCATTTTTTTGTATAAACCTCATTGTGTTGTGGTTGATATACCCATTTTGTTGTCAGTTAGTTGAGGACAAAATATTCACCCAACATCACCAAATAAAGAAGCATATTTCAAGACTAAAATGAAGATAAATAAGAAGTTCCAAGGTAATAAATCCAAGGAGGATGACATTTCTGATATAGATGAGGATGAACTAATTGTTTTGATTTTAAGGAAATTGAAAATAGTTTTAGGCAAGTATAACATTAAACTACCCTTCAAATGCTTCAATTGTTGAGAGGTAGTACATTTTGCTAATAATTTCCCTCATAATTATAAGAAGAATGATGATTAAGAGCATGATTAAGGTCATGATGATGGCAAGAGATCATTCAGGTCTAATAAAAGCAAAAAGGGATTCAAAAAGTTTAATAACAAGAATAAGTACTTCAAAGACAAGAAGATTCTATACACCAAAGAATATTATAGCTCATTAAATGAGAGTAAAGTCAGTGACTTAAAATATGATCATGAAGATGATGATCCTACTAAATATTAATCCCTCTTCATGGCTAAGGAAGGAAGTTGTTCACATCAAAAGGAGTCTACTTAGGGTGATTTAGATGATGTTAAAGATGAGATGGACTATGAAACTACATTGACAAATACTCTTAAAGAACAAAAGATTGGGAACAAGAGCAATAAGAAGATGAAATTTAAACTCAAAGACTATGAGGAAAAATTCAATGTGTTTGAGGCAAGATTGGTTGAATACTCTAGAGATCATGAAGGTGCTATCATGTTTCTTAATTCTAAGTTAGAATATATGTTTTAAATTATAAGAGCCAAAGAATAAGAATTCTCAAGGTATGTTTATGATATTATGTATTTAAAATATGATTTAGATAAGTCTACAAGAAAGTTAAAATCATCTGTCAAGTTTGATAAAAATTCTAATATTCTAGATGATCTCCTAAAGAGTCAAAAGTCAACTAGTGATAGATTTGGATTGGGTTTTAATGAAGAGCCCAAAGTTGCTTCTCAAGATGACATAAATGTCAATGAGAGAAAGGTGAATGAAGGTGTTATAAAAATGAATATAAATCAAATCAGACAACCAAATGCCATGAGGTATGCAAATTTAAATGATTACTACTATACTTGTAATCAGTTTGGGCATAGATCTAGAGAATGTATAAGACATGTTATAAATGAGTTTACATGGAACTATGAATTGAATCATTAGTTGAGTGGTGTGAGCAAGGTTGAGTGTTTCAACTATCATATTGTGGGACACTTTTTAAAGTATTATCCAAATAAGGAAAGGCAAGGTAAATCTTCTTCAAAAATAGTAGTTTGTTTCAATTATAATGACATTGGACACATTGATAGTTTTTTTCCAAAAAAGGTAAGATAAGTTGAGTTTCCATCAAGGAATATTATTTGCTACAACTATGAAAATATTGGTCACATTGCTAGATTCTACAAGCGAAGGTATATAAATCAAAATAGGTTCAATCAATCTCCAAGAGTGTAAGGAAGAAGGCAAGTTAGCTCATGTAAGCAAAAGGTGGTACGTGTGAGTCATGATGAGTTTTTAGGTCCAATTAATCTATTTGTTATGGTGGATATGTTTTCAAAGTTGAAGGGTGACAAGGTCTCTCATTGTCTGCTCATGTTATGAAAGAAGAGACCAAGTTTAAGAAGAAGATTAAGGTACTAGTTGAGGCTAGTTTTGAGTGTGTATGGATCCAAGAGAACATCTTACCATTTTTGAGCATGTATCATACAAATAACATCAATTTTTAGTGCCTATTGATGAGGTTCTTAAATACAAGGTAGATTCTTTAGATGAAAAGGTATGTCATAAATCTATGTTGTCTCCATGTATTGTCAATCCAATCTTAAAAGAGAAGAAGAGTGATTTAGAAAATGAACTAGTTATCATAGTTTAGACTAAGAAGAATAAAAAAAACAATAAATCTTATAGCTACAAGTTGATTCCACTAGTTATTGAGGAGATGTGGGCCACTCTTGGCTTCACTTTGTTTTAGAGAATTATGGTGTAAAAATGTCTCTGTCTATGCTTCTTAAGAAACTCCTTTCAGTGGAGAAGCAAGTATTGATTTGGTGTTCTTCACATGGTCATAGAAGGCTAGAGATAAGTGTTTTTATTTGGATCAGGTATGTCCAAGTGGAAGATATGTCGTGGTGATGTCAGAGTGATGTCATAGCTATATATGGTTAGTTTATAGGGTCAAATTGAAGGTTTTCAAGTGGAAAAAGAGGATTTGTGATTTGTCAAGATGACATTTTTTCATAGAAAGGTCTATTGACCTGATTCTATCATGCTTCAGGTGATTTTGTGGTTTGAAGGTATGTTGAAGTCAAATTAGGGATTTATGTTTGCTCTCAGGTTTCTTGATTTATGCTTAAAAGTATGTAGGTTCTAAAATGGGTTGTAGGATGTAAGGGTTCCCAAAGATTTGGAAGTATAAATGTTGGTCCAAAAGTGTGTAATGGTTGTCTCAAGGTGTACAAGAAGTTTCATAGGTAGAAGCTAACTAGAAGAAGGTTTATTGACTCTATTTATTTTAAGATTATAGGGTTTTGGGTTATGCTAAAAAAGTGGTTTGTATTATTAATATAGGTATGAGGCTTGTTAATATATTGAATGGGAAAAATATATTTTCAAATAAAGCTTCACAGAGATTTCAAGGTTTGTGCTTTTCAAATTGTTCATGTATTTGTCAAGATGGAGGCTTGATTGGCAAGTTGGTTTGTGAAGTATATTTCAAAGGATGAGATAGGTGTTACAAATTGGTTTTATTAAATTATAATATGATAGTGCTCTATTATTAAGTTTCAATTCTTAAATATGTGTCTACTAAAATTTATGGGCTCTACAATTTCCTAGTAGGGCTCCAAGGAATCTATATAGGCCTAGAAAGAAGAAGAGTGATTTTTTATTAGTTTCTCTAAAAGATCAAGGTATGAGTATTTATAGGAGATTTATCAAGTTGGTTTAGAGAATTTTTTATGTTTTTTGAGTGGCATGAAGTTATATTGGTGGTCCTTGAGGTGGTTTGAAAGATAACTCTAGTAAGCTTGTGTGATGGTTCTTCATGGTGTGTGGAGATTTGAAGATGCTCAAGAGATGAAATGGCTCATATATATTAGGGGGAGTCCTTATAAAATGTATCTTGATTATTTTCATTGTTTTTCAATATTTTTTTATGTTCTTCATTGGTTGCAGTGCTCAGTTAAAGCGAGTATTGGCATGGAGTAAGAGGAAGTTGTCACGGCAAAGACAGGTACACTCAAGGTAAGGGGGAGTTTGTATCATATTTTTAAGGTAGTCCTCTCATATTGGTGGTATTTTTAGGTCCTTAGGATTATTTGGTACACACTTTGTCATTGTGTCAAAGGGGGAGAAGATTCTCTTGTGAGAGTGCTTGAAGAGAGAGAAGGAAGGTAAGCTATATATTATTTCATGATCGGTGTTAACATCAATGATAAAGGGGGATATTGTTTGATATTTTTCAATGATGTCATTATGATGTCATATAGGTCTCTATGTAAGTGGATGAAGTACCTTAATAGTGTAAGTGACAATGACAAAGTATGTAATGTGCTTGTCCTAGTGTGTTTGAAGTTAGCTTCATTGATCTTCTATTTTAGCATGGTTAGATATGTTTAGGGATGAGTATGGTGATTTGATCATGTGAAAAGGGTCCTATAAAAAAAATTCTATACTTTAAGTGCTTGTGTGCATGTGTGTATTTCATCTAGTTGATCATTGTTTTCATCTAGACTTTTTTGGGACTAGTGGTATAAAATCTAAGTAGGCAACTTGTTGACATCATAATTACCATGTGTGGATAAGTCAAGGGGATATGGTCATATGGTTGTGATCACATTATTCCCTAGTTTCTATGTGTATAGTCTCAATTCATGAGATTAAGCATATTCAAAGATATTTGTGTGCAAATTTGGGCTCTCAAGCATTTCGATAGTGTTTTCTATGTTCAAACAGAGTTGAGTAAGCAGTTTGGTGACATCATATCTTACACATGTGAAAGTTTCAAGATCATCTTTTTATATGGATGAATTCCCCTATGAGATAAGATCTTATGAATTAAATCTTAGGTCATGTGATTAATTGAGATAAAATATATGCAAGTGCAAATTTGGGCTCCCAAGTAGTTTGACAGTGTTTTCTCATAACCAAACTTGCATGTGGCAAGAAATAACTAAGCATATTGATGAAGTTATATTTTACACATGTGGTAGTTTCAGAAGAAGTTGATCATATGGGTTTATTTATTTTTATACCTAGTTTATATGAAATAATGTTTATATCATTCAATGGATCATATCAAAATATATGCATGTGAAAAGTTGGCCTTCTAGATAAGTTCTTGATATAGTTGGCTATATGGAAGAAAAAATTTGAGTGAGAAAACTAATTGAATTATATCTTACATATATAAAGGTTCTAGGAGTAGATTAAAATATTGTTGGATTTTACTATGTCATGAGATCATATGGTCCAAATTTTAGACCATGCATCTAAGCGCAACAAAAGTTATTGAGGTTTAAAGTTGGCTTTCTATGCAAATAAGCAAGGGTCCTCATACTTAGTCTATTTTAAATGATGTTAAAGATCAGGACTAAATGAAGATATAATGGTTCATGGGTGTTAATACATCTAGATATATAACTCACAATAATTCAAATAGGTTAAAGTGTTTTTTGGTTAATGAATCTAAAGATTGAGCTCCTTACAAAAGGATCAATAGAGCATTTTTATTCCAAGATGTCAAGATGTAGCAAGATGGTGCCAAGTGTTCGATGTCTAATGTTGAGCAGAGATAAAGATAAATATTCTTCAAAGGATCAATGGTGAGTGGGAGTTCATAATAATTTATATCAATGGTGTGCATTAAATTTAAGAGATCAAAGTGACAAATGTCTAGCATAGATAAAGTGAGGACAATCTCGAAGAAATTGAGGGAGCGTATGAGGTCAAAGTTGCAAGATTCTATGAGATGAGCTAAAATATTCAAAGTTTAAAATTTTTGAATTAGTGCACTATGATTTAAAATTTAAATAATATATATGGTGCATGTTTAATCTAAATATTCAAGGAAATGAGATGCAAGCAAAGTGATTGAGATTTAACTATGACTGTTAGCATTTGAATATTTGAATTTAACAAAGGAAAAACTAATGGTCTATATTTTGGCTATAAATTTTGATTCAAGATGAATTTATTCATGGTGTAAAAATAAAAAACTTATAAGAATATAAGTCACATCTATAAATATATATTTTAAGTTTTGAAAGTGTGTACATTCAAAGTTATGAAGGTTTAAAGTTGACTATGTGTTCATGTTTATTCTGTAAATTACCTGAGAAGATTATTTGACATTATTTTGATGTTGTTTCAATGTCTATTGATGAATTATATATTGAGGAGTGTTTTAGAATCCATGAGGAATATATCTATACATTATGAGGGTTTGACCAATCATATGCAGTATGAATAAAGGGTTAGAAGTTGACTATGTTTTCATTCATAATGATTGTGTGTACAAAGAAGTTGTTTGAGAATACACAGAAGTGAGTAGAGATGACTATGATAATTTGATAATGTCTAAGGGGTTATTTGGAATGGACATATGTAATTAAAAGTGATCATATGTTCAATTTTTGCTTGTTATAGTGCTAAATGGTTAAATAGGTATCCATAAGACCTATAAGGGCTACAAGGGCCTTTTTGATAGGTGTAGCTACTTAAGGGTGACCCTTGGGTGTTATGGTTGACCTATATGGATGGCTATTAAGTTGTGTCTCAATGTGATAGATGATTAAAAAGTTAAAGGCATGCCTATCAGTTGACCAAGGTGTTGATAATCATGAATGTTATATAAATAGTGAAACCAAAGATGATGGTTTCTAGATTTGAGAGAGACTTGTGGAAGACTTAAAAGAGGATTGTGTGAGAATAGTATGCATTGAAGTAAAGAAGAGAGGACAGGTTGTGTTCTTATTGATGATTTGATGAGTAGAATAGTTTTTTGACTATGTGTGTGACTTATAGTTCATATTTATGATGATAGATTAGTGTTCTTACAGTTTGAAGATATGTGAAGAGGTCTGAATGTGCATATGAGGATAGTTTGAGTGAAAAAGGAGAGAGATTGTGGCATGCCTATGTGAGAGGACTGTATGAGATACAGAGGGAGTTTTTTTAGGGGTTAGATAATTAGATATCCATCATCAGGTGTTGAATACATTAATTATAAGGTGGAGGTGCTCATTTCAAAGGAGGGTATAAAGGACTTGATCTTCCTTAGGGGTAGTTGTTCCTTGTGAGATAGGTGTTTCACTAAAGGCCTTTGGTCAAGAGGACTTGATCAAGGTTTTTGGTCTAAAGGAATTGACCAATTTATTATTTGCAATCTCTTATAGGACAATTATTCCATATGTTTCAAACTTGAGAGTGGGTTTTATTCCCCATGAGGGTTTTCCATAGGAACCATGTGTTGTGTGTTTGATCTTGTGTATGCATTGATTTAATGAGATCTCTTGTTAATGTTGCTTGATCAAGTTGATATTTTCTAAATTTTTAATAGTTTAAAAGGATTAAAATTAAAATTGAAATATCTGAACTCACTGATTCACCCCCCCCCTCTTAGTGATTATACCTCTAATAATATTCTAAAAAAGAATGAAAAAATATAGTATTTGTATATTAGTGAAATGATGTGTATGCAATTAGAAATGCATCATGTCTATAAATAAATCTTAGCTTAGATAAGATAGAGCATACCTACAATTCTAATTTGGAATACATTTGTTAAGTAGGAGCATGACAAATATGGAGATATACTAGCCTTGATTAGGGGATTACTTGTCACAATAAACCATCCTAGGAAGGGTTCCAAAGACTATAGTCTAACATAATCATGAAACAACCCTAAAAAGTCCTAGGTTTAATTTTCACTCTATTCTAATAAACAAGAAATTAAATCTAATCTAGTGCACACCAAATCTTTTGGCACAAATTAGGGGTCAAAAATAAAACAAACTAAGCTAAACATGCATAGAAGACATATACTCACATCAATGTATACATAATCCTAATGCATGGGAGAGAATCACAACTGCATTATATGTCTACTCTTATAAATAAGAAATAAAGTTAGGAATACTTACCTTGAAGATGAACCCATCAAGCCTTAATCTCTCCCTTTGCCAAGGTGATTTGCAAGATATTGTTATGTTATGTAAAGATAACAAAGACAAATTAGCTTTAGACTACACAACCTATCTATGCATCTAAAAGACTTCTCCATAAGACAAGATATGTATCTCGAAATAAATTATGGACCCTAAGCTTTATTCCTCAAGTAGAATGGTCAATAAGTAGATGTTCATTCACATGTATTCTTCTTCACTTCTCTATCTTAAAATGGTTGGAAATGAACTTATATATATATAGGCAGATCTTGCCTTAAATCCTTCTAAATATGTTGGTTGTATAGGGTTGACGTAGTCAATCCTATATGTTTTTGGGAGGTAAATCACTAGGTCCTCAGCTAGGTTGGCTGAAAGGATAACAAAAATCCAAGTAAAAAATAGCCCTAAATAGTACAAGGTTGACCCTATCGACCTTGTACAGTAATCAGAAGCTAAAAATTATACAGGGTCGACCCAGTCAACCTAGTACAATTAATTGGTGAAAGGGGGTCAAGGAAAGAATGAGGATAAAGCATGAAAAATGTTTGGAATGGGTACAATAGATAAGAATAATCTTAGGGTAATTTTTTTTAGGATATAAGTGTGTAGATGGCAAGTGGAAAAAGGGACAACAATCTTACGAAGCACTAATGGTCTGCCCACCCCTTTCCTAGTGCACCCCTTAAGGCATGCACTAAGAGAGATTGAGACTTGACAGGTTCTTATAGTCAATAATTGATAAAAGTTTTAAAATATTATGTGTATACATATTCCCCACTTAAAGCTCATCATGTGTCACATAAGTGTAACACGAGATGGTTTTTCAAGATAGAACATGATAACACATAATACTGATGCTAAGTAAAGTGTAGTAAGCAGCAAATAAGATAAACAAAAGGATATAATTTAAAAACACATACCTTTACTTACCTTAGTGTTGTAGATAAATAAGTAGACTATTAGAGAAAGGGAAGGCATCCAATGTTAAGAACACTAGGTGAACCTATAGAAGTTAGTGCAAAATATAGCCAAAAATCAAAAAAAATGGGAAGATAGGCATATGATAGTGAAAAAAATTCTCTATGTCATCACAAATCCAATGCATTTTTTTGATTTAAAAATGGATGAGTAGAAACAAAGATATAAGCAAAACAATCAATTTTCTTGAAAATAATTAAAGATTTTGAATTTTGAAATGTGTTTTCAAATAGGGGAAAGAGAAGTCATCTAGTTATTTTGACTTGTGAAAGAGAAAAAGATCTCTAGAGACCAGACGAGCTAGGATGGTGAGGAAATGACAAGTTAGATGAGGGGGAGCTCCAAGAGGAGCAATGGGTGCACTACAAGTATGTAACTATGAATCTTAAGCCAGTTTTGGAGTACTTTAATGAATTAAGTATATTTTTAGAAAAAAAATAATTTTTAGCATTTTTAGATATTAGAATGAAGCCAAAATAGATTTTATAGGTAGTAAAAATAAATTAGGTAAATGGGTTTGAAGGAATTAGGAAAAAACTTTAAAAAGGCACTTTTTGAGGAAAATGCAAGGGGTCAATAGTGAAAAATAACTAGGTCGACCCAATTGACCTAGTAGGCTAAAAATGGCAAAATCCACATTGCTAACCCAGCAGATATATGATGACCCTGTATGTTTTACATACCGCTAACCTAGTATAGTTTTGCCAACTAATCTAAAAAGTCTAGAATAACAACACAGTACTAGGGAGGGGGAAAAAAGAGGTTTGATTTAGATTTTTAAGTCAACCAGGTCAAAAATAGGGAAATTTTGGTCAAACTAAGTTGACCAAATAACCAAAATGGTATGGAAATATGTACAAAAGGTTGAAAGAAGGCTAGTGTTGGCAATATGATTGTCATTGATGTCAAAAGGGACACTATAGATGTCATTGATGTCAATAGGATCAGGCAAGATTGGTAGAGAGAAGAGCATGTTTCACATTTATACTATGCAAAGTTGTCATGCTTTTACAAAGACCATTTATGGATGTTTGAAGTCAAACAGATAGAAGATCCATTGTGGATTTTTCATGTACATTCTAGAAATATGGTATGCATGTTCAAATGAGATGGAATGAGCCCAAAATTGAATTAGCTCTGCTCTCAAACTAGATAGGGTTTCTTAGTAAAACCCTAAGGGTTTAGCCATGGCATCAACAAGCAAATTTCTATTTTAATGTTGACTTGGTATAGCTGGGAACTAGTAAATTAAGTTACAACTTAAGTCCATCTCATCGTTAATAAATCAGCCCCTCAACCTAGCAATTATTAGCTTCGAGTAATTATCTAAGGAATTTATATTTTCCCAAGTTTAAAACTTAATATATATCCTAGATTAATCAACGGCCCATGCTTCATCATATGTAGATAATCTAAAGAAGTGAAGCAAATTCAAATTATCAAAAGGAACTCCTAGTGATTATGCAAGTGATAAGTGTCACATTCATGGAGCTTGTTAAATAGATACTTAATGAAAGTTTATGTTTGAGCTTTTCAAAAAGATCAATGCTCTACCAAAGCACCAAGTATCATTACTCTATCAGAATCATGCCAAACTCCATCAATGAATCAACCACCTCAAACATCCACCCAATCCACCTTATATAAGATAAGTATTTAGTTTCTAGTATTTCATTACTTTATTTGCTTTTTGCTCACAACCCAATACCTACCTAGCTCCTAAAATCTCACTTTGTGATCCCATCAATCAACCTATTATCAACCTAGATCTACACACAGTAACCATCGATAGTTATCTCAATTGTTGATAGTCTATTCAACCATTGATGGTCACCTTGATCATCGATGTTCACCTTAACCATTGACAATCGCTATGGTAGTAAATTCTACCAAGATATTTCCACCTATCTACCCCTAGTCAAACTTGATTCTCTTATCCTTGCCTATTCATATAACCCTTTCTAATTTTTTGAATCATACCCCAACCATCTAACCCTAGTATTAATTAGCTTATTGTTATTTTAATCATTTCTAGTCTATTTCTTAAGAAAGCATTCTTATGTTCAATTCAGTACCTTTTGACTATTGATGTAAGTACTTTATATTTTGTTTATGAACTTAATTACTTAAAATGTGTGGATTGACAACCACTAAATAAGCTTTTGCTTCTGGGATCTAGCTATCACTAGGCAATCCACTCAACTATCTATCTAAAAAGCAAATTTGCTTTAGTGCTTTCTTATCTATAGGGCATCCTCCCAAGCCAAAGAGGATCCCTTTACAATCATTTGATTCCACGTGCACACAATCAAATAGTTTTTCAACTATATCCATACTTAGTTTCTTCTTTTCCCTTTTCAAAATAATAAGCAAAAATTTATTGAAACATTCTAGCATGCTTGGTGGGACCCTTGTGTCTCTACTTGGGTTCTTGTTTGATTACATTCTCTCTCTATTATATGCTCATTAATGAAATCAAAAGTTTCTTTTGGGATTAAAATTAAGTACATACATCAACTTCTTGAAGGTTTAGTTCACATAACTTAACTTAAAAGTAATGTAATCTATCGTAGCTTCACTCTTTGTTATACACACTCAATGAAACCACTTTCATAAATTAATCATTCAAAAAAATTGAGACAAGGCCCAACTATGATTTCATTACCTAGCAATAACTTTACCCTTTCTTGACAATCCCACTTAGAGGTCATTACCAAGGTGAGAACCATCTGAGCTCTCTATATCATATTGGCTAAGCACCCAACACCCTTATCTTTATAGTGTGTGAAGTGAGGGGGTAGGCCCCAATACTAATCCATATATTGATTCCAATATAGATTCCTTTTGATCACCTAAATACAGCTTGAAAATAACCCTAGACTTCATTTTTAGTACATGCTCAACAAACCAATTTTAGTCACACAACTTCTTTAGGCATAAGCCAAAAGTGAGATTAATTAAAACTATAGGGCTTAACATCTCTTTTAGAGCATGATTTGATTTCTTTAATCATTTTCTTATCTTATCTTTGTTTGAGTAGTGAGGCTATTTATGTTTTTTATCCCCCTATCTCATATAGTTCTCACTCGCCAGTAGTGAAGAGACCTTATGAAGCAACACCCATCACCAAGCCAACCTACCTCTTCTACCTCTTCATCCATGGACTATGTTTTTAAACCAAAAAAATATCCTTGCCCCTCAAGAAGTCCTAATTTACCTTAAGAGGTTCCTTAAGGAGATGTAGATTTTTTTTGTTTTCCTAGATAACAATCTCATACCTTTGCAACATTATCTTACAACCATGTCTTACCGTATCCCATCTTTGGCCCCACCTATAGATCTACCTTATGGCATGCCTCTCAACCTCATTGGTAGTACCTCTATTTCCATGGTTACTACCTAAGCATTGACTACCAAATCTTCTTCATCAACTAATAACCCCTTTGAGACTACTATAGAAAACCAACCAACCCAAACTACTATTGCCTTTATACCTTCCACTCCTACCAACCACTCCTCCAAAATAGGAGTGGCTACCTCTAGCACTACCAACCTTATTTTATTTACTCCCAATCCATTGACCACTACTTTACTTCAAATAATTTTGGTGTCCATATCCTCTACCTTGCGACTGATCAGTATAAGGTTCACCACCCCTCCATTGGTCACCAACCTAACTACCACTCCTTCCCAACAAGCACCCCTTGCATAAATTTTTGGCTATATCCCTAACTTACAAGGGCAAGTACCCATACCCACTACCTAACCACCTATATCTACCTACCCTTATGTATCCTCCACCTAACCATTGACATCCACTTACCAATATGTGGTAGCCTCCCAACCTTCCGCTCACTATTAGTATGTCTCCCAACCATCACAATAGTATGTATCCTATAACATTATGGGTGAAAAACCTAAAGTAGACCTAATTAATATGTTAATGGACAAGATGACCACCTTAGATTCATCCATTTTGGGTACCTAAAACATCTTGTTATATAAATAGATATGTAATGAGCCCATCTACCCATCTGTACCTATCAGGCCATATCCTCCCTAGTGGGAACTTCTTAAGTTCTCTAAATTTTGAAGTAAAGAGGATCACCAAAAACACCTTAGGGCATTTAGGCATGCTTGTTATCTCGTCAGCTATGATGATGCCCTTCTTCTCTATAGCTTCCTTATGTCTCTATTTGGTCTAGCATTAGATTGGTATAGTGCCATAGCCAAGCACTCCTTTGTCTCCTTTACCCAACTAGCTCAAACCTTCTTGGACCACTTTTCAATCAATATCTCTAAAAAAGTTTATATCACCTACCTCTACTCAATCTGGTAGTTTGATGATGAATCCATTGTCGATTTTGTATCTCATTGGAAGATCTTAATTAACCAACTTTCTTTCTCCCTGCCTCAATCCAAACTCATAGAGATCTTTACTTAGGCATGTGCCAAGCATATCTCCTCTACACTATGTGTCTAAAGCTTCTGAACCTTTGATGAAGCTTTTACCATGGTGCATAAGTTAGATAACTGAACCATTAACAAAGGAAAGCTAAAGCTCTAAAATAAGAACTCAACCTACAAAACTAATGATGCCTCTTCTTCTAAGTTAAGCAACTAGTCTAATACCATTACTAAGAGCAAAGGAACCACAAATGCAGTTGTCCTTAAAGTCACTCCACCTTCTATAAACCAACCAAATTCTTCTAGTTCTTCAAAGCAAAACATGAGGAACCAAAACTAGAAAACTCAGAAGCAATTCACTCCACTTGGAGAATCATATGCTTCCATATTAGACAAGTTATTGAAAGCCAACATCATTCAACTTCCTCCTATCAAACCTCCTTAGTAGTTTGATACCTCTCATCATGCACCTAGTTGGTTCAATGAGAATGATCTATATTCATTTCATTGGGTAATAAGACATGATGTCAGTAGGTGTAATACCTTCAAGAGCCTTGTCTAATCCCTCATTGACAAGGGGGAGCTTATATTAGACAATCTCAATGTGCCATCAAACTAATCCCTCAATATATTTAGATAACCCTTACCAAACCATGCTCTTACCAAGAATGAGAGAAATAATATCAAGTGTTCTCATGATACCCATACTGTTAACATGGTTCTTGACACACTCATTACTAAAGAACCTATTGACCAACCTATTTTATCCCTAACCCTCTCCATTTATTGAGGTAGCATAGTTACCTTCTCTTTTGGAAACCCAAATTGAGTAAACACCATCTTCTCCTCTTCCACTTATTGAGGTAGTGGAGTCATTAACCTCTCTTTTAGTCAATATAACTAAACACCCAACCATTGCCACCCTACCTTCACCTTTAAATATCAATTAAACCACTCCTTTAAAAAATATTTTTGAGGAAGAAATCCCCATGTCCACTCCTCCCATATATGAGCCACCTATCTCAACCTTGCATACTTTTAGTGAGGAAGAGGATGAGGTTACCATCCCTATGTCTCTACCTATGGTCTTATCTTTCAAATCCACTATTCAAGGAATCAAACCAACCTACAAACCATTCTCTAAAATAGTGCAAAAATTGAAATTTATCTCCAACCTTGACATGGATCAAGCCACCTAATGGCAGCAATTAGGGATACCTTATATCACCAAACATGAACTTCCAGCCATACCTTTAGCAGACCAACCCACCACTTCTACTATCTAAACTCCAACCTTATCAACCAAACCAATAACAACTTTTATGAATCTAAAAATCCCTTAACCATCCAAGGCACATAAACCCCAAGAGACCAAATCACCCTCTCAAACCAAACTAATAAAACTGATCAAGAACCTTGGTACCTCCCCTAAACCAATCCTTAGTTACCCATATATGAAAGTGGGCCTAACCCCTTCAAACCCACCAACCAAGTGCCAAACCAAAGCAACCAAAGAGGTAAATCCACCCAAAGGCTTGATGGCTCAAATTTTACCTTCTAAAACCTTGTCTTCCATTTTAGGACCTCATACCTCTACCTTATGAAGGAATATAATTATCTTTACCAATACCCCATCACCTATTTTGGTTACATATTCACAACTACTTTTTGACACACCTCTCTTCACCACACCAACAATACCTAATCTACCTACCTTATGATCCTCCATATCTAGTTCATCAACTTCCTTACATAAATTAAATCCATCAACTAAGCACACCACCTTACCCAAAACACCTACTTCCAAACCTATTTCCATGCAACACTCTACCTTAACCATCAAAGCAAAAACCGCTACATCTCTACCACCTTTAGCTAAGTCCTACTCAACTATTTTTCATTGGTTATTACAAAACTCTTGTGTAGCCTTACCTCCCATCAGTCCCTTTGAACCTATTGCTTCAAAACCCATATGTTACAATGACCACCAAGTGTGTTCTTATCCTAAGACACCTAACCATGACATGGAAAAATGCAAAGCTCTTCAAATTGTTATCCACTAGCTTTATGATGAGGACAATCTATTAATAGATAAACCTCCTATGGGCCCCATGCCAATACAACCAATAACCATACCTACCCAACACTTACCTACTCCTCTACTCTCACCTCAAAGTGAAGATGAGTTTAATCAATCTCCTACCTCTAACTCTCCTTCTATCCATACCATCAACATGGTCATGAGATCATAACAGAAGGATAAGGGGAAGGATAAGGTTTCTATTCCATGGGCATATCCATCTTTAACCTCCCAACCAACCCATACCCAACCATCTCTATCTTTGACCAAAATTAAGGTATCTGTTTTAGGTACCGCCTAATATAACCCCTTAAAATCCATCAAGAGATTTATGCTCAAGAAACTTCAATAGACCCTAGCAAAAATGAGCTTGTATGAGTTGATCTCTTCCTCTCCCCATCACTACCAAAATCTAATAGAGGCTCTACAATCCATCAAGGTCAAACCTGAAGACCCTCAACCTATATCAACCTTTATTGGGACCTTTCAAATTTTTGACCCTATTACTTTCAAGGATTCATAAATATTGTTTATCCATTCTGAGGACCCAGATCCTCCTCTCTTCATTACTACTTACATCAACTAAACCCACATCAAATGGGTCATGATTTATGGGGGAGATAGCATTAACATCATTTATTCTTGTCATACAATGTCATGTCTAAGACCTTGATCATCCTTTGGTCATTCAATGATACCATGGCCACCACCTTAGGAACTATCATCCTTCATATCCATTTAAGACCCTGCAATGTCTTATTAGAATGACCTTAGATTCACTCCATGGGTTTCATCCCCCCTACCCTCCATCATTGCATTAAGTTTGACCATGAAGGCTAGATCATCACCATCCAAGCTGACCCAAGTCCTTTCTTGATATGTAACATGACCTATCACCCCAATGATATCCTCATACCCCCATCCAACACACCTTCATTATCTAAAACCCAACCTTCAACCACCAAAGCAAATATCATATCCCCTTCCACCAATGAGGCATCAACCAATTCCTTTATCCCTTTAGACCAAATACCCACCATCGACCCTTTGAAATTGACGTTTCATCACCTTTTACTAGGGGAGTATCACCTTTTATCCTTTGATGCTTTCCCTACTCCTCACAAGTATGGGAAAATCACCAACTAGCCAAGATATGACCCTAATATTAGAACTATCATTCCCTTTAGACCTCCCTATTTTCAGACCCATTTTATTTATGGGGGAATCAACAAAACCTTGGCACTTCTACCACCTCTCTTTCACCTAGGCCATGTAACACTAATTTTTCCTACCTAGATAAACTAAGATTTTCCAAGGCATACCTCCATTTATGTACTTGGAAAGGCTTTATTCTTATGTGATATGAGCATGGCCCACATGAATTGGCCCATTGAAACTAGGAAACTTCATCAGAAACATGTCCTTGGTTTCATCTTACCCAAAAAGAAGCAACCCAAACCAAATGTTATTACCATTATTGAGAAAGATGCCCCGTACTCACCAACCCCTCCTCCATTTGTATGTGAGGATAATGAAATCATCCCACCTAATTTTTTTTCATCAACATTATCAGCCTTAGACCCCTAACTTATCAAAAGGAAGGGGTAACAATCACCATTCCTTTGACCCATCTAGAAATGATAGGAGAAGACTCTCCAACCATTAACATTATTCAGTGCTAAGATGATGATTCTATTCTCACCTACTTTGGTGCCCTAGATTCTCCATCCAAAAATCCCTTCTTCCTAAGACCTCAACCATGTTGAATGAATCCACCATGGATATCAACTTGGGCACTCTAGATAACCCCTACATTGTCAAACTTGGCCAATCACTAAATAACAAGGAGCTTTGGGAATTCCCTTCTTTCCTCTAAGACTGTAGTATAGCCATTACTTGATCTTATAGTAAAATTACTAGAATTGACCTTGCCATTATTACCCATAACATAGTCACCAATTGTGATGCCAAGCTTATCAAATAAAAGCGTTGATGCATGTACCCTTACATAGCCCTTTATATCAAAGAAGAACTTTAGTGTCTTCTATCTGCCACTTTAATTCAACCCATTGACTACCCCCAATGGGTCTTTAATGTTTCACCTATCACCAAAGACATAGGGGACTATGCATTTATATGGACTTTCATGACCTCAACCTCACCTACCTCAAAGATGACTTGATCAGCAACCATCTTGTTGATCTTATAGTTGGACATGAGATTATATCTCTCATGGATGGGTTCTTAGGTAATAATCAGATCTTAATTACTCTCAACGATCAACATAAGACTGCCTTTACCACCTTATGGGGAACCGTATGCTATAGAGTCATGCCTTTTGTGATAAAAAACATTGGTGTAACTTACCAATGTGTCATGACCTTATCCATAGGATTATTGAGGACTATGTGGATGACCTTCTTAGAAAATATAAACTTTAAAAAGATATCTTGGCCATTCTTAAGATCATCTTTGAATGCCTCATCTATTACCATGTCTGCCTTAACCCCAAGAAATTCATTTTTGGGGTCTTGTCAGGAAATCTTCATGTTTTTATTATCTCCTTTCATGAAATCAAAGTCGATCAAGCCAAAATCAAATCCATCCTTGACATGCTTCCTTTTATCAACCTCAAGCAACTCTGTAGCTTGTAAGGGAAGCTTCAATCGATTCATTATTTTATCTCCCAGCTTTTAGACTGATGCCAATCCTTCCACCACCTTCTAAAGAAGGATGTATCTTTTAAGTGGAATAGTGACTACAAAAATGACTTTGATTCACTCTAAAATACCTTTTGTCTCCACCTATCCTTACCCCTCCTAAGGATGACCAACATTTATACCTTTATATCTCCACCACTGATCATTCCCTAAGGGTAATGTTAGTTCACCAAGATGAACAACACAAAGAGCAAGCCATATATTACATTATCTACATGTTTGTAGAATATGAGACTCAATATACCCATACTGAGAAGTTTTTCTTAGACTTAGTCTTCATGGACACCAAGATTCACCACTACTTTATTAACCATAAAAACTATGTCATAACCAACATTGACCCACTCAAGTACATGTACTTCAAGCCATACCAAAACTAGTGTATGGCAAAGTGGCTTATGATCTTAGTAGAGTTTAACCTTGATTTCCGTCAGCAAAATTCAACTAAAGGGTAAGTCATTACTAACCAATTGGCTAAAGTACCTTTAGTGGATAATCAACTTCCTCCTCTTGAGTTCCCTGATGAGTCCATTGTGACCCTTTCTCAAGGGTATTTTAACTATCAAGTCACCATGTTTTTCAATGGATCAAAACATCAACATGGTGGGGGAGTGTGTATCATCCTCATCCCCTTTGATGGTGAACCTCTTCCTTTGTCTTTCAAGCTTGATTTGGAATGTACCAATAATATGGCTGAGTATGAAACCCTAGTGATAGGCCTTCAAACTACCTTAGCCCTAGGAATCAAATAATCAACATCTTTGGTGACTCCCAAATTGTATTCAATCAAATCAATGGATCTTGCCAATATAATAATGATGTCCTCTAACAGTACAAGTAACTGGTTGATGAACTCTTGGCATCATTTGAACAATGTCGCATCTAGTCAACCCATGATCTACTAATAAGTTTATTGACACCATGGCTTCCCTTACCTCTTAGATACCATATTCACCCTTATATTCTAAGTTTTCTATCATTATGCATAGGCTAACCTAGCCTTCCTATGTCAAACTAGACTCTTCCACCATTTTCAATGTGGAAGAAACCCAAACTGACCTTTGGTATCAGTAGACCTTCAACTATATTAACCTTGCCATCATTCCTTCTGGTCTTTCTAAGAATTCTATAAGAGAATTTATCTAGATTGCATCATGTTATACCATTATTGGGGGAATTATTTACAAATAAAGCTTTAATGATCTTCTCTTATGTTGCCTACGTAGTCACAAAGCCTCTCATGTTATCAAAGAAACACATAATGGTATTTATGGAGGCCACTTTAGTGGCCTTGTTATAGATAAACGAATCCTTTGCCTTGGCTATTATTGTCATATAATTAACAAATATTATTGTTATTACATGAAAAAGTGTGTCAAATGTCAACAACATGCTAATTTTCATCATACACTTAGCCATAGTCTTCAAGTTTTCACTAATTTTTGGCCCTTCTCACAATGGGATCTAGACCTCACTAGTGAAATTAATCCCCATTCGTCATAGTGATACCACTCTATCATCACTGAAACTAAGTATTTTACCAAGAGTGTAGAATCTATCCCCTTAGTCTTAATCAAAGCAAAAAATATTAACGACTTTATCAACCACCATATCATCTGTTGCTTTGGTGTTCCTCATAAGATCATCACTAACAATGTTAAATCCTTTAAAAACAAATAAGTCTAAGGTTTATGTGATGAATTTAGAATTAATTTAAGCTTCTCCTCACCCTATCACCCTCAAACAAATGGACAAGTTGAGGCTTCTAATAAAACTCTTAATAACATGCTAACTAAAATGGTCAATGCATTTGGTCATGATTAGAATCTACACAACCCCTTTGCCTTATGGGAATATCATACTAGCATTAGAACCCCTATGGGTGATACCCCTTTCTCTCTTATGTTTAGATCAGAGGTCATCTTGCCTCTTGAAGTCCAAATCCCCTCTCTTTGTATAACTTTTCACAATATTATTTCTGAGGATGATTATCATCAGCATTGTTTAGCCCAACTAGAGCTACTCGATGAACATTATTTAGTATCCCTTACCCATATTTATGTTTATCAAGAGCATGTCAAGAGTGCCTAAAATAATAACCTTAAAGTGAGAGAATTCAATATCAAAGACCTCATCCTAAAGGAAAACCAACATGTCACTAATATGGAGAAAAGAAAGTAGGGAAAGTTTGCTTTCAATTGGTTGGACCTTATATCATAACCCACAAGTATGGAATAGGAGCTTGCTAGTTGTCTTCTCTCAAAGGCCAACCAAAATTGGATCCCCTTAATGCTTTGCATCTACATCTGTTCTTTTGTTAATAAGGATCAATCTCACCTTTTGTCTAACTTAAGCTCATCCCTTGCCATCTACCTACATTCCATCTCCCCAGTTTAGGGGAAACCAATTATAATTGAATCATCTGATTATCTATCACCAACATAGCCTTATCTTAAACAATAGGTATCATGGCTCTACCTATGGTATGATTCTCATGGTAATTTCCACTGCTTTATAAGATAGATTCACATGATCATTGTCATCTAAACTTCTTTACACCTAATCAACCTTCTTTTGCTTTTAGTTTTGCCTTATAAAAGTGAACCCTTAAGCTTATATAAGAAAGTATATGTCTAGAAAAATCAAACAAGAAAAAATCAAAATCCACACCATTATCAATCATGGGTCATTCCTAGCATTCAAAAACTGCTCCCTTGAAGGACAACTATTGAAAATTTATTTGAAATTACCAAAATGTAAGGTGGACCACTCCCTTGAAGAATAGTTATCAAAAATCATTAAAAAAAGTAAATAAACTTATACCACTCCCTTGAAGGATATTTGAGTAAAGCATTTTTTCAAAAGAATAGAAATTTTATGGAAGCTTCCTGCATCGATCAACTTCCCCTACACAAAAACAAAGTAAAATACCCATCATCACAATCACAACAAAATCAAACTAATCTTGAAAGTTTTAATCGACTCTCAAACATCATAATAAGGTGGAAGCCATAATCAACTTTCACAATTAGACTTCTTGCATCAATCAGTCTACATAGCTTGGCATAGACTTACTTATATTGGCTCTTTAGACACCTATATAAGGGGCATGCTAGTCTCATAATAAGGTTCCATTTTCACCCATTTCCCCTTTACTTACTATAAGCAAGGGATTTTTGATCTTACTTGACATTATGTGGTCAAGATACCTTTTTAACCAACTAATGAATGCTAATATGAAGCATTCGACAGGCTTATGTTCATTAAGCCAATCCAAATTCAATTTTGTTTTCATCCTTGTCAACGAAGAAGCATTGTGACATATTCTTATCATATTGTGACTAGTTGATATTTTCATTATGACATTTGTCTCTTGATTATATTCTTTGGTCTCACATCTAGTATTGTTAATTAAATTACCTCATGTGTTTTATCATAAAAATTAACAACAAACATAAACATATCAAACATGATAATATTACAACATTTATAATCAATTAAAGTAACCAACCATTTTTCACCACATGTCTAAGTATAAAATAATGTAGCATATACTCTTTAAAATTTCTCATGTCATAAGCATAACCAAAATTTAAAACCATCTCATGTCTAGCTAAACCTGTATTAGCATCTAACATCCGTAACATAAGCATAATCCATGATCAAATATGAACATCACATCATAAGCATCAAACCATAAACTATAAACATGAACATAAACAAAGAGAGAGAGAGAGAGAGTATAACTCATGAGTCAAATAGCATAAATGTGTACAAGTAGATAGACATGTCTCTCTCTCAAAATGTGCATCTCACCGCATCAACTCAGGAATCAAAATGATATAAAAAATGTCATAATATAGTTGTACCCTATCTATACCCTAAAAGAATCACTACCTTCTAGATCACCACTAGATCCTAGTGCCTACCCACCTGCTATGCATACCAATCCTTCAATTTTCCATGTCTAGCCAGATACAGATGTTGCCCACTACCTTAGTGTCACCACACTGACACTGCCTACTAAGCTATCCCTATACTCACCCCATCATAGCTCCTATGGGTACTATGTCAAAATTATGCCCTTATAGTACCATAGCTCTTCCATTATAGCCAATTATTTTTCCATAGGGATGGTTCCTAGTGGTCTTGTCTATGCTACTGCTCCTCCTCCTCCTCTATGCCTTAGAAAGTCCCTCTAGTAGGTCACCAAGCCTAGTGAGGTCCTGGCTTGATCCCTCTCACTTATCATAGTATTAACCTGACCCTATAAGGTATCAACCTAACCCTATAGTGTATAAATATGACCTTGTAATGTGTCTACCTACCCCTTTAATGCTATAACCTTTCCTTATGCAGCAACTAAAGCCACTCCTATCTATCCATCGTGGTCAGCCAGATCCATAGCCATCAACCTCACACCTTCATCATCCATGCCAATATCTATAACTACATATATAATTTGGTACCATGCCATGTACCCATCTATAAGCCAAACATAATTTATCTGTGCCTTAGCTGGTAGCTCCTCATAGTCTAGCAAAGTCAGCATAAGATGTGGATCTGGAAATAATATATTTGAATCCTCACTTGTACTTAGGGAATGGACCTAGAGTACCCTATATTATTCTAAATTATTAGCATACCCTATCCAATGGGATCAAAACCACCTCCCTATCTCACCTGTCAAGTATCCATCTATAGCTCTAAAGGGAGAGTGTCTACCTTATATAGCCAGGCCATAATAAAAACTAGACCTAAGGCCTCCAAGTGATGTCTCTTATCACTAGTGCACCTAGTGCACCCCTAAACCATTCCACATCATGTGCACCACCTCTTACATGTGATGTATCAAAATCACACCTCCATTACATGAATCTAATGGGGAACTCTATCTATGTGAAACCTAACCATGACAACCCCACTAACATTAGCACCCTGATGTGCTCATAGGCCCAACAATGTAGAACCAATCTGAAACTGATACCATACCTCTTTTGGGCCCTAAACCCCCATAACTCCTTATATATTTGTACAAGTATAATAGGCACCTAACCAAATACAATTTGACCTAGTAGTAGCTTGACTATCACCCCAAATAGAAAGTATGTAAACCTCTTATTGCTTGAGTTAAGAAGCACAAAACATGTAATAAAAATCATGAGCATGGTCATGAGTCTGCTCTTAATCAAAACCCTCCCATACAAAGAACTATACCTAAACCCCCTAGCATTTAGTTTTACCTAATCACTCTTGTCATGTAATATCCCCTGTTTCCCTTCAAATCTGAAACTAAATATTTTTGAATTGATTATCTTTATTCATGCAAAATATCTTCAAATAGATAAATAAACCACAGTATAATCTCTTATTTATTCACTCAAAATGATTACAATAATGAATCTCTGGCATGCATATAAATTAATACAAATATCATCTCAAAACTTGATCTTTTACAAATTTGGAACGGCTCTCAGGTTGCTGTGTGAACAACACAGTCACCATCATCGATTGATATACTATCGACATCAATTTGTAGTCAGCCAATGTCAGTCACTGGGATGCCGATGTCAGTTCCAGTGTCCCCTGCAGTGTTGTTCGGCCCGTGGCAGAATAGTACATAATTGTACAGATCGGTATGGATTCTATACAGAAGCAAGATAATATGTTGTGACCTATATTATGGATACCTAATCTGAAGATCTTTATCTGTATAATTTATTGAATCAAAACATAATGAAATAAATCCATAAAATACCTGTGATAACTTTTGTGTGAAGTTATCTCTCAAACCTGTAAACCTCTGTGATAACTTCTGTATGAAGCTATCTCTCAAATTGGTAATAGATCAGTTGATCTCTCACAACCTCTGAATCGCACACAATGAAGAGTGAATGTTCTTCAATGCAAATGGAATACTGGAACCCTTGGCTCAATTTTCACAGAAGAATTCTTAGCAATAATCAATATCAATAATCAATCATAATCTCAAACTCTCTCCCATGAGAAACCCTTATACCCTCAAAAAAGGTGTGTTTCCAAAATTAGATTTTCTTAAATTATAATTAGGGTTTCTTAAATTAGAATTAGGGTTTTAAAATTAGACCAAATAATTAATATTTGATTAAATCAATCAAATATTAATATCTCCCTCAATACATGTCAAAGCCTCGAACCGTCTGAAGCTGGTGAACCAGGGAGTGATTCCACACATGATCATGCCATAATAGGGATGGTCCACTGAGTGCCAACATTCCCTATATAATAGGAGCTTAGGCAAATGTGTCTGAAAGAGCCTGAATGATAAGCCAACTAGACAAATTTTTCTAATCAAAGCCAAGCCAAGCTCCACCATGACCCTCTATCCATCCTATCAGCCTACGAGGGTCGTATAATAGGCTAACCATCATCTCTAAACATGTCAACTAAAAAGGGGACATGACAATCCACCCCTCCTGAAATTGCTTGCCCTCAAGCAATCGCTGAATGATAAACCAATCAATCCACCTAGATCCCAAATGTAGTCATGATCTACCCCGCTATTAATCAACACAAACTCCATGCCATGTCCATCACAACTCTCATCTAATGGCATCACATCATCCCTAGTACCAAGATAAGAATCCCAACATCCAATCCAAGAATGAAAATCAACTGGTAACTCAAGTAAACTCCTCACCTGAATAATATCTAAATCTGGAATGTGAATGCTAGACATACTTGTATCATCATCAACATGTGACCTGACTATAATAGAAAGCTGAGTCCCTACCACATGTGCTAACTCTTGAACTAAACTCACCTCAAGACAAAGCTCATCCACATGTCTCTCTTGTGTTGGTACTAATGTGCACTTGGCAGTGCACTCTCCCATATCGTGTGGTATGAGCCTCTCCATCCGATGAAAGAACATATTTTTGATGTTGCTGCCCCGTATTGCCTTAATAATATGTGTCTTCCCACCAACATCAAAATGAACCTCCATGTCCTTAAGATGAAGAGTGACTTCTTTAAGGGAATGAAGCCACTTCATACCCAAGACTAAGTCTATGTCCCCCATGTTCACCACATAATAATTAGCATTGAACTCATAGTTGTTCAATCATAATGGGAGGTCTCTAATCATCCACTCACACCTAAGAGTGTGACTGTTGGCCACCTTAACTTTAATGCCCTCAAAATATTTGGTAGTGAGTCCACACTTCTCCACAAATCTAGCATCTATAAAATTATGTGTGCCTCATATATCAAGAAGGGTGATGACCTTCTGTCCTGCCAAAACTCCACGGAGTCTGAATGAATCATCTGACTAAATGCTGGATAGGCATGCCTCTTGTATGTGTAGCTCTAAATCTGCCTCTACCTTAGGCTCCTCAAGACTATCCTACTATTCAGAATCTTCTAATTCTGAATCCTCATAATATGCCCACATCACATGATTTGCCTTTCCCTTAGGCCTCAAAGGACAATCGTGATTGGCATCATATGGACCTTTGCAGTAGAAGAAAAGCTTTTTCCTACGTAGATCGTTAAGAGCCTCTCAATCCAAAGGTGGTGTTGTTGGGTTGGCCTTTAAATCATTCTTAACACCTGATTTATCTTTGTTGAAATCTAATCCCTCTCTATCTCCATTAAAGCACTTATGGTCTCAGGATGAAGAAGTACCTCTAGAGTTAAATTTACTAGATGGGGCTATCATCTCCATACTGTGCGCCTTCTTCATAGCTACATGTAATGAAGGAGGATCAAAGCCTTTGATCTAACCTCTCAATGGTTCTATCAATCCCTCCATGAAGAGCATTACAAGTCGCCTCTCTGAAATGTCAGGAACCACGACTGATAACTTTTGGAAGTCACCAATGTAAGACTCTAGACTGCCACTCTAGCGCAACTGTGCCAACTCTCAAAAATAAGATTATGGATCCTTCCTATCAAAATGCTCCACTAGCCTATCCATAAACTCCTGATAAGATGTGATCTGATCATGATGGAGTGTCACCATCCTGTGGTGCCACCAATCATGAGCTACTCCCTCAAGATGCAGTGTCACATATCTGATAGCATCTCCCTCAGCCATCAGATGCAATGTGAGAAATGTGTCTAGCTTACTAATCTAGGCCTACATTGTGACCTTGCCACTACCATCAAACATCGCTAGTGTGAGCCTACTCCTAGCCTGCTTCAGATCATTATTTAGGTGTCTAAGTCTCCAATCATGTTGACCTCGGTTATGCTCTCTCCTCTGTGTGAGGAACCAATCAAAAGTAATCCTCTCTCTGACCTCAGGTGATAATAACTCCCACTCCTCATTCACTACCATAAGCATGTCAGCAAATAGGGGCTCTCCTGCCGCCTCCTCTACTGGGGCCTCTGGTTCCTCCTATAAAAATGTAGGCCATGTAGGCCTATTAGCTATCCTAGAATGGGTCAGCTATGGTCTCTGATTAATAGTAGCACTCCTGTTATCTCCTTGCTCCCCATTCTATCAAACAGGTGTGTTCATCCTCTTTACCATAGTAGTGAGTGCCTGTAGTGCCTGATTCATTTGTTGCTGGCCTGTAGCCATAACTCGAAAGAATTCTTGAGTATCATGATCATCATTATGCCTGTGGCCCCTGTGTGGGCTACCCTCACACCTGTCACTCATAGTGATTAGCTATTGTTCTAAAACTTGGTCGCCTTCAAGCAAAGCTCTACTACGTGTGAAATACCTATGTGGTCCCAACTCTTGTGGCTGCATAAGATTGTCAAACCCTCAAGATGGTAGGATTTAGCTCTGATACCACTGTAATATCCCCTATTTCCCTTCAAATCTGAAACCAAATATTTTTGAATTGCTTATCTTTATTCATGCAAAATATCTTCAAATAGATAAATAAACCATAGTATAATCTCTTATTTATTCACTCAGAATGATTACAATAATGAATCTCTGGCATGCATATAAAGTAATACAAATATCGTCTCAAACCCTGATCTTTTGCAAATCTAGAATGGCTCTCGGGTTGATGTGTCAACAACACAGTCACCATCATCAGTTGATATACTACCGACATTAGTCTGCAGTCGGCCGATGTCAGTCACTAGGATGCCGATGTCGGTTTCGATGTCCCCTACGGTGTTGTTCGGCCCGTGGCAGAACAGTACGTAATTGTACGGATTGGTATAGATTCTGTATAAAAGAAGGATAATATGTTACAGCCTGTATTCTAGATACCTAATTTGAAGATCTTTATTTATATAATTTATTGAATCAAAACATAATGAAATAAATCCTTGAAATACCTGTGATAACTTCTGTGTGAAGTTATCTCTCAAACCTGTAAACCTCTGTGATAACTTCTGTATGAAGCTATCTCTCAAATTGGCAATAGATCAGTTGATCTCTCACAACCTCTGAATCACACACAATGAAGAGTGAATGTTCTTCAATGCAAATGGAATATTGGAACCCTTGGCTCAGTCTTCACAGAAGAATTCTTAGCAACAATCAATATCAATAATCAATCATAATCTCAAACTCTCTCCCATGAGAAACCCTTATACCCTCAAAAAAGGTGTGTTTCCAAAATTAGATTTTCTTAAATTAGAATTAGGGTTTCTTAAATTAGAATTAGGGTTTTAAAATTAGACCAAATAATTAATATTTGATTAAATCAATCAAATATTAATATCTCCCTCAATACATGTTGAAGCCTTGAACCGTCTGAAGCTGGTGAACCAGGGAGTGATTCCACACATGATCATGCCATAATAGGGATGGTCTGCCGAGCACCAACATTCACTATATAATAGGAGCTTAGGCAAACATGTCTAAAAGAGCCTGAATGATAAGCCAACTGGACAAATTATGCTAATCGAAGCCAAGCCAAGCTCCACCATGACCCTCTATCCATCCTATCAGCCTACGAGGTCATATAATAGGCTAACCATCATCTCTGAACATGTCAACTAAAAAGGGGACATGACATGTCACCATATAAAATCTCAACATGATCATCTCACTCCTCATACTCTATATGGTAAATTAGATCACGTTAAAGTGGAAGTCAGGTGATCCTATGTACGTCCTCAGGCAAGATAGTCATCTCTTTGATTGGTAATAAGAAAGTGTTCATAATAGGATCCCATCTCTAAATGAGTGTTACAACCATGAATGCATCTTAAGGTACATTTTAATAGTGCCTCATCACTCCCAACCCCACCTCCTCCATGTGGGCCTAATAGGTTGGGTTCATCCCCTGTTGGATCTTTATGAAGATATGTGATACTCAATCATGCATCAGTATCTACACCCTAGCCTACACCAACTAAAAAACATAGCTTAGTCACCTACACCAATATCACCTACCCCATTCTACCTTAACTTTAAAGTAACTAACCTATTTCCTTACTTATCCTACCTATCTACCCAATACCACCAATATTGCCTTTTAAACATACACTGCTAACCTATACCTAGCACACACTAACTCTCTTTGCCTTAGCATTTTTACACACTTTTTAAACTTATATTTTAACTTAGTTTATCATTAATGGTTATGGTGACCTCCAAAAGTTAGGAATCCTTTTTTCTAAGGATGTTGACCCTGATCATTGATGGTCACTATGGGTATTTCAAAGCTAGAACACCCAAACCCTATCTACCCCAAGAACTACCTCAATAATGAGCTAATCAAACCTAATTTACTAACCTAACCCTTAACCAACCCAAATAACCTACCCCCCCCCATCAATTTCTAATTTTACACACCAATTTACCCATATTCCACCAAAATCCCTAACTAAGGCATAACAAACAAAGCCTAAGCATTTCAACCTCCCCTGACCTCCCAACCCAATGCACATGCATAAAATCAATCTACGCTACCAAATTAAAGGCACCCCCTACATTATTTTATGATCACTATCATGGAGTCAACCATAGACCTACTCATCCTCATCTATGCCTACATGCTCCTGACATCCAGATTGGTCCCCTCGATCCCCCTCTATCTTAGTAAATATCTTCATCAATCCCTTTCACCATAAAACATAAAAAAACTAGAGCTCAAATTCAACTAATAAAATGTAGCAAATGAGTGAAAAGTGATTCAAATTTTACTTTTGATCATAGATTTTTTAGGGTTTGCACCTAATTATCGATGGTCACCCTTGAGCACCCTGACCATCGATGATCAAGATGCCCTACTTTGTTCCTTCCACTTAAGCATACCTCTTTTTGGCTAATCCCAACAATTTTTTTTACCCACCCATGGAGATTACCTTCTCCAATCCCATGTGACCACCTTATCACCTCACTATTGGTCTATTTTAGCCCATCTAGCAAGTGTTTTGTGACACTTTTTGCTTGGTCCTTTGACCATAATGATAGCATTTCCATGTTTACTCTTTTAAACTTCCACCACCTCATACCTATCTAACCTACTTATGTCTTTTTGGGAGCACTTCCTACCTCAGATACCCATGACACTTGACCTATTTGTATTTTCACTGATAGCACTTCCTACCTTAGATACCCACCAAAACATATACATTACTTTAGAGACTTGCTAGTGTACCCAAATTCCACACCTAAATGCAGTCACATAGTCCACTTGTCCATTGTCCTCCTCACACCAACCTTTACTTTTATCAACTATGGTAGCCTAGTCTTTGCATGATCTTGGCTATTACACCTTTTATCACACTTTGTGTGTATGTTTATGCTATAGTTTGTAATGTATCACCTACCTTCATGACATCCAAATTCATCATCAATGTCACCCACCTTATCAAACCTGCACTAAATTTTGTTTTACCTCATCACCTCCTAGTTTGAGGGGTAACACCTCCTCTCATACTTGAGGCAACCAGACCTTTGACAAATATCAAATTTTATTTTATAATTTATTGATTTAATCCACACAACAAAAGGGGAAAAATGTAGACACCAAAAATATACATACCATGATTTTAAATGTCAAAATACCCCTTTACCACTTTGGGACCCTCTCGAGACTAATATGACCCTCTAACCCTTAACTAAGCTTAATCATAATTATTTTGACCAAATTGGCTTTACCCTAACTTTTACCTATTTTGACCCTTCACCCTCAACCATCAATGGTCCAATTTACTACCAATGGTCACCTTGACCATCGAAGGTTAGGTTTCATCTCCTTAACCACCAACATGCAAACTCATCCACCGTGCCTTTTTAAAAATAACTCATCTAAATCTAGTTATGATCCATTGCATGTATGAGTTAAAATTAGGAAGCCCAATTGACATCTTATTACAACTATCTTGCCTTGACTATAAGAAGAGAAGAGCAAAGAGGTGAAATCCATCTCTAATTATTATTAAGAGCTTGTGTATCCATGATTCTCTTTTTTTAGGTGAATCATCATCGACAATCTAGTGAACCAGCTACTGCATCAAAAAGCCAACTTGCCACCACAGCTTCGTCAAAGTGCCAAGTACCATTACTCTGTCAAAATCACACCAAACTCCATCAATGAATCAAACAACTCAAGAATCTATCCAATCTAATTTATATAGGATATGTATTTAGTTTCTAATATTCCATTACTTTATTTATTTTTTGCTCATAGCCCAACACCTACTGAACTCTTAGAGTCTCACTTTGTGATCTCATCAATCAACCTAGATTTATACATAGTAGCGGTTGATGGTTGTCTCAACCATTGATAGTATATCCAACCACTTATGGTCACCTTGATCATTGATGGTCACCTTAACCACTGATGGTTAGCCCAACTATCGATGGCCACTATGGTATTAAATTCTAGCAAGTTGTTTCCACCTATCTACCCTCAATCAAACCTGATTCTCTATGTCCCTACCTATTTATAGACCCCTTTTTGATTTTTTGAAGCATACCCTAACCATTTAGCACTAGTATTAATTAACTTATTACTATTTTAATCATTTCTATTATATTTCTTAAGTAAGCATTCTTGTTTTCAATTTAGTTCCTTTTGACTATTGATGCAAATACTTTATATTTTATTTATAAACTTACTTTTGTTAAATGTGTGGATTGATAGCCCTCATGGAAGCTCTTTCTTCCAAGATCTAAATATCTCTAGGCAATCCACTCAACTATTTGTATAACAAATAAATTTTATTTAGTGATTTCTTATCTACAGTTCATCCTCCCAAGCCAAAGAGGAGATCTTCACAATCATCTGATTCCACACATGTACAATCAAACAAGTTTTTCAACCATACATGTACTTAATTTTTTCTTTTCCCTTTTCAAAATAATAAGCAAAAAAATATTGAAACATTTTAGAACCCTTATCAATCAATGTATGTTTGACTTGTATATCACCTATTTGGACACTAATGAATAGAGGAGTATCCTTCACACAAAGTATAATCTCATCAAGAATCATAAATGTGATGGGAAAATTTTAGGAGAGAGAAGTGTCCATTATTTCATCAACATGGATGGACATCTATTCACATTTCTATAATATGCTATCCTCATATCTAGATAAGGTTACTCACATCCTATTAGAGGAGGATGAGGGATGTTTATTTTAAACAAGATTTGCATTAGATGGTTTCTATGACGTGAAGAAGTCCTCATAATCTCAAATAATGGGATTTGGGATGGGAGATTAGCAAGTTCCATAATGGGATCCCATTCATCATAACCCATATGAAGATTGTTATAAATAGGTGCATAATGATTAATGAGGTCCTCAGAGGGAGGAGCTAAAGTGCATTACAATTTGTGTTGATAACAAGGTTTAGGATAAGGTTTTAAATTATGTTGTAAACATGAAATAGTTGGTTCAGGTTGGTGTTGAGAATTGGTAGAATAAGTGTTAATAAAAGCTTTATTATCATTTGTGTTAGGTAAATAATATGGAGGAATTGTATAAATATAATGGGAATTTTATCCAATGGAAGATTGGGAAGTGGTTCATCAAAAGTTATAAGGTCATCTTGCCCCAACTCATTTAAGTGAGTTTGAAAACAATTTTGGATAACATGAAATATTCAAGATAATGGAGGAGTGTAGATAGATTGAGGGTTAATGAAAACAACCACCCTTCACATATTAGTCATGTTAACCAAAATTCTCTTTAGAAGTGGGTTCAACAAGATGTTCTACATTATTGGGAGAAGGGGTGGGCTTATCTTGGTTGTCTTGATTAAGTTGTTGATTAGGAAGATGGTATTTATAAATATCCAAATGAGCCTTGGCTTGATTTAAGTCTTGAGATTTAGATTGTGTTTTATGAGCCTTAAAATCAATGTCACAGGCTTCTTGATGATTTTGAATGATATAATCATGATCAAAATTAAGACCAAGAATAAAATCCATATCTAAATTATGAAGCTACCTATATATCTCATGAGACCATTATTTAGGATCATACCAATATTTCATAGGATGAGTGGGATTAAGGTCTCATGGTAGAGGCCTGTGTAGATGTTTACGTAATTCAACTAAGGATAAAGGTTTGAGAACATTAATGATATTAGGTGAAGATAAATAAGGATTAGTATATTATTGAGAAGGGGGAGCTGATTCCAAATATTGGTTAGGAATGATAGCTTGAATAATGTGGATGATGTCATAAGAGTTCATGAAACCATCATTGGTAGCATTAAAATTTGTGTTCTTGAGTATGAGATGAGGACCCATAGAAGTTTAGGGTGGATCAAATTGATGCATAAGGAATTCTTGACATTAAACTTAGTTAATATCCTCCTTCAAAGTATGTGGAGAGAGAATATAGACATGATATTATAACTTGAGAAAAAGATCATTAGTGAAGAGATGAAAAAGGTTATCATCAACCATGGTATGTTCATACTTGTTTGACAAATTTTCCCACCTTTTAACAAAAGCTTAGGGAATTTAATTTTTAAGTTGTTTACAATTTATGAAATGGGCCAAAGTGTTTTTAGGAAGATCACTAGTAGTAACTCTTGAACTAAAGCATTCACTAAATCTTCCAAACTATAAATATAATGGGTTCTAAGTTGGTTGTACCAATCTAAGGCATCACCCATAAGAGTTTTAGCTAAGAGCTTGGTAGAAGCAAAGGTGTTAAATTTGACCCAATCTTTATAAATATTTCCAAATATATTGATATGAAATGTAAGATCAGTTGATCCATTATAAGAAAGGTTAAGGGTGATACCTCCTATATCAATATTAGCAATTTGAGTAGTAAGAGGTTCATTTTGAAGATGCTTAATGGTTTTGTTGACTGAAGGAGTTTGAGGAATGAGATTGCCTTGAGAATATTAAAGAGGAGGAGGGGGAACATTTTGATTATGTGTTCCCTAAGTCATTGGTTGAGGATGAGTTTGAAGATGGAGGAGGTGATTTTGCATTCTCATCATTTGATTTGTATTATGAGCTTGAAATTTATTCATTTGATTGAGTATTTCTAATAAGATTTGGTGGTTTTGATTGGCATTGTTATCACTATTTGAAGCATTATAGTTGGTATTAGTTACTTGGGTACCACTATTGGTGTTGGTAGGAGATTGAGAGGAATTATGAGAATGTGAAGCACTCATATATAAAAATTCTTATGAATCAAAAGATGTACTAGTGAAGGGATGAGAAGATGAAGTACTAGAAGCATGATTATCTTGGGTAGTAAATGATACACTAGTGTAAGGATTAAGGATAGTGGATCTTATGAGAAGCCCAATAGATATAGAACTTGCCATATTAGTGTATATACTAGGCATAGAGGTTCAAGAAGTTAAATTAGAAGAGTTCATGGTATGAGAAGGGGTAATAATCAAGGGAAGAGGTTGAGAATCAAAGAAAGGAGTACCTCCAAATCTATTTGAGAATGTAGGAGTAGGTGAATGAGGGTTTTCAACTTTACCACTAATCATGAGATGGTAAATGGTAGAGGGATATTTTCCTTGATGTTGAGTAAATTCAGAGATAAAGAAGAGCATTTTAGGGGTATACTCTAATTCAAGTTAATCTTCAAGAGAGAAGAGAGGATTATATTATGAAGAGTTATGAGGAGGGGTCCCATAGTTCATTGTGCTAGTGGTTGTATGAACATTACTCTCATCAAAGAGAGGCTCCCTACTCTGCATATGGGAAACCTTATGAGGATTGGTAAAACTCATCGTGTTTATTGAATTCAACTCAATATTATCTTCAAATAAAAAGCTCATGATGAAGGAGAAATACAAACAAGAAAGAGAGATGAGAAATCAAGGAAAGAGGAAATAATAGTAAATTATATAGGGGTGAATGGGTTGACATAGTATAAGGAATAAGTCCTACAAACTATACATTGTTGATTGAGTCAAACTAGCATAGCAAATAGAGGCTAAAAAAGTATACAGGGTCGATTGGGTTGACCTAGCATAGTAGATAGGGAAAAAATAGATAGTTTGTAAAATATTATGTTGATTAAAATGATAGTTTACTAAAACAATAATGATTTTACAAGTACTTATAAAATCAAAAACTTAAGGGAAATAAATAATCAATTAAATTAGTGAGGTTGATCCAACTGAGGCACACAACACAAAATGTTGTACCAACACAGGCTAATTCAAGATTTTGCAATACAACATACAATTGAGCAAAGAGTAACCAATCAACTTGGAAAGTAAAATCTAACTAAGTGGTCAACCTGAATGTTATTAGATTATTAAAATATGTTTTTAGATGTGATAATAAATTGACTATAAGTCAGGAAATTTAAAGTAATTTAAGGATGGTTTCAAAAAGTTTGGGCTGAAAGGGATCTATATTGGCAATGATACAGGCTTAGTATTGGGACCTACCCCCTCATTTCACAAACCAAATTGATAAGGGTGTCAGTTTCTTAGCTAGAACATACCATTAACCACATGTTTATACTTTGCCATAAAACCAAGTTGGCTTCCCCTTTGGTGATGAAATCCAAGTAGGTTGGCCTTGGGTAGACAATTGTTAAAATGTTTGTTGAATATTTTATGATTTGATCATGTGTGCATAAAATAAAAAATAGTGAAACTAAATGGTATCTTTAAAACCACCTAATTAGACTATGTGGTCTAATCTACGGATGTAAGCAACAAGAAATGAAAGTGTGAGCTAATTAATAGTATATAAGTGTTAATTCTAAACATAGTATAATGTCGATGTAATTGACAATGTATGCAAAGAATATAGAATAGGTTTGGTAGTGTTACCTCTATACTATGGAAGAAAAAGGTCTAAAAATGAATAGGGTTGACAAGGTTGACCTATTTATATAGATAGCACACAAAATATAGAACTAAGTTGAAAAAATCAATCTAGTTGACTGTACAAGGGCAATTTTAAAGATTGTAAACTGTGAAAAGAAACACTATAAGGAAAGAGAGAAAATATAGAAAGGAACCTTGGTGGATTTGAAGATGTAGAGAATTGAGACTAATATCAAAGAACCTTACTAAATTTTTTTAGATCTTGTTAATAGGGTTAATTGGTTGACCAAACTTTACAGAGGCCTATTGGTAAATGCCTAAAATGTATAGGGTCGACTAGGTCAACCTAGTAGTCTGAACTGGATGCTTGAAAATGTATAGAGTTAACTAGGTCAACCTATTAGTCTAAATATGATGTCTGAAAGTCTAGAAAACCTGTATTTGGTTAACTAGGTTGATCTAGTAGCCTATACTTGAAAAATAACTTGCATAGAAAGAATAGAGTCATTTAGATGTGATTGTGTGTTAAACCTATGCATAGAAGTTAGAACTATGTTGTTGAAGTCAACCTAGTATGGTAAATAATGATAAAATAATGAAAAATAAGTGAACAAAATCCTACAAGGGTTAGTTCATGTCAGGTTCACCAAAATGTATGGAATCAAAAATGCATCATATCTATAAATCAATCCTAACTCAGAGAAGATGGAGCATACCTACACTTCTAATTGGGAATACATTTGTTAAGCAAGAGCATGACCAATATGGGGATATACTAGACTTGATTACGAGATCATTTATCATAATACACCATGTTAAACAGGGTTCCAAAGCCTCTAATATAATACAATAATGTTATAACCCTAAGTGGGTCCTAGGTTTTGATATTTCACCTATGTTAATAATGAGAAAAGTAAATCTAATCAAGTGCTCACCAAAGCTTATGGCACAAAGTGGGGGTTATAAACAATAAAACTAAGCATGCATAGAAGACATATACTCACAAAAATTTATATGAAATCTTAATGCATGAAAGAGGAGAAAAAAAGCATATCTATCTACTCTTACAAAGGAGAAACAAAGTTAGGAATACTTACCTTTGAAGATGAACCCATCAAGCCTTAATATCTCTCTTTAACAAGGTACTTAATAAGAGGTAGTTATGGTATGTAAGGATTAAAAACATAAATTATCTTTAGGCTACACAAATGTATCCAAAGACTTATTCACAAGATAAGATTTGTATCTCCAAATAAAGTATGGAACCCTAAGGTTTATTACTCAAGTATAATGGTCAATAAGCAGATGTCCATTTGGTATTTTTCTTTCTTTTGATTCTCTATGATAAATGGTAGAAATAAACTTGTATATTTAGGCCAAGTTGACCCTAAAACCTTCTAAAAATCTTTGCCGATGGGTTTGACCCAGTTGACCTAACACAATTTTAGACACTAATTCACTAGGTCATGAGCTAGGTCGGCCAAGAGCTGACCTAGACCCTAAATGAATTTTACCTAAAACAATACAAGGTCAACCTAGTATAGTAAATAGAAGATAAAAATTGTATAAAGTCAACCCAATCAACCCAATACAACTAACTAACAAAAATGGATTTAGGTGATGAATAGGATGGTGAAAGGTATCAAATGCCTAAAATGGGTATAATAGAGAAGAACAAGCTTAGGTTTAATAGTTTTAAGAGACAAGTGTGTAAATAACAAGAGGAAAAGGGATAAAAATCTTATGAAGCACCAATTATTTGCCCATCGCTTTCCCAATGTACCCCTTAAGTCATGTACATGGAGAGATTAAGACTGGATGGGTTCCTAAAAGATACTAAGTGTCAATAATTGATAAAAGTTTGAAAATATTACGTGTATACACTTAGTCATGGGGGTTTTAACCTCTTTGTAACTGGGTGTTTGCTAAAGTCAAGTGGGTGCTTGATAAATTTTGGGTTGGTGCTCAACTAAATTTGATACATTGTTTTATAGTATAGTTTATCCAAGATTTTTTTAGTGGGTTTTATTCCCCATGAGGGTTTTCCACATATGTGATGTGTTATCTTGTTTCATGCTCATGTGATTGGTTATTAATGCATTTTTTGATCACTAAGATACTTTGAATGATTCATGAATGTTTAAGGGTAATTGATTGAAAGTTTTTCAAGACTGATTCACCCCCCCCTCAATAATTATGCTTCCAATAATTGGTACCATATCTTGGTCCTTTGAAGTAGGCCCAACAACTTGAAGGTGATCTTAAGAAGCATAAGATGTCTATTGTGTTGTTCCCAAAATCTGTCACTTGTTTTTTTGGACATGTTGACCATTTTGGTCTTGCAGGCTAAAATGGTCTCTTTCTTTCTCAAAATGTTCTGAGTAGTCAAGTTATTCAATCACACAAGCCTTTTTAGCTAAGGAAATTGCAAGTTCAAAAGGTGGGATTTCATAAGGAAAAATCTCAAAACACTTAAGGCATTTCCTAAAAAATTATAAGGTTCAATAGCGGGGTTCAATGATATGGAATGAACCATTGAACCATTGAACCATTGAAATTCACCTCTGAAAGGTTCAAAGGTTCAAAGAGTTCAAGGTTCAAAAGGTTCGAGCAGAAGGTTTGAGCGAATGGTTTAAGCAAAAGATTAAAAAAAAAGGTTCAATCAAATGGTGCAAATAATTGGTTTAATGACACCTTGAACTCATAAAGAAGACTAAGTGAACACGGCTCTTTATAAAACATTGAACTGCCGAATTGCCAAACTATTGAACTTTGAACTGTTGAACCATGAACCATTAAACTCTGAAAGGTTCAAAGGGTTCAAGGTTAAAAATGGTTCAAGTGAGCAGTGATGTCCCTGTAGATGTCAAATTTAGGGTAATGGAATAACCATTGATTTTCAAATAATGTAGACCCAAAGACAAACTCAGTTATCCACTGAGAAAGGAGCTAAAGAAGCCAGTAGAAGGCGAGAAGATAGCCCCGAGAGATCAGATCAGTAGGAAGAGACAAAATATAGCAAGGAAAGAGGGAATCAAACAAAAAATATAGAAATATTTGTAGAAGAGTTATTCTAGTAGGTGTAATAGTCCACCAAGCGGATATCAGAGAGTGCAAGCATTCAATGGCATGGCCAATTTTTCTTCATTTGAGTAAAGATGAGTGGATAGTCGTGCAAGTATCATAAAGAGGAGTGGCCTTACCTTTTAGAAGATCAGGCAACCCATGCTTTGGAGAAGACATTTATGATGATTTAAAATGCCAAAAGTTAAGGTCGATGACCTGTTCCAGCATGGTCCCTTCATAGAATTTTCAATGCATTCAATGTAGCATGGACCATTTCATGAAAACAAGTGCCCAAGTCTTTCTTTAGATGCTATATATTGTAATATCTCATTTTAAAGAAAAGAGATCTCTCTGTTATTAGAAGTGAAACTCTGCCCAAATTGAAAGGCATTCCTAAGACTTTTAGCTTAGATTGTCAATCATATTTTATCAAGTGAATGAGAAATCAAGTGACCTTTTAGACTTTATGCTGAAATAGCTTTTGTTATCTAGGAAATCATTTTTATGTCTTTTTCCTAAATACAATCTTGTCCATTTAATAAAATAAGTAGAACAAGTGGAAATAATCTGAAAGATGTCCTAAAGTCGACTGTGGGAGACTTTGTGTTGCCATAATTGTCTTTAGTCTGTGTGTTTTATGTTTTAGGATATTGGAGAGACTTTGAGTTCCCCTTATCCTTCATAATCTTTTACTCTATTGTAGTTTTCAGTGGAGACTTTGTGTTGCACTTCATTCTACTGTGTTACTTTGTCCTAAATTAGTAGGAGAAACAATGAAAGACTTTGTGCTTTCATAGGTTTCTTGTGGATCTAGTTACTACCTAGGAAGAATTCCTATTGTTTACTAAACATCATTTTTGAAAGAAGAGAAATGCCTTCAGTAATTACACAAGAATTCTCCTTTATTTTGTGAACATCATCTCTGAAAAAAGATAGATGGATGGTATGATTTCACCCCTAAGTCTATTTTCAGTTTATGTTAGTATATTATAGTTTATAGGGAACCTCCCCTTGTTGAGAGGAGAGATTTATCTCATTATGTTGTGGTAACCACACCCATTTTGCCATATAAATCTCATTGTGCTATGGTTGATATACCCATTTTGTCATCAGTTGGTTGATGACAAAATATTCACCCAACATATTGATCAAGTGGAATAAGAAAACATGTATGATGAAAAAGTATACTATGATAGTGAAGAAGGAGAATATAAATTAGACCTTGAATCTAAGCTCATAAGTGTCTTAGATTATTTGAAGCATAAAAAAGGAGGAAGTAGGAGTTGAGATCAATGGTCAAGGATTTTAAGGAATAGATATGTACCTTGAAGAGTGACATGTTCAAATAAGCTAAAAAAATGAAAAAAACATCAAGGATCTCAAGAATCACTTAGAATGCGTCAATACAAAGTTTAGATCAAAATAAGTTGAGTATAATCATCTGAAGACATAGCTAGATTCTTTAAAGGTTGAGTAAGAGTAGATCATAGACAAGATGAGCAAGTTTGAGAAAGAGCATGAGAATTCAGAACAAGTTAATATCACAAACATGAAATTAAACATGAAGAGACCAATCAATAATCCCAATGTAATGAGAATGGTCTCAAGGAATTATTTATCATGGGGCCATAGGAGAATAAGTGGTTAGTCAAGAGGTATGTATAGTAATTATTGACTAAATTTGACTTTGCATGTCAAATTGGGGCACCCCTAGGTAAAAAATTGGATTTTAGGTGTTTAAGGGGTCTAATACATATGTCAAAAGGTGTTTTATAGGTTAATTAATTTCATTTGATGTTATACTAGCCTTGGTCTTTAGTCCTTTTAGTCATTTTAAGTCATTTTGAGGTCAACAAAGGGGCATTTAATGAGTTATACAAATTCTTTGGGAAGTGTGAAGGTTTAAAAAGGTTATTTCATCTTCCATGTATCCTCAAATATCTTAATCAATTTTTGGTAACTAAAAGTGGTAGGTACTTCAAAAGAAAGATCAGTTTTCTTGGGAAAAAGGTGAGTTTGGCACTTGTATAGCCCATAGGGAAGTGTGCCACATGGGATAAGATCATAAAATGTATATTTAGCTTCCTCAAGATCATTTACATGTTTGGAATACTTTTGAAGTGCCATTTTAGTCCCAAAACCATTTTGCTCCTTTTTCATCATTTTAGGCACATAGAACCAGTCTTTAGGTTTGTACTTGGTATGGACAGCTGGGAAGGTTTTCAACCAAAAACCTTAGGGAGGTGAAATTACACTTATATACCTTCATTTTAATTATAATAGTTTTAATAATAATGGTTTTTGCTTCATGAACCATCCCCCTGAAGTTTATTGTGTTTTTTTGCTTATTGTTTCATGCACCTTATATGTTTTGCTCCATTTTGGGAAAGTTTGTTCAAACCAATTGGTTATGTTTAATCCATAGGATTTTTTATCTCTTATTATATACCCTCCATGTTTTTTTTAATGTTTCAAAGTGTTTAGATGACACAAGTAGCTTAGGTTACGAAAGGAAGCACTTTCTGTGCAACAGGTAGTTTTTCACTATTTTAAAGATTTTCATGCTTTGAAAATAGCTCTAGGGAGTTTTTATAGTTTAAATATCATGTTTCAAATGTTTTAAAATTATCTCATGACATCTTAGGTTCATTATCAAAGCAATCTCCATGAAAGTGCAGTCTTTGAGTGCCATAATCAATTGTCTTAAAATTGTCATACATAGTCAACCAAGTGAGTTATGCAAGGATCTAAACCACACCCATGGGGTTGTTATGGAGGTATTTAAATTATTAATACATATTAATATCAAAATAGATTATGTTGAGACTTTTTTTGTCATAATGAAGACTATAGCAGTAATCACTCCACCATTACTCAGTCTACACAATGATCTGCACTTACAGGTATCATGCATGAAAAAACATGTGATAAGAAGTTTTAGTACTGATTTGAGATATTTTAATTTTAAATGCATCCATTTGAGACCTTTTTTAAATCTTATAATTGACCATAAGTATGTGAATCCATTCACTACCCACAATGTTGCATTTTCTTCCTACATACCTTTCAAGGTGCACTTACAGGGGTTTCTATGATGATGTCATGATATGATGAGAGATTTAGTAGTGGTGTCAATAATTTTGAATCATAAATAGTACATTTTTAAGTGTTGAGATGGGTTCACAACTCAGTAAATAGTCAAATCAATGCACATTGTCCATCTTTATTTTTACTATCTACAAACTTGACAATCGACACCTACAGATTTATTGGCAAAGGCATGAAAGTGGAGACTACCTTGGTACACTTTTTTTCAATAATATATGAGCAAAGGATATTTTATACTACCTCCAAAAGGATGATGACTAAGATTCAGGTCTCTAATCCCTAAATTGGCAAAACAAAGAGAGTGAGCTTTTTACCAAGGTTATATGACATGGTTTAAAATAATTTCAATGCCTTATAATGACTTAATATTGTATTATTCATATAGAAAAAGGAATTTGAAAATTTTTGGAGGTATAGGATCAATATAAATTGGTTTTTAGGGAGCTTAAAGTTTCCTAGAAATACATTTAAAAACTCCATGTCTACAGGTTTGAGCTATAAAGAGACCTATTCAACCCAAGGATATATACTAGACCACACTTTCACTTTTGAGTGGTGCCAAATGTTTTACATGAATTCTAGAGATATAGGGATCATAAAAATAAACTGTTATACTATGTTTGACCTTAAAATTTAACCTAAAAGCTCCCTTTTAATTACAAATGTAACCTACAGGCTAGTTGTAGAGTTATCTTGAAGTATTGATCCAGATACCTTGATAATAGACCTCACTTCAAGCATGGAATGGATGAGTGTAGTCATAACATGGTATTATTAACTTAAAATAATCTCATTCAAAGTTTTAAAAGTCTAATACAAGCATGGTTACCTTCAAGTGCCCTCTGAAAATAAAAATACAGTCTGATATAGATGACTGTGATGTAACAGTGAGCAAGTTTGAGGATTTTGAAGTGTCGATAGTGCTTGGGAGTCAAATGAGTGAGTTAAAACTAATTAAAAATTACTTTAGTTGAGTATGGTAGGTTTTATATACTATTTTTGAAGTTAAAACATGTGTTTTTACCTATAGGTGCAATTAGAATAGGACATAGTTAGGATTATGTACATAGTCTTGACTAAAAAAAGCTAAGGAGTATCAAGGGGATGTGGTAATTTTAATGATAATAAAGTTTAAAACATATCCAAAATTATTTTTATACCTTGAAAATGATATATCCAATGAAAATCATACACAATAGGGAGTTCAAACCAAGTCAGACATAGTCAAGGTAATACACTCAGTATTGACTAGGCAAGAGTGTAAAGAGCATGTGGAAGATTGAATAGAAAATTGAGATGGGAATATATAAAATTGTGATCATGATAGTATTATGGATGTATCATGATAGACAAAGAGTAAATTATAAACTCTAAACAATCAAGCATATAGTTCAAAGTACAAACCCTACACACAGTACTTTTAAAATAATCTATTTTGGGTTTTAGGAGGGTTGGAGGGTCAAATGAACTAGTAGAAGTCTTAAGTTTTTTTAATTACATCACTACCACTTATATAGGCCACTAAAATATCTAATATATCTATAAAAATGTAATATCCCCAACCAATAGGGACTATTGAATGATAAAAGCTCCGAATTGCTTTTCTGTATTTCTGCAAATATCTTCAAATAAATAAATAAAACATAGTATAATCTCTCATTTATTTGATCATGTGCTTACAATAGAGGTCCTCTATCAAGTATATAAAGAATAAAATAGATACGGCCTTAATAGCCTAAATATTCCACAATCTAGGAAATAAATATGGATCTAGTACGTCTCGGCTTGCTGTGTCAAAAACATAGTCACTGGCGTCAGTTATACTGCCATCGTCGATCGACTGGGGTCGTTAACCTACCGATGTCAGTGATAGGTCAGCCGATGTTAGTCTTTGTAGGTCTTTGCCTGCCGATGCTGGTGTCTGATCTTTCTACTGATGCATACGGATTTTCACAGATCTGTACAGACTTCATACGGTCGCCAAAATAGCTTGATCCTAATCTGAAGAACTATGGGCCAATACAAAAAATCTATATCTGGATATTTATTGAATCAAAAACCAAAATAAAGGAATACCTGTGAACCCTTGTGATAGCTTCTATGTGAAGTTATCTCTCAAACTTGTAACCCTTATGATAACTTCTGTATGAAGTTATCTCTCAATTTGGCAATAGATCGGCTGATCTTTCACAACCTCTGAATCGCACACAATGAAGAGTGGACGTTCTTTAATGCAAATGGAATCCTGGAACCCTTGGCTCAATCTTCATAAAAGAATTCGTAGCAAAACTCAATATCAATAATCAATCATGAATACAAACTCTCTCCCATGAGAAACCCTTATACCCTCCAAAGGTGTGCTTGCTAAACTTAGATTTCCTCAAATTAGAACGTGGGTTCCTTAAATTAGAATTCCTCAAATTAGAACTTGGGCTTCTTAAATTAGAATTTGGGTTTTAAAATTAGACCAATTCTTAAATTAGAATTAGGGTCTTAAAATTAGACCAAATAATTAATAATTAATAATTAATTAAAATTAGACCCAATAATTAATATTTGATTAAATCAATCAAATATTAATATCTCCCTTAATTCATGTCCAAAAGAACTCGAACGAAAGCCAAATGTAGAAATTCTGCTAATTAAAGCCAAGCCAAGCTCCATCAAAACCCTCTATCCATCCTATCAACCTACAAGGGTCACATGATAGGATAATCATCAACTCTGATGATGTCCACTAAAAAAGGGGACATGACAATCCGCCCCTCCTGAAATTACTTGCCATCAAGCAATCGCCAATCAATCCACCTAGGTCCCAAATGTAGTCATGATCTCCAGCATTGTCAATCAACAAAAAATCCATGCCATGTCCATCACAACTCTCACCCAATGGCGTCACACCATCCCTAGTACCAAGATAATGATCCCAAGATCCAATCCACGAATGGAAAGCAACTAGCAACTCAAGTAAACTCCTCACCTGAATAATATCTGAATCTAGAATGTGAATGCTAGACATACTCCTATCATCATCAACATGTGACCCGACTGTAATAGAAAGTTGAGTCCCTACCACATGTGCTAACTCCTGAACTAAACTTACCTCAAGACAAAGTTCATCCACATGTCTCTCCTATGTTGGTTCCAAAGTGCACTCGATATCGCACTCTCCCATATCGTGTGGTATGAGTCTCTCCATCCGATGAAAAAAAATATTTTTGATGTTGCTGCCCCATATAGCCTTAAGAATATGTGTCTTCCCACCAACATCAAAGTGAATCTCCATGTCCTTGAGACGAAGAGTGACTTCTTCAAGGGAATGAAGCCACTTCATACCCAAGACTAAGTCTATATCCCCCATGTTCACCACATAATAGTCAGCCTTGAACTCATAGTTGTTCAAGCACAATGGGAGGTCTCTAATCATCTGCTCACACCTAAGAGTGTGACCATCAACCACCTTAACTTTAATGCCCTTGAAATCTTTGGTAGTGAGTCCACGCTTCTCCACAAATCTAGCATCTATAAAATTATGTGTAGCTCTTGTATCAAGAAGGGTGATGACCTTATGTCCTGCCAAAACTCCATAGAGTCTGAATGAATCATCCGACTGAATGTTGGATAAGTGTGCCTCCTATATGTGAAGCTCTAAACCTGCCTCTACCTTAGGCTCTAAAGCCTCTACCTCCTTAGAACTATCCTGTTGTTTGGAATCTTTTGATTCTGAATCCTTGTAATACGCCCACATCACATGATTTGCCTTGCCCTTAGGCCTCAAAGGACAATCATGATTGGCATCATATGGACCTTTGCAATAGAAGCAAAGCTTTTTCCTACGTAGATCATTAAGAGCCTCTCGATCCAAAGGTGGTGCTGTTAGGTTGGCCTTTGAATCATTCTTAACACCTGATGTATCTTTGTTGAAATCTAATCCCTCTCTATCTCTATTGGAGCACTTATGGTCCCTGGATGAAGAAGTACCTCTGGAGTTAAATCTACTGGATGGGGATGCCATCTCCATGCTACGTGCCTTCTTCATAGTTACCTGTAATGAAGGAGGATCAAAGCCTTTGATCCAACCTCTCAATGGTTCTATCAATCCCTCCATGAAGAGCACTACAAGTCACCTCTCTGAAATGTCAAGAACCATAACTGATAACTTCTAGAAGTCACCAATGTAAGACTCTAGACTACCACTCTGGCACAACTGAGCCAACTCCCTGAAATAGGATTCAGGATCCTTCCTATCAAAATGCTCCACCAGCCTATCCACAAACTCTTGATAAGATGTGATCTGATCATGATGGAGTGTCACCATCCCGTGGTGCCACCAATCGTGAGCTACTCCCTCAAGATGTAGTGTCGCATATCTGATAGCATCTTCCTTAGCCATGGGACGCAATGTGAGAAACGTGTCTAGCTTACTAATCCAGGCCTGCACTATGACCTTACCACTATCATCAAACATTATGAGTGTGAGCCTGCTCGTAACATGCTTTAGATCATTATTCTGGTGTCTAGGTCTCCTATCTTGTCTAACCAATCTATAGTGCTCTCTCCTCAGATTAACAAAATGATCAAAGGGCATCCTCTCTTGAACATGAGGAGCTAATAAGTCCCACTCATCATTTGCATCCATGAAAACATTTGCAAATGGGGAATCTCCTGCCTCCTCCTCTGTTGGAGCCTCTGGTTCCTCTTGAACAAACGTAGGATGTGTAGGTCTATCAGCTATTCTAGAGTGGGCATGTTGTGGTCTCTGATTAACAGTAGCACTCCTATTATCTCCTTGTTCCCCATTCTGTCTAATAGGTGTGTTCATCCTCTCTATCATAGTAGTGAGTCTCTGTATTGCCTGATTCATCTATTGTTGGCCTGTCATCATAGCATGGTGGAATTCTCTGGTGTCCTGATCAACATCATACATGTGGCCCCTGGGTGGCCTACCCTCACGCCTGTCACTCATGATGATCGGTGGCTGATCTAACACCTGGGTACCTTCAAGCAAGGCTCTATTGTGAGTGTTATACCTGTGTGGTCCCAACTCTTGTGGTTGCATAAGATTGTCAACCCCTCAAGATGATAGGATTTATCTCTGATACCACTGTAATATCCCCAACCAATAGGGACTATTGAATGACAAAAGCTTCAAATTGATTTTCTATATTTCTATAAATATCTTCAAATAGATAAATAAAATACAGTATAATCTCTTATTTATTTGTTCATGTGCTTACAATAGAGGTCCTCTGCCAAGTATATAAAGAATAAAATAGATACGGCCTTAATAGCCTGAATATTCTACAATCTGGGAAATAAATATGGATCTGGTATGTCTCAGCCTACTGTGTTGAAAACACAGTCACCAGTGTCGGTTATACTACCATCGTCGGTCGACTGGGGTCATTAACCTGTCGACGTCAGTGATAGGTCAGCTGATGTCGATCTTTGTAGGTCTCTGCCTACTGATGCTGGTGTCTGATATTTTTGCTGATGCGTATGGATTTTCAAAAATTTGTATGAACTTCGTATGGCTGCCAAAATAGCTTGATCTTGATCTGAAGAACGATGGGCCAATACAAAAGATCTATATCTAGATATTTATTGAATCAAAAACCAAAATAAAGGAATACATGTGAACCCTTATGATAGCTTCTGTGTGAAGTTATCTCTCAAACTTGTAACCCTTATGATAACTTCTGTATGAAGTTATCTCTCAATTTGGCAATAGATCAGCTGATCTTTCACAACCTTTGAATTGCACACAATGAAGAGTGGACGTTCTTCAATGCAAATGGAATCCTGGAACCCTTGGCTCAGTCTTCACAGAAGAATTCTTAGCAAAACTCAATATCAATAATCAATCATGAATACAAACTCTCTCCCATGAGAAACCCTTATACCCTCCAAAGGTGTTCTTACTAAAATTAGATTTCCTCAAATTAGAACTTGGGTTCCTTAAATTAGAATTCCTCAAATTAGAACTTGGGCTTCTTAGATTAGAATTTGGGTTTTAAAATTAGACCAATTCTTAAATTAGAATTAGGGTCTTAAAATTAGACCAAATAATTAATAATTAATAATTAATTAAAATTAGACCAAATAATTAATATTTGATTAAATCAATCAAATATTAATATCTCCCTTAATTCATGTCTGAAAGAGCTCGAACAAAAGCCAAATGTAGAAATTCTGCTAATCGAAGCCAAGCCAAGCTCCATCAAAACCCTCTATCCATCCTATCAGCCTACGAGGGTCACATGATAGGCTAATCATCAACTCTAATGATGTCCACTAAAAAAGGGGACATGACAAAAAATAGGGGAAGTGCCCTATTTTTTGTCTCAAATAGAGGGAACTTCCCCTTGAATGCAAACTACCTATTTTGAAAAAGGGAATGATCAGGTGAATTTGAGATTGGTAGGACCTTCCAAGAAGGATTTTTAAGCTATTAAATACCTATTATAATCATGTAAACCAATCATATAGAGATGAAACTAAGTATAGTGTCTTAAAATCCCAAGGTTTCACTCAGGTCTATGAAGTTTGGTGAGGTCTAGTGTCAAATGAGGAGGTCATTTTCACTTCTAGTTCTATATATGATTTCTAGTATATTATATAATGAATATGGGATCATTATAAAAGTTTCAAAACCATTGGTATGTATAGGATCCATAAAAAACTCATGTTGGGCTTTAAGGTGTAAACAAGCCTATTAAGCATGACTAGGCCTAGCATCCAAAAAGGGGGTCAACTTCATATTTGGATTTATATGATCACTAAAATATATTGGATCATGCATATGGTGGTACATCAGATGTTTTAAAGCTTTTGTAATGGAAATAAACCCTTGAAGAAGCAATTTTTGGCTCAAAGATAACACTAGACTTGTAGGAAAGGGAAAGAGAAGCTCGATAAGGTGATTTCAAGTGTTCATATCTCTCTTGATGATTTTCATGGGAACAAAATAAGTTTATGGATGTTTATTAAGGTCTTTAAATATGAATTTTTGTAATTTATTTGAAATTTGGACGTCCCATATTTATGAATGAACCTTAAGAGTAGAAATAAGCAAAAACCCATGCAAACCCTTGCCAGTGACTAGTTTAGATAAATAGAGTTGGATAACTACTCTAATATATGATTTTTAATATTATGATGATTATAAATTGTATAGTAATATTTAAATTTACTCCCCATGCTTTTTTACTATATGAAATTGTATGAACAATGTAAAAAATAGGGTACTTTTGACTATTTTATGTGCTTTTTAGGCTAAAAGAGGTTTCAAGAGATTCAATAAAGTTTGGGTGGAATATTAGGACTTTAAATAACTACCTATGACAATTTAATGCCTTGTAAAAAGTTATAAGTGTGAAAACAATATCTCTCATCTCATCCAATCAAAACTGGCATAGTGAACAAACTAGTGAGAAGAGTGGAAAACTTCAAGTGGGGTGATTTTAAAGTGTGCCTAATGCTTATAATGACATGGTGGGTCTTTAAAATTCTCATCCACTCCCTCCCATGTATTTACATATAAAATTTAATCTAAATTTGAGGCCAAGTGTGTAGGCTGCATGAAGGAGGAGTTTTTTGGACTATAGATGATGATGGCTCATTCTCAAATAATTCCAGATGACTAAGATTAAAACCAATGCATAGAGAGGCAATCTAAAACCCTTCTCCTTCATTACAATCATCATACCTATTTTTAATCAGTTTTGGGATGTTAAAATAGGTCCAAATCATGAAGGCACTTTTTTGAGCTAGAATGAGGAGTTTCATGCCATTTTTCATGATTTTTATGACTTGGGTGGACACTTGTGCTTCCTAACCTTGCATGGTTTGTCCCACATATTTTTATCATGCACAATTATCTAATTTTATCAGCTTTACAAGTGTATTTATGACCATTGGACTTTTGTTTTCTCTTCTCTCTCTCAATTTCTATAAGAACTAACCATTTTAGCATTATAACTTATACTCCACTTGAGTATGGAGAAGCCATGCTCTTTTGAATACCAATTTATCAATAACACTACTAATTTTTTACCTCTTCATGACTATTCATATTGTGTTCTAATTTAATTTGGGATCTTGCTTAGCGAAGACTATGGATTTTGTAGCATGTTGTCTCATTCTTTCATCATATTTGCAGTTGGAAAACTTCTTACAGAGCATGTGAAGTGTTTTAGGAAATTTCAAGGATTTAGTGAGTTCTTATATTCATTAATTCCTTTCTAGGCCTCTTTTATAATCCTCCTAGCTTTTCACATTCATCCATAACCTCATAAGGTAACATTGATGTGAGAAGATGTAGATTGAAGAAGTGTATGTTTGGTTAGTTATTTGTTCTCATTTATAACATGCTGCTAGTTGGAAGTCATCATCTTATTTGGTATATCACCTCCCTTATAATATTTTTATTTTATTTATCTCTCTCTCTTCCCCCCTTCCCAATGTTTAGGTGTAGTTGTGATCTAAAGTGGTACATCAAGGGAGCTATCCCTATCTAGAGATTCACCTCATCTTTAGGCTACCCAAAAGCCTAGAGGTGTTTCCATTGTGCCACTTGTATGAGGAAAACTTATACATCTCCTCAAAGAGTTAAAATCCAAGTTACAATAGTTTTTGGTATGCCTAGTGGGAATCTTAGTCCAAAAGGTTAAAAGATTTTTGGTATTGTCTTTCAACAATCAACCTTTGGAGGCATCTATCTAAGCATTAAAGGTACCTCCAAAGATACATAATTTGGTCAAGTAGCCTAGCTTTCCTTTTGAATATTTTTAGTAGTATATTTATTTGTGTTCTTACTTTCAATGAAGTTTCATGGCTGACCTTGGTGTTGAGCATTGTTTTACACAAGTGGGTGAGACATCTCAAGATTTTGTCATTCCCTATCAACAAGAACAAGTTCTTAATTATCCCTATCATGAATTTTAATAGATTTGACATGAAGTGTATCATCCCATTCATGAATTGTATCAGTCTTATATCCATCCCTCTCAATGTTTTGTTTCTCCTAGTCAACCTAGCCACTTCTCAAGTCAATCCATTTCCACCTTTAAGCAAACTATTTTGAGATATGATATGTACATGTTAGATACTAACACACAAAAAGGATATGTTCTAGAGTTTCCTATTCATCTTATTCATAAGGTGAGAGATGCATTAGAGTTGGGCAAAATAGAGTGGGCACCTATTGAGAGAGCCAATTGGCAAAGGCACACAAGTGAGATGTTTGATGTGAGTGGCCTAGTTTCTTCATAAGAGGATAGGCTAAGAGTTCATGAAATTCAGGCTCACAAAACCTATCAAACTTCATATCCACTTCCCCTAGATTTCTATCAGTCCTATTTGACCCCTACTCATGAGCCCAGTCAAGCTTGTCAAAATCATCCTTTTCCAAATTAGTTGGTAGATTGAGTTGTCTAATATGAATATGTATTATTCCAAGTTTAATAAAAATAATTGGAATCTAATCCCTCATTTCCCTCTCATATTACACCCCCACCTTAAGAAAAGACCTCTAGATATGAGATTCCAAGTTGGAGACAAGGTGGAGAATCCAAGCCTACAGAGATTCCAAGTTTCTTAAGTACTCCATCCACTCCTAAAATTAAATGAACATCTCAAGAAAATATTCCTAATCCTAACATCCTAATCTAGAATAAGATATTGGAGTCATGGGGAAAGAAAGAGGATAAAAGTCTTGACAAGGAGTGTGAAGTTGAGAGAGAGTTTAATCTTATGCAAGCCCATCCCACCCTTCCTCAAGAATATTCTAGTATTCCATGTCAACCCTCTTTTATTCCTTGTCCTCATGATGATGGCCATCAAATTCAAGAGAGACTTTTCCAAGAGAACCTAACCATGTAAATTGAAGAGTTAGAGGCAAAGATGAAATTGCTAAGTCAAGGTGTGATGGAAGGTTTAGACCCAAAACATCATATGCATAAACACACCCCATCCACCTTTCCTCAAGAGAGTACTCAAGATAAATCAGATGTGAATGACGTGATTTTCAAGTTTAAGTAAGAAAATCAAGTTTTTTATCCTAAGGTATGCCTTCCCTTCCTCAAGAGCTTTTAAAAGAATCCCCTACATTTCACTCTCAATCTGATTTTGAGTTCTATGTGCCACCTCTACCAACTAGTTCATATTTTACTCACCCCATCACCATTTTATTTATGGACATGTGGTATGGGAACCTAAAGAAGATTATTTGGTTGATAAAAACTCAAAATTCTTGCTTGAAGAAAGCTTAGGTCCTTGGCATCCCCATTGGACTAAGTCACATGACTTCAAGATGCCTAGTTTTGGAATCACAAAGAAGGAGATGGAAGATCTTGCATCCCTTCAGAAGAAAGATCAAATTATGATATTTGAGACACAATTTAAGAGACCTCAAGAGGTCCTTAGTGTTGAAGAAGAGGTGAGTCCTTATTTTGAGTCTTCTTATTTGGTTGATAATGAATAATGTCTTCCTTGTGTCAAAGAAGAGGTCTTGGATGAAGTTTTTTTGGATTATAAAGAAGAGGATGAGGACTTATGGTAGAAATTTGAAAATATTTGAAATGAGTTTGAATCTCTCAATGGGTCTACTATTTCATTAAAGATTATTACAAATGATAATGACCAAGATGACATTGTCTAGCATGTCATAGATGAGCAAGATGGCATTGTATAACATGTCATAGATGGACAAGAACAAGTTCCTAATCAACCTTGGGATGACCTATTTTCATTTATTGGAGTAGTTTATACTCCTATTCAAGGAGGATATGATCTAGTCAAAGATGGAAAAGGTAGCCTTGGCACTCAAGTAAGTATTAAAAGGAAAAATAACATTTTAAATCTATCCTTTCAAGAAGCATATATATTTCGTGATGACATGTTTGAAGTCATCAAGATGGGCTATCATACTCTCAATCAGTTGGGAGAAACACATCAGCTCTTGAAGGATTGAACAAGTTCTTATTGGCCTCAATATTCTAAGGAACAAGAAATCACTCCTCTTGAAGGCATACCTACCAAGAAGATACAAATTGACCATGAAATGAAGAGTGGGTAGTAGTATAAAGTATCTGCACATGTTCAAGAGGAATATATTTACACTAGAGACCTATTTTAAGATGATCTACTTGAGAATAGGTCAAGTGAAATGCCAAAGAATAGACCTAATCTACAAAGCACCCAATCCAAAGAGAAACCTTCTTGGCACCATGATCCATCTCATCAAGAGGATGATTCAAGAAACTTTCCTTTTGATCTTGGAAAGGAGGTATGCTTAGTTCCTAATTATGCATAGTAGTTTTTTCTCTATTTCCCCTAAGTGCTTTGAGCACATGTGTGTGTGTCTTGTTATTGAGTTTGCTTTGCTTGTGTATGCCCTTTGTTTTATGTGGTTAAAGTAATTAGTTTTCTTGTCTTGATCAAATATTATGGTCAAATTTATCTTATGGTGTGTTACATTTCAAATGACTCCCTAAGCCCAATCGAGTGATAAGGCTACTAGTCTAGTTAGCATAGCAAGCATGCAACCCCTATGAGTCACCAATTTGTTAACCAAATTTGACCCTATAGGACAAATTAGGGCACCTCTAGGTAAAAAATTAGCTTTTATGTGTTTTAGGGGTCTAATACATATGTCAAAAGTTCTTTTATAGGTTAATTAAAATGTCATTTTATGTTATACTAGCCTTGTTCCTTAGTCATTTTAATCCTTTTAATCATTTTGAGTCATTTTAAGGTCAAAAAAGGGGCATTTAATCAGTTATATAGATTCCTTGGGAATTTTTAATGTTAAAAAATGTTATTTAATGTTACATGTGTCCTCACATGTCTTAATAAACTGTTGATAACTAAAAGTGTAGGTGCTTCAAAAGAAAGATCAGTTTTCTTGGGGAAAAAGTGAGTTTGGCTCTTGTACAACCCATGGGGAAGTGTACCATATGGGAGAAGATAATAGAATTTATATTTATATTCTTAACTCTTAGTTACATGTTTTTAATGCTATATAAGTTCCATTTTAGGCCCAAAACCATCTACTCCTTTTTCATCCCTCTAGGCACACATAACTAGTCTTCAGGTTTGTACTTGGTATGAATAGCAGGGGAGGTTTTAGACCAAACACTTTTGGGAGGTGAAATAAAACTTAGATAAATTAATTTAAATTATAATATTTTGAATAATTATGGCTTGTGTTTCATGAACCATCCTCATGAAGCTAACTGTGTTTTTATGTTTGTTGTTTCATGCACCCTATAGGTTATGCTCTATTTTAGGAAATTATGTAAAAACCAATTGGTTATGTTGAATATATAAGATGTTGGATAATTTATCAAATTCCAAAATTTATTTTTTTCACATTTAAAAGTGATTGGATGATCCAAGTAGCTTAGGTTGCAAAAGGAAGTACTTTCTATGCAACAGATAGTTTTTCACTATGTTCAAGATTTTCATGCTTTGAAAATAGCTCAAGGGAGTTGTGATAGGTTATTTATCATGTTTATAATGTGGTATAATTATCTCATGACATCTTAGGTTCCTTATTTAAGAAACCTCTATGAAAGTGCAGTCTTTTAGTGTCATACATGTTTCTAAACAAGATTTCACTTTTCACATTCAGAAAGGAAAATGAGAAACTAAGAAGAATGGACGAGGGTTTGTATGTACCTGGATGTGGACTTGCGCACTAGATTCAGATGATAGCAGGAACTCCTCTTTGGTTGTGGAGGATGACACCTAAAAGAGAAAGAGACTAAAACATGAAAATTGTTAGATGACAAGAAAGTGGACTGCCAAGTGAAAGCTTGATCCTAGAAGCGCAAAGACTTCTTGGAAGATGACAGTCCACTGTTAAAAAATAGAATATTGATAGAAATAGAAATGATAAAGACTGAATGAAAGAAATAAAAATCAAATGCATACATGTTCGTATCAATCTGCTTTGCATAGTCACCGATGTCGGTGGTTTTACCGGTGTCGGTCAAGGAAGGTCGCTAACGTCAGTTAGTCTATCGACATCGGTAGGGGCAATGGTCGCGGTCAGTCGGGGTAATGGCCAGGGACAATTTTCAAGTCTAGTTTTTAGTTCGTAGAGTGGTTTGAGGTTTTGTTTGAGGGTCAGGGAGCCTATTTGGGGGTCAGAAGGACTATTTGGAAGTCTACACAGGGCTGATTGGACTGAGGGTATTGTCTGGAGAGGGACTAAATGGGTGACAGAAGCACAAAGGGGGATGATAGGGAGATAGGGATTTGAGAAGGCCTTTCAGCCTCTCAGGGAAGGGAAGGTTGAGTCTGAGTAGTGGGCTGGTTAGCAGATGATTTTAAATAAGAATTGAAATGAAAACAAGGAAGTACTTACCTCTTGCTTGCTGAAGAAAGAATGAAGGAGACCTATTGTTGAAGCTATTGATGGACCTGCAATGCCAAGATCTCACAGTCTGGAGTTGTTCCTGCAAAGTACCTGTAGTTGGTGGTGTTTGTTGTGTGAGAGGGAGAGAGAGAGAATTTGAATGCCAAGCACTAAAAAGAGTTCACATTTGCAAGCGGGAAGAATAGTTACAAAAAACTAGTTTTAAGGGTAACCAACGTTGACAGAACTACTGATGTCAGCCACATACTGACCAACATCAGTGGTAGAAGAATGGGGATAGAGGCTAAAATTAGCCTCTGTCCATTCTTACATGCTATTAGGGTCAAATGGTCATGGTAAAATGGTCGTGGGGGGCTTAAATGGCCGCAAGAGGAAGGATTAAGAGAGGATTTGGGCAATTAAAGCTAGGAATGAGGTAGGAACATCCAAGGAGGGGAATCCAAGGTGGCATGGGTGAGGTGGAAAGGGGACAATTATCAAATTAAAATATTTTATTTATTTTAATTTAATAATGGAGGGGACTTAGGACAAGTGTTAGGAAATGGGCCAAGGGGGGCCAAAGGGGGAGGATGACCAAGGGGTAGACACGATTTCGGTGTCTACATTTGCCCCTTTTTGTCTTGTTAGTTGTTCTTGACGAACTACAAGACAAAAATAAGAGTTGGTTGCCCCAGGTATGGGATGAGGTGTTCCCCCCTCAAAGTGAGAGTCGAGGGAAGGGAACCTGAGATTGAGTGTCGATTTGATAGAGCGATGGATACAGAGGGTGAAAATTGAGTGTGAACACTGCAAAGGGTGAGATTGCACATATACCACACCACGCGATAGGTCGGGCAAATTGTCATGGTCAAAGGTTGAAGAGTGCCAGAATCAAAATAACTAGGCCCCAGCATTTAGTCATAGCTAATTGGGTTATTCAATTCAAGTTGTAGCTCCAAAGGGTCATCGTGTTCCAGGTATCCTAGGCTCAAGAAGTGCTCCTAGAAAACACGAAAAAAGGTCACAAGCAGTAGGGATCAACTTGCTCATGATCTAATACTTGTGAGTGTCAGGTGATAATTTGCTAACTAGGCATGAGGTAGCAAAGGCAATCAAAACAACCAAGGTCGAGTTGTCTCAAAAGGGGTCAGAGGAGAGAGTCGTGATCTCCAAGGTTGGGTGGTCGAGGTGGGTGGAGCCAAAAGTGATCTCAAGGGTGCCCCAGGGGGCTAAGATAACTTGGACTGGAGAGCTGACTGATTAGGGGCATGATTTGGGGGAATGTGATGAAAAAGGAGGTTTGAAGGCTGCTGATGTTGGTGATAAAATTGATGTCAGTAGCCCAAAGAGACTGACATCGGCAGCCTAGGGCACGCCATTGCCGACGTCAGCGGCCTACTAAGTCTGACAAAACTGGATTGGTGGCCCACCAAAAGTCATTTACTATTTGTTGACTGAGATAAAAAAGAGTTCTAGAGCTAATTGAGTAATAGTGACCCAGAGTTGATTGAGGTAGTGGTGTTAGGTGGCAGAGAAGCATTGGTGGAGAGAGGGAGTCACATGAAGCCACAGAAGAGGGTTGCAGAGTTAGTTGTGGGCCAGTAGGAGCTTGGGACAAATTGATGCAGGGGAGATGGCAGAGGGGAGTAGAGGACCTACAGGAGGTCCACCACCAATGGCACCCATCGTGCCACCATGTCGATGACACTGGGACGAGGTAGGAGGTCTAATGAACCCTATTAGGTTGATTTTAGTTTTGATTTTGTTTTTGAATTTTTTATTGTTTTAGGCAGAAATTAAGGGGGGAGGGTGGCTAGGAAGGTGGGTAGGGGGTCTAGGATAGATTAGGAGACTTTTAGAGGGTTTTGGGGGGGTTAAAGGGGCTAATATGGGGAAGCCCTAAATTTAGGGCTTGCCCCATTCGGCCCTAGGGCTGAACCAGTCACCGACGTCAACAGTTTTCACCGACTTCAGCCGACTAGTGACTGGCGTCAGTCAACTAGCGAATAACGTCAGTCACTCACTTGCTAATGTCAGCCATTAAGTGACTGACATCAGTTAGGTGAGTGCCATCATTGGCATGCTAATTGATGTCAGTGGCTGCCTAGTCAAAAGGAGTGATAAAAAATGGTCAAGTCAAAGGGTTGAAGCTACACCAAGGGCTTCTCGGGGGTCAAGATAGGCATAGACAGCTAAGTAGATTGGTCAAATAAGAATAGTAGGGAAAGTGGTAGTCAATGTTTGAGCATGAGACTAAGTTTGGGTGGATGCAAGTGAGGTAGACTCTGATGCTATGGGATTGCCTCCCAACTTTGTTGACGTGGATGCGCAGAGGCGTGACAATCAAAGAGTGGGTGCAGATGAGTGCAGTGGGACTAGGTGGGTTATGATGCTACTGCAGAGTGGTGAGGGACGTGAGCCTCATGGTGGCACTGATCGAGTGGTAGGACCATTCCACCAACACTTTCCACCTGCCCATGGGAGAGATGATGGTCACAGTCAAGGATGTGTACCAGATTTTGTAGCTATTAGTGCACAAAGCTAATATTTATGCATGCTTGAGAGAGGCACATGATATACATATGGTCACATTGTTTAAGGAGCACATCACTGAGATGAGCTACCATTCAACAAGTTTTGCCTATGAGCCCTTGTACGTGGCAGATGAGGATGCATATTGGCTGACGGTCCTGATGATGATCGGCATCACAGTATATGCATTGCCAAATGCAGAGGGAGGCAGGTTTCTAGTCACCATGATTGGGGTTTTGATAGAGATGATAGAGTAGCAGATAGTGTTTGCCTAGGCACCAGTCTTCTTGGCTCAGGTCTATAGAGAGCTATGGGGTATTAGCCAGTGGTGGTGATACAGCTTATGCATGGGACACCTTCTACACTACTGGGCCTACGAGCACATTATGGTCACGCATCCTCTCGGCCTCCCAGTGGTGATCCAGTCTGGCTTCAGGGTCAGATTCAAGCAATGGTGTGAGGTGATGGCACAGATGCAGGTAGATAGAGTAGTTAGGGACATCGACTATTATCAAGGGGTACTAGAGGCCTTGATCCTAGTGGACATCATCTGGAGATCATACCTAGGATATCTAGCATTTAGAGACTAGGTAGAGCAGATAGTTGAGACCTAAAGCATAAGATGGGTCAAAGGTAGGCAAGCCGGTGAGCTCAAGAGAGTGCGGCACCAGTATGGGCTGCTATAGGATGTACCACCTACCTTCCCACAGTACAGGCAGGATGACATCGAGGTGCTACTCCCACTGCTAGAGGAGATAGAGGATCCAAATTTTGAAGAGTTGCTGGCAGGACCTGGGATAGCTGACCTAGGGTGTACAGAGGCCTACACAACATGGTGGATAGGGTAGTACATAGGCATACAAGTAGGGCCATAGCTAATTTTGTAGGCTGTTACCAGAGATAGGGATTTGGCAAGGCAAGAGAGGGATGCTGCCATCCAGGAAAGGGATGTAGCATGGGCCCAAGTGACCATTTTACAGGGGCAGGTCATAGTTTTATAGGGGCAATTGGCAAGATTGATAGGGTAGGTGACCATTTTGATAAGGTAGGTCACCATTTTATAGGGACAACTAGCCATAGCCCAAGCACAGGCAGTGGCAGGTCAAAGTTTTGGGGGGCAGGGCCCATTGCAGCAACCATCTCAGCAGCCATCACAGGGGCCAAGACAGTCAGCATCGATGCAGCCAACATTTTCATAGCCATAGGGGTCGGTACAAGGGATGGCAGCAAGGCAGATGGGTCCACCGTAGACTGTACCTATTGCTAGGTATAGGACTATGTTAGATGAGATCACGTATTATGAGGGATCTATCAAAGAGTTCCCTCAAATACAGTGATATAGTGAGATGTGAGATGAGCAGAGCCAATAGAGGTCTACATCATGAGCGATGACTTTAGGCACGCATAGATGGCACAAATTAGAGAGTGGAGATGACACAGCCTCATCTTGGCTACCACCACCACCGCCACAGCTACAGCCATGAGGTTCAGATTTTGATACTATTTTTGATGTATATATACTAGCCTGCGAGCCGATGACGAGAGATGTATGATATTTTGAGAGAGAGAGATGCACAGATTATATGATTGTATAAAACATTTTGAGATATATACGATGACTAGATTTGACCATTGACATGTGTTATGAAAATGTTGTTATGGATGCGTTATGTTTTCAGTATTTGATATTATGTGAATGATGCATGTTTTGATATTATGCTTTATGATTATGATGTTATGATGACAATGTTATGTTGATAATGTTATGTTTAATGATTATGATGATGATGATGAATGTAATGCTGCTTTATGATAATGCTAATGATGTGAATGGTTTAGGATTTTTGGATTAGATGATGATGCTTAATGATTATGGATGTTTAATTTTTATGATTTGTAGATTATATGATGTGGATGTTAATGATTAATGTTAATGATATGAATGGTTATGATGATGGATGATTATGCTAATGATTATGAGAATATGTGATTAGTTGTGATGGACAGGTGACGAGTGAATGGGATGGAAGAAAGTGACGAAGAGAATGGCCGAGCTAACCCCAGAAGACCCCATGTCAACTGAGTGCTGCCTACATAACCCTTGTCCTAAGGGCCTCAGGCCAATGTAGTTCTCCCAAAGAGGGAGGAAGAGTCAAAGGGATTGATTGCTTGTGGTCTAGGTTAAGTCATAGTTAGAAGAGGATAGGGTTTGTCCATTATGTAGATGAACAAATGAGGGTGGTCGAGCTAACCCCAGAAGACAGTCATGTCATTTGAGTGCTGCCTACATAGCCCTTGGGTTAGGCAGGGCCTCAGACCAATGTAGTTCAGACTAGAAGACAAAGTGGTTGATGTGATTGGTCATGAGAATGATTTATCATGTCCCATATGTCTGAGGGAACATGCTTGAACAAATGAGGAGAAGAAGATGTTACAGCCTTTTCCAAATGGCGTATTCTATAACATTGGTCAGGGTTTTTCATCCCTAGCAAGTGTCCATATTAGGCGATGGATGTTTTCTAAAAATGAAATGAGTTTATTTATGCTTTAGCAAGTAATGGTTTATGCTTGACATAAATTGAGTAAGCGACAGTTTCCATGTGTATTGGTGTCCATAGAAACTACATTATGCGAGTGGTCTGAAAAGAGGGTTGAGTTGATTTTGGCAAATGACAAATGATGTAGTTAAACGTGACCAAAATGTAAAGGAAGTGAAAGGCATATTCACCCTTTCATTGACAAGGACTAGAGTGACAACATAGATAGGGGTTGTTAGAATCAAAAGCCCCATTCATGCATTACGTCGTTGACCATGGGTTGTGTTAGAGCGGTAATCGAATCACTTTGACATTAAAGTGAGCTCGAAGTCTCTTGAGCAGGTGATATGATAGGTGAGGATAGGGTAACCCATTTTAGAGCAGAGATAACCTTGCCCCTTTTTATAGGAGACCCTGAGACAAATATAAGCCAAGTCCATGACCTTTTTTTTTTTTTTTTGCAGACTGATCAATGCAGGAAGTCTACATAGAGATGTCATTTTGCTTGGTCATCATTTGTGAAGTTGATCGATGTGGGAAGCTTCTAAGAAAGTGCTATTTGGAGCAAGATTTAGTCTTAGCCATCCTTCGAGGGAGTGGTCTATATTTTTTCTTTAAGGGCTTTTAAATAGCTATCCTTTGAGGGAGCAGTCTATTAGCTACAGCAATGATAGTACAGCTGTCCTTCGAGGGAGCAGTCTATTTTTTTTTTTGTGACCTTAGATATTTTGACATCTTGATTTTTTTTTGACAGAAGTTTGAGTCATGGATAAGACTATAGAAGTTCAGGGCTCCCTTTTATTAGGACAAAGCATCCATACTGTATAAAAGGGTTATAGGGGATTTGTTAAGGGGAATAGGGTCAAAAAAAATAAATATTAAGAGGATGGGGATTGCTCGAGGGATGAGCTCAAGTGAAATGTCAAGTGGATGAGTACTCGACTAACAATAAAATGGTCACAGATGCAATGCATTAAGAGGCTCAGGTTCTAGTCGTCCATCAAGAGAGGATAGATGATAAGTCCATGACCCATACTTGTGCATGATGATGAAAGGTCTGAGCTAATTTGGGGTGAACTTGCCTCATTTACTTCGCTCCATATTGATCACATGCTGATTTTCTTTGAGGATGAGGTATCTGATGTTGAAATCTCATTCTCACAGATTTTTGTCATAGGCTCGCTTGATGCGACTTTGATAGACATGGAGATGGTTGAGGGTAGCAAGACAACGTTCATCAAGTAACTCAAGTTGAGCTAAGTGATCTTGATGAAAGTCATCGTTAGAGAGAATGTCATGTAGAGAGATGCAGAGAGATAGGATTTGTACTTTGAGAGGTAGGATAGCCTCTATTTCATACACTAAAGAGAAAGGGGTAGCACCCATAGAGGTTCGGATCCTAGTGCGGTAGGCCCACAAAGTGAAGGGAATGTGAATGTGCTAATCCCTTCCAATGTCGTTGACCACCTTCATGAGAATTTTAGTCAAAATTTTGTTGGAAGCCTCGGCCTGCCCATTTGCTTATGGGTAGTAAGGCAAAGAGAAGCTGAGCTTGATGCCAAATGAGTCACAGAGCTTTTAGAGGGTCTTGTTTTTGAAGGACTTGCTGTTGTCGGTGATGATTTTGTGAGGGACACCAAAATGATAGATGATGTGGGAGCTGATGAAGTCAACAATTTTGTTGACTTTTGTGGAGATGAGAGGAATGGCTTCCACCCACTTGGTGAAATACTCAGTGGTGGTGATGATGGACTGATGACAAAGAGACGAGTGAGGGTTAATCTCACTGATGAGATCTAAGCCCCACTGAGAAAAAGGCCAAAAATCTTGAGTGACTTGTAAGGCATGGCTAGGAAGATGAAGCAAGTTAGAGTGCTGCTGACACTTGATGCAATGCTGAACATAGTCACTATAGTCTTGATGAAGAGTGGGCCAATAATAGCCCAGGTGAATGATGCACTTGGCAACTGAGTTCCCACTGAAGTGTCTACCACAAATCCCATTGTGGACTTGTTTAACAGCATGAGAGGCTTCAGTGGAGGTTAGACAGTGAAGAAGGAGGCCGTCGAAGCCTCACTTATAGAGAAGACCCCCAAGCATGGTATAGCGAGCCGTGTGTTTGATGAAAGCTCACTGTGCATTGCTAGAGAGATTGGGAGGAATGACAGAACGAGATAAGTAGTCCATAAGTTGATTATACCAATCATCTCATGGACTAGAGTCTATGGTATTGACATGATTGATGTTAGGAGAAATGTATGAAGGCAATGGCACACGATGCACCGTAACAAAAAGTTTGGATGAAGATGATGAAGATGGGATATGTGAGGCAAGAGAAGCCATGGTGTCAGCAAACTTATTCGTGGATCAAGGAATAGTCTGCAAGAGGTAATGGTTAGAAGAGGTGAGAAGAGTGTCAACACAATTTTTGTACCTTTGTAAAATTTCATTTTTACAGAGGTATGAATCATTGATCTGATTGACGACAAGTTGTGAGTCGCCAAAGATGTTGATAGACTTGATGTTAAGAGAAAAGGTGGTTTGAAGTCCCAAAATTAAGGCCTCGTATTTAGCCATATTATTGGTATAATCAAAGTTGAGTTTTAAAGATAGAGGCATGGGCTCACCTTCGAGTGGGAAGAGAATGACTCACGCACCCCCACCGAGTTGACATTTGGAGCTATCGAAGAACATGGTCATTTGATAGATGGTGTCATCGGTGGAAAGCACGGCGATAGATTCGTCAGGGAACTCACATCGAGAAGGTTGATTATCGAGAAGAGGGGCATCTGCCAGTTGGTCAGTGATGGTTTACCCCTTGATAGATTTCTACTGGATGAATTCAAAGTCAAACTCAGCAAGTAACATGAGCCACTGAGCCATATGTTGATTTTGATATGGCTTGGAGTGCATATATTTTAGAGCGTCAGTGTGAGTGATGACAAAGGCCTTATGGTTGAGAAGATAATGGCGGAGCTTGGTAGTGGCAAAGACTAATGCCAAATAGAGTTTCTCAATATGAGTATATTGAGTTTCATAGTTGACCAGTGTTTTGCTGATATAGGAAACCGCTTGCTCACAGTGATGCTCATCTCAGTGAGCGATCATGGCACCTAATGAATGGTTGGTTACTGAGATATAAAGGTAGAAGGGTTGGTCATCTTTAGGTTGAATGAGGACTAGTGGAGAGACTAGATAGCATTTTAGGGCTTTAAAAGCCTCTTGACAGTCCTTATCTTATTTAAAGGAGACATCCTTCTTAAGGAGATGATGGAAAGGTTGGCAGCAGTCAAAAAGCTGTGAGATGAAACGGTGGATGGACTGGAGCTTTCCTTGTAGACTACGAAGCTGCTTGAGATTGGTCGAGGGTGGTATCTTGAGGATAGCGTGGATCTTGGTGGGATATATCTCAATGCCATAGAAACAAATGATGAAACCCAAGAGTTTGCCTGAGAGGACCCCAAAGACACATTTTTTGGGGTTAAGGCAGACATTGTATTGAAGAAGGCGAGAGAAGATGATCTTGAGAATGGTCAATTGGTCGCGACGAAGCTTGGACTTGCTGAGCAAGTCATCCACATAGTCCTCCATGATTTTATGGAGGAGATCATGGAAAATATAAGTCATGGCATGCTGATATGTGGCACTTGCATTCTTCAAACCGAAAGGCATGACCCGATAGCAGAAAGTCCCCCATGGGGTAATGAAAGTAGTCTTGTGCTGATCTTTTAGTGCAATTAAGATTTGGTTGTACCTTAAAAACCCATCCATGAGAGATAGCATCTCATGGCCAGCTGTGAGATCAACAAGTTGGTCAATGTTGGGAAGAGGAAAGTCATCTTTGGGATAGGCTAGGTTAAGGTCGTGATAGTTCATGCAGATCTAGATCCCCCCAGTCACCTTGGTGATAGGGATGATGTTAAAGACCCACTGTAGATAATCGATGGGTTGGATGAAGGAAACAGAAAGAAGGCACTGAAGCTCCTCTTTGACAAAGAGCACAATACGAGGATGCATCTTTCAAAACTTTTGCCTAACAGGCTTAGCCTCTGGTTTGGTGATGATTTTATGGGTAGCAATGGTGGGGTCGATGCCAGGCATGTCACTGTAGGTCTAGGCAAAGGCCTTGCTATGGTCTGAGAGGAACTGGGTGTAGTCAAGCTGCTCTTGGGTGTCTAGAGATTGGCCAATCTTTAAGATGTGAGGAACATCAGAAGAAGGGAGGTTGATGTCAATAGTTGATTCATTTAACATAACTTGGGTCTCAGAAGGGAGGGAGCACTAGATAAAAGAGTCATCGATGACCATGTAGGAAAGAATGGCATCATCATCTATGCAGCAGACAGTGTTGATGTTCGCTAACTCATCCTCTATCATGCTGGTAAAAATGAGAGAGAAAGACCTAGACACCCCATTTAGCTGATAGGTCAGGGGTTCCAGGCAGATGGTGTTTATGCAAAAAAAAACTAGGAGGGATGGAAACCACCAAGACTGTAGGTGAAGAGGGAGGAATAAGCAAGCTTAGAGGGGATTGGTCGATGGTGGATTCGAGGCAAAGGTCTGCAAAGGCCTGAGTGGGGTCTTGGAAACCTATGCCATACCATTTCTTGGCATTGTCATCATTGAGCGGCTTGATGGGCTGATGGGAACCTTGCTCATAGCGTCTGAAGCCAAAACCCTTCCATGCACATCTATAGAGGTAGGTGTGTGCAAAGGCAAAGTTTCCAAGAAAGGAGAAGTCTGATGTGAATGGGTGAGGTGAAGAGAGAGGATTGCCATCAGTAGGAGCTTGATTGAGCCCCCCATAGATGAGGTTGGTTCGGAGGTGAGGAGGACTATAAGGCATGACCATCTCGATCTGATGGTCGTAGTTGGGGCTGTGGTAAAGCTGTCCATACTCTTACAAAGTTTGGAACATGTCTAAGGTGAGAAAGTGATATTTTTTAAGTGAAAGTCATTGGAAGATGTCTTCCATGGGGTCTTTGGTTGTCGCTTGAAGAGGAGGTGTGAAGGTGACCACCATTTATGAATTGGTCGAAGCTTCCACTGATGGAGGCAGCATCGAGGTTGATGGCTTGATAGGAATGAGAACATCATTTGGCCGATAGGTTGTGTTACAAGATTTGATAGGTGATGGGTCGGTAGGAATGGTGTGGACTTGCTCGTCGTGCTCAAATTTCACACAATGGTGCAGGGTAGAGGGAACACAAGCCATGGAACGGATCTAGGGTCAGCCCAACAACATGTTATATTAAAACTCTCCTTTGATGATATAAAAGAGCTCTGAGACTGTGTGTGGGCCAATGCAAATGTGAAAGATGACTGTGCCAATGGTTGTGGTAGTGGTGTCATTAAAGGATCACAAGATTACATCAGTTTTGGATACGTAATTCTCAGAGAGGGCCAATTCATCAAAGGTATGGGTGGAGATGATGTTGATGCTAGCACCTCCATCAATCATAACTCACTTGATGTAGATTTGATCAACATAGGCAGTGATGAAGAGAGTAGTATCCTGATCTTTTGAGTTAGATGTAGGAATTTTAGAATCACTGAATGTGATGGAGGCAATGGGAGATAAAGAGTGGACCAGGGCAGTGAGTGGTTGGGGGTCCTCGAGTTGGACCTCCACTGCTTGTAGGGCTCTGATGAGAGCTTGACGATGCTAGGACAAGGTTTGGATAAGGTCATACAGGGTCATCTTCACAGGCATCTGGTGAAGCTATTTTATCATGGAGTCATGGATGGCCCCTGAAGAGGAAGAAGAAGACAATTGAGATGCGCCAAGAATAGAAATTTTAGGCTTTAGTGGTTGAGGTGGCTTGACGAAGGGATAGGTCCAAGGAATGGTAGCTTTTTCTTTTGCCTTGTCCTTTTGTGATCTAGTGGTTATGTGGATGGCATTGATTTTGAAGATAGGGGTGAAAGATATGAAGGGGTCATGGCTTGCTGATGAGATGTCGATGATGATGAAGAGGTTTGAGGGATATGAGAAGGTGTGGGAGGTCTGTCGATGGTGTCCTCAAGAAGAAGAGTGTCTTTCTCCATATAGCAGTGAATGATGTCTTTGAGGGCACAGCAAGTCTCGGTATCATGTCCTGGCGTATGATGATATAGGCAAATCTTAGTATCGTCGAACCAGGAAGGCTTTGACCTAAGGGGTTGGAAGTGCCTGATGGGCAGAAGGGTTATGCTAGAGGTCTACAAAAATTAGTGCAATATCAAAGAGTATGAGCCCATTAGAGGGTCCGTGCTCATTGATGTGTGAGATGCTAGTGACTTTTGCTTGGGCGGTGTTGAAGGAGGCTTCTGTACCACCTTTTGGGTTGATGGTGTGACAACAGGTGAAGATGGCACTTTCTTCGTGAGAGGTGCCAAAATTTTCAAAGAGGGTAGGCTTGTGGTAGGCAAAGGAAGTAGTGGAGGCAACTTGTTTTGGTTAGAGATAGGAGCAGGGAGGACTTTGATCAAGGTCAAAGGATGAGGGCCCAAAATGGAGGTTAATGGTGATGGGGGAGGAGGAGTTTGCCACTGTGGTTTAGCAGTCTTCTTTGATTTGGTTTGAAGACTACTATTGGTCGAGGCCTGGTCTAAGTCCACCTTCACTTGCGGATGAGTGAGGTTAGGGACAGGGTGAGCACCGAGTGACTTGATTGGTTTTGATGGGGTAGATGAGGGTTTTGGTCCTGATGTGGTTGGTTGAGGTTTAGAAGGTTTAGGAGTGGAAGTCTAGTTTTTGTTAGAAGTTTTGGGAGATTCTACCATCGAAGGATTGGAAGCATGAGATGAGATGACATGGGCATGCTGAAGAGCTTTGAGTCGCTCCCATAATACCTGATGCTCCACTTTCCTTGAAAGGAGAAGTCTAAGTTTCTCCACTAATCGATAAAATGGCTGAGAAGATGTTGGATGAGGTTTGGGTCCTTGAGAAGATGTGGATGGTTGCAAGGCTGAAGATGAGATTGGTATAGCAGTCTCAGACCCAAGGCATGATGAAGTCATAATAGGTTCGTCTTTGGTTGGAGGAGGAGAGACAGGTTCTTGTCTGGGTGGAAAAAGAACTGGAGAATGAGGCTCCTCAAGAGGGTAGAGGGCAGGGATGATTGTGCCCTCCACTTGAGGTTGAGGAGTAGGAAGGGTCGGGTCCTCCATAGGTAGCAAGAAAGAGGACGGTGAGACTGGTGGTGCCAGTATGGTTGAGGCATCCTCCAATATGAGGGAAGTCGATGGAGAACTAAGAGGAGAAGAAGGTTTGTCTACATGTGATGGACTGATGGGTGGACTAACCTCTTGAGTTTGTAAGAGAGGTTAGTCGGGGATGAAGGGTGAGACCGTATTGACTATGCGTATGTTATGTTCGTGAGTGTCATCAGTCATAGTCTGCACATTATTTTGGGTAGGAGGATGATTGGGAAATGGTTTCTTGAAGATGTATATGCCTTGATTGGGTGGTGCATTTGGATTGTCTAGGATGAGGTCACCTTTTTCTAGCATGTCTTGGATGATGTTTTTAAGGGTCTTGCAGTTGCCCATGTCATGGCCTTTAACACAGTGATAGTTGCAAAAATCATTTTCCCTATACCACAAATGGATGGCATGTGAGGGATCAAATTGTGAAGGTGGTCAGATTTGGGGGAGATTGAGAACCCCCTGTTTGACAAATTTGTCTAGCACAGATGCGTATGACTCCCCGAGTGGAGTATACTGTCGCTGCACATACCTCTACTAGAATTGGTGAGTGATGCTTTGGGACGTGGATGGCTTGGGTTGGTTGGTTGAAGGCAAAGAGGATGAAGGTCTAATGACTACAGCATTTGCTAATGCCTTAGATTTAGGATTAGATAAAGAGGGTTTAGAAGAGGAGTCATTAGTCTTGGCGTTGGGATTCTTACTCTGCAACTTGACTTTGTTCTCCTCGATGGCACGTAATTCAACCTTGCGGGCCATCGTGAAGGCTTTGTCAAAGGTGTAGAAGGTCTGAACCCGTAAGGTAGAGGAAATATGCTTGGCACAGGCCTAAGAGAAAAGTTTGATAAGTTTGGGTTGGGGTAAGGAAAATGAGAGCTGATTGATGAGGCCTCTCTAGTGAGCAACAAAATCAGCTATGGATTCATCCTCAAACTATCGAATAGAATAGAGATCTATGATTGAGACCTTTTTGGTGATGTTGATAAAGAAGTGGTTGAAGAAGAGTTGGGCCAACTGTGTGAATGTGAAGAGAGAATGGCTGGTGAGAGAGTTGTACCAATCAAGAGTAGCACCTGAAAGTGACATGGGGAACGTGCATAGAAGTAATGCATCATCATGGGCAATGAGATAATAAGCATGTCTGAATGCTCATAGGTGCTATTGTGGGTCTTCCTCACTTTGGAAATGAGAAAATTTAGGAAGTTCCCACTGACTGGGATATGGCCTGATCAGGACGAAGGGATGAATGGGCTCATTGCAAATTTTCTCATATGAAAGGGCATTGTGTGAACCAAAAATAGAGGTCTCGAGACTAGACATCTTGTCCATCAACATTTTAATGATGTCTACTGACAGATTGGTGGGTGGAGCACCCCTAGGTTGTAGGGCACTTGAAAGATGCTAGAAGGGGCATACGACGTAGTCAATTACACTTGTAGGGGTGCAACATACTGATAACTAGATGTAGGGATAGAAGTGGAGGCCAAGGGTGGTTGGGTAGAAGGCATGACTAGGCTCGATGTTGCCATAGGAGGTTGGATAGTGGTAACATTGGCTAATGGATAGGTAGCCACCCTGGTGTTGATAGGGGCGAGGGTAGGTGGAATAGAGACAAGTAGATTTTGGAAGGGGGTAGAGGCTGGTTGAATAGGCTGCAGTTGATAGGGGCCAAAACCCCAGTGGAAGTGGGCCTAGAGATGGAGGGAGAGGCCACACTTAGAATGTTGGTCATGGGCTGGTCATTAGTTGAGGTGATAGTCTGAGTGTCTATAGGTTAAACCACAAATGTTGTCGATACGGCCACTGTCTCGACTAAAGAGGTCAGCATCCCATAAATCGGGTTGCCCAAGGAGTCTCGCATTCAGCTTCATGCGAGATAATGCTACAAGGCTTTGACATTGAGTTCCAAGAATCTTTTAAAATCTTGGTCCCATTCAGGGACAATGGGAGTCTGGGTCAAGGTCGATCGGGTAGGAGTTCTTTCAGTCTTCGAATGGAACTCCATTATAGGACTGGTTATGGATGGAGAAGATAGAAGCAGTTGATGCCTCACGTGGATGACAAGAGCCTTGGTCTGACTGTGAGTCAAAACCATTCAAGGCAAGAAAGATGTTCTCACAAGCTCAAACAAGCAGATAAGAATAGAAAAGATGAAGAACACAAGCAGACCCTAAGCATTAAATCCCTAGGAATAAATTATTAGGATTGTGGTGGCTTATGCCTTAGAATGTGTTAAGGAGATTGGCTTTTGAGACGGGTCCTAGAAGAAGTAGTCTATGGTTGGTTTCGGGTTTGTTTCGGTGCTCAAAAGTCTATGTTAGGTTCTGTACGTGGCTTGGTGCTAAGGAGCAAGCTCCCCTCACTTCACAAACCCAGTGATAAGCTGGGCCCACTTAGCCAGTATATACTTCCCCTAGAGATTATCCTCTGCCAGAGAACAGAGTGGGCTTTCCCCTTGGTGATGAAATCCAAGTGGGATTGTTGGGATGGGTAAGGTATCCACTGGGTGATGAAATCCTAGTCAGGCCTTGTCTCAGGTGAGTTTTGATGTTTAATTTGTGTAAGTGATTTGGTTGTGTAACATAAAGTGGACTATGATTAATTCATGATGCGGTTTTTAATTACTAGATGTGGACTAAGTATGCAGTCAAGAAGAAATGAGATGCAGTGTGTTTTAAGCCCAAATAGAAATGTTAGTTCGTATGAAGACAAGTAAGAAGAGGTTGAAGAGTATGACTTTTGACTAGTCTAAGATGCAAGAAAAGAAAGAAGAGTTCTTTTTAATCCTGCTAATAGTGTCTTTTGGAAGAGATAGAAGAAAGAGGTGAAAAGGAGAAACCTAATGCACCTATATGAAAAAAAAGAAAAGAACCCAAGGAAGACCCTAGGGTCCCACCAGGCGTGCCAGAATGTTTCCAAATAAGATTTCGCTTTTCACATTCAGAAAGGAAAATGAGAAACTAAGAAGAATAAATGAGGGTTTGTACATACCCAGATGTGGACTTGCACACTAGATTCAGATGATAGCAGGAACTCCTCTTTGGTTGTGGAGGATGACACCTAAAAGAGAAAGAGACTAAAACATGAAAATTGTTAGATGACAAGAAAGTGGACTGCCAAGTGAAAGCTTGATCCTAGAAGCGCAAAGACTTCTTGGAGGATGACAGTCCACTGTTAAAAAATAGAATATTGATAGAAATAGAAATGATAAAGACTGAATGAAAGAAATAAAAAGCAAATGCATACCTATTCGCAACAATCTACTTTGCACAGTCACCGACGTTGGTGGTTCTACCGGCCTCGGTCAAGGAAGGTCACTGATGTCAGTTAGTCTGCTGACGTCAGTAGGGGCAATGGTCGAGGTCGGTCGGGGTAATGGCCAGGGACAAATTTTATGTCTGGTTTTTAGTCTACAGAGTGGTTTGAGGTTTTGTTTGAGGGTCAGGGAGCCTGTTTGGGGGTCAGAGGGACTATCTGGAAGTTTGTGCAGGGTTGATTAGACTGAGGGTATTGTCTGGAGAGGGACTAAATGGGTGATAGAGGCACAAAGGGGGATGATAGGGAGACAGAGATTTGAGAAGGCCTTTCAGCCTCTCAGGGAAGGGCAGGTTGAGTTTGAGCAGTGGGCTAGTTAGCAGATGATTTCAAATAAGAATTGAAATGAAAATAAGGAAGTACTTACCTCTTGCTTACTGAAGGAAGAATGAAGGAGACCTGTTGTTGAAGCTATTGACAGACCTGCAATGCCAAGATCTCATAGTCTGGAGCTATTCCTGTAGAGTACCTGTAGCTGGTGGTGTTTGTTGTGTGAGAGGGAGAGAGAGAGAGAATTTGAATGCCAAGTGCCAAAAAGAGTTCACATTCACAGGCAGGAAGAACAGTTGCAAAAAACTAGTTTTAAGGGTAATCGATGCCGATAGAACCTTCGACGTCAGCCGCATACTGACTGACGTTGGTGGCAGAAGAATGGAGATAGAGGCTAAAATTAGCCTCTATCCATTCTTACATTCTACCAGGGTCAAATGGTCATGGGAAAATGGTCGTGAGGGGCTTAAATGGCTGCAAGAGGAAGGATTAAGAGAGGATTTGGGCAATTAAAGCTAGGAATGAGGTGGGGCATCCAAGAAGGGGAATCCAAGGTGGCATGGGTAAGGTGGAAAGGGGATAATTATCAAATTAAAATATTTGATTTATTTTAATTTAATAATGGAGGGGACTTAGGACAAGTGTTAGGAAATGGGCCAAGGAGGGCCAAGGGGGGAGGATGACCAAGGTGTAGACACGATTTCAGTGTCTACAATATAGTCAATTGCCATAGAATTACCATACATAGTCAATCAGGTGAGTTATGCAAGGATCTAAACCACATCCATGGATTTTTGATGGAGGGATTGAAATTTTTAATACACATTCATATCAAAATTAATTATTTTTATCCTTTTCATTTTAATAATGAAGATTGTAGCAATAATCACTCCATCACCATTACTTAGTCTGCACCATGGTCTGCACTTACAAGTATCAAGTATGAGAAAACATGTGAGAAGGAGTTTTAGTATTTATTTTAGGTATTTTAAGGTTAAATTCATCCATTTTTTACCTTGTTGAAATCATAAAATTAACCATAATCATGTGAATCCACTCACTGCCCATAGTGTTGCATTTTCTGCCTACATACCTTTCAAGGTGCACCTATAAGGGTTTCCATAATGATGTCATGATATTATGAGAGATTTAGTAGTGTTTCAATAATTTTTAAGAATAAGGAGTAAATTTTTAATTTTAGAGATGGCTTCACAACTTAGGAAATAGTCAAATCAATGCACATTTTCCATCTTTGTTTTTACTGTCTACAGACTTGACAATCAACACCTACAGGATTTGTTGGTAGAGGTATGAAAGTACCTATACAAAGGAAAGTAAGTAGGTTTAGACCTTATTGAAATATTATTATATTAAATAGACCTTTTTATACTTGTTTTCAATAATATATGAGCAAAATACAATGGATACTATCTCCAAAAGGATGATGACTGAGATTCAGGTTTCTAATCCCTATATTATCAAAACAGAGAGCTTAAGCTTTTTGCCAAGGTTTTATGACATCATTTAAAATAATTTAAATGCCTAAAAATGAATTAATATTGTATTATTAATATATAACAATTCCTTTGTAGATTTTTAGGGGTATAAGATCAATATAAATTAGTTTTTAGGGAGCTCAAAGTTGCCTAGAAATTAACTAAAAACTGCATTCATGTCTACAGGTTTGAGCTATAAAGAGACCTATTCAACCCAAGGCTATATACTAGACCATACTTTCACTTTTTATTGGTTCCAAATGGTTGACATGATTTTTTTATATCTAGGTATCATCAAAGGAAATTGGTATACTATGTTTGACCTCAAAATTCAACCTATAGGGTCCTTTTTCATTACAAATGTAACCTACAGGCTAGTTGTAGAGTTATCTTGAAGTATTGAGCCAGATACCTTGATAATATACCTCAATTAAAGCATGTAATGGATTAGTGTAGTCATAAAATGGTATCAATAACTTAAAAAATTCTCATTCAAGGTTTTCAAATTCCAATTCAAGCATGGTTGCCTTCAGGTTCCCTCCCAAAATAAAAACCCGATCTAATATAGATTATTGTGATGTAACAGTGAGCAAATTTGAGGATTTTGAAGTGTTAGAAGTGCTTGGGAGTAAAATTAGTGAGTCAAAAATAATTAAAAATGACTCTAAGGGAGTAGGACAGGTTTTAGATACTATTTTTGAAGTCAAAACATGTGTTTTCACCTATAGGTGCAATCTAGAACATGACATAGTCAAGATTCTATGCATAGTCTTGAATAAAAAAGATAAGGAGTATCAAGATCATGTGGTAATTTAAATGATAATAAAGTTTTTAAAATATCCAAAATGATGTTTATAACTTAAAAATTCTCTATCCAATGAAAATCATGCACAAAAGGGAGTTCAAACCAAGCAAGACACAGTCAGGGTAATACACTCAATCTTGACTAGGCAAGAGTGTAAAGAGCATGTGGAAGATTGAATAAAAATGGATATGGGAATCCATAAATATATTATTATGGATTTATCATGATATACAAATATTAAAGGATAAACTCTAAATAAACAAGCATATAGTTTAAAGTACAAACCCTGCACATAGTACTTTTAGAACAATCTATTTTGGGTTTTAGGATGGTTGGATGGTCAAATGACCTTATTTTTTGTTTATTACATACATAAAACTTTTATAGGCAACTAAAATATCCAATTTTTGTATAAAAATAGGGTAAGTTCCCTCTATTTTGTCTCAGATAGAGAGCACTTCCCCTTGAATGCAAACTACCTATTTTGAAAAGGGGAATGACTAGGTGAATTGGAGACTGGTAGGACATTAAAAGAAGAATTTATAAGCTGTAAAATACCAATTAAAATCATGGAAACTAATCATAGAGAGATGAAACTAAGCATAGTGTCCTAAAATCCCAAGGTTGCAGTCAAGTCTATGAAGTTTGGTGAGGCCTAGTGCCAAATGAGGAGGTCATTTTTCACTTCTAGTTATATATATGATTTATAGTATATTGTATTTTTAATATGGGATCATTATATAAGTTTATAATCCATTTTTATGTATATTAACAATCAAAAACTCATGTTGGGCTTTAAGGTGTAAACAGGCCTACTAAGCATGACTAGGCCTAGCATCAACTTCATATTTAGATTTATATGATAACTCAAACCTATTGGGTAATTAATATTGGGGTAAATAATATGTTTTAAATATTTTTCAAGGCAAATAAACCCCTAATGAATCCATTTTTGGCTCAAAGACAACACTAGACTTGCAGGAACGGGAAGGAGAAGCTCAAAAAGGTGATTTCAAGTGTTCATATCTCTCTTGATGCTTTGCATGGGAACAAAATAAGTTAATGGATGTTGATGAAGGTATTTAAATATTAATTTGTGGTTTTTGTTTTCAATTTGGACATCCCATATCTATGAATGAACCTTAAGAGTGGAAACAAGCTAAAACCCTTACAAACCCTTATCAGTGACCTATTTGGATAAATGGAGTTGGATAGCTACTAGAATGGACTATTTTTACTAGGATGATGATTGTAAATTTTATATGACTCTCTTAGGCTACTCCCTATTCTTTTTTACTATATGGAATTGTATGGATAGGGTATAAAATAGGGTACTTTTGACTATTTTGTATGTTTCTTAGGCTATAAGAGGTTTCAAGAGATTAAATAAATTTTGGGTGTAATATTAGGAATTTTAATAACTCCTTATTCCAATTTAATTCCTTTTTAAAAATTATAATTTTTAAAATAATAGCTCTCATCTCATCTAGTCAAAACTAGCATAGTGGACAAGCTAGTGAGAAGATTAGAAAACTTCAAGTGGGGTGATTTTAAGGTGTGCTAGATGCTTCTAATGCAATGGAAGGTCTTTAAACTTTTCATCCACTCCCTCCCATGGATTTACATGTAAAATTGAATCTAAATTTGAGGCCAAGTGTGTAGGGTGCATGAAGGAAGAGTTTTTTGGACTACAGATGATGATGGCTAATTCTCAGATGATTCATAATGACTAGGCCTAAAAAAAATGAAAGGAGAGGAGTGCCTACAACCATTACCCTTAATTTCAATCATAAAAAATATTATTAATCAGTTTTTGTATGTTAAAACAATTCCAAATCATGAAGGTAGTTTTTTGAGATAGAATGAAGAGTTTCATGCCACTTTTCATGATTTTTATGACTTGGATGGACACTTGTGTTTCCTGACCTTGCATGGTTCATCCCACATGTTTTTCTCATGTAAAATTAACTTAATTTATCAGCTTTAAAAGTTTCCTTGTGACCCTTTGACCTCTCTCTCTCTCTCTCTCTCTCTCTCTCTCTCTCTCTCTCTCTCTCTCTCTCTCTCTCTCTCTCTCTCTCTCTCTCTCTCTCTCTCTCTCTCTCTCTCTCTCTCTCTCTCTCTCTCTCTCTCTCTCAAAGAACTAGCTATTTTGGCCATTATAACTTATGCTCCACCTACATATGGTGAATCCTTGATCATTTTCATACCATTTGATAAATAATATTACTAATTTTTTACCTCTTCATGACTATTCATAGTGTGTTCTAATTGAATTTTGTATCTTCCTTAGTGAAGACTATGGATTGTTTAGCATGTTGTCTCATTATTTCATCCTATTTACAGTTGGAAAGATTCTTCTTGTAGGACATGTGAATTATTTTATGAAATTTCAAGGATTTAGTGAGTTAGTCTATTCACTAGTGGCATTCCATGCCTCTTGTCTAGTCCTCATAGATTTTCACATTCATCTATAACCTCATAATGTAACGCTAATGTGAGAAGATGTAGATTAAAGGAGTATATGTTTGGTTAGTCCTTTATTCTCATGTGTAACATGTTGTTGGTTGTAAGTCATCATCTTATTTTGTGTATGACCTCCCTTATAATAGTTTGATTTTAGTTATCTCTCTCCCTTTTCCCCCCAAAGTTTAGGTGTAGTTATGATCCAAAGTGGTACATCAAGGGAGCTAGCCCTATCTAGATATTCACCTCATCCTTAGGCTACCCACAAGCCTAGAGTTGTTTCCATTGTGCCACTTGGATGAGGAGAGCTAAGATATCTCCTCAAAGGGTGAAAATCCAAGTGATAATATGGGACACATTGCAAGATTTTATCCTAATAGAGTTATAATTCTCTCAAGACTTAACAAGGTATATGTATCTCCTAGAGTATATGAGAATGGTCAAACATTGGTATGGATTCCAAAGAAATTCAAGATTTATCATATTGAGCCTAAGAGTCAAAATGGATTATTTGTTAAGGAGGAGTAAAAGACTAAAGAATAAGAATCTACACTAGCTCATACTAACTTTGACATTCAAGATGAAGGTAGAAAATGCTATATAGATCATGTTTGCTCAATCCACATGATAGGAGACAAGATAAATTTCATCTCATTGAATAAGAATGCTATAAGAATAGTGAAATTTTTAGATAACATAACTACCAATACCTTTGGCAAGGGTATCTTGAGTTTGTAAAATGGGAACACCAAGATAGAGAATGTGTTATATGTGTAAGGTTTGAAACATAACCTTCTTAGTGAAGTCAAATGTGAAACCAAGGACACACACTAAATTTTCATGATAGAGGGTGTGATATAAGGAAACCTAAATTAGGAAGGCTAATTTCCAATGCTAAGAGGACTGAGAACCTTTTATATGTCTTAAAAGAAATCAAGAAGGATAAATACTTTGAGTTATATGGATGAAATTTGGCTATGGAAAATAATGTTAGTCCACCTAAACTTTGAAAATTTGGTCAAGATAATTACTAATAAATCTATGAAGATTATGCCTAAGATCACTAAACCAACAAATATACTTTGCAAAGCATGTCAACATGGTAATTAGACTAGAAGAAGGTTCAAGTCTAAGGATTACTCTACTATAAGACATTTGGAGTTAATACACACTAATCTCTATGGTCCTAAAATAATTCAAAGTATTTAATGATATATCTACTTCATGTTACACATAGATGACTAAATAAGAATGACTTGGGTAGTATTCTTAAAAGAAAAGTTAGAAGATCTTAATAAGTTTAAGGCATTCAAAGATCTTGTTGAGAGTGAAAAGAATGGGTATATCAATTTCCTAAGATATAACAAAGGAGGAGAGTTTTGGTCTAATGAGTTTGATGACTTTTGTGAGGTCCATGGGATAAGGAGATAGTTCTTAGCATCTAAGACACCTCAACAGAATGTGGCAGTGGAAAGAAAGAACAGGATAGTCTAAGAGATGAAAATAACTATGCTAAATGAGTCTATATTATCTGATGGATACTAGAGAGAGGTAGTGAGCAATAAAATATATATTTTTAATAGAGGATAGATAAGGACTAATGGTAACAAGACCCCTTATGAACTATGGAAAGGTAGACCTCCTAATATGGAACACTTTAGAGTGTTTGGGAGCAAATGTTTCATCAAAAGAGATGAGAAAGACTTAGATAAGTTTTATTATAGGTTTGATGAAGTTTTATTCTTAGGATAATCATCAATGAGCTCAACCTATATATGTTATAATAAGGGTTTCAAAAGATAGTGGAAAGTACCAATGTGAAGATTGATGAAACAAGGAAATCACACTCACAGTCAAAGGATACATCAAAAAATTTGGATTTCAAGAATAAAGAATAACATATAGAGGTTGATGAGGAAGAATAAAAATTTGAGGAAATACAAGACTCAAAAGGCCCATTAAGACAAATTCAAAGAGATCATCTTGAATCATAAATTATTGGCAATAAGGATACAGGTATGCAAATAAGGAGAAGACTAATAAGTAGCCTAAATCAAGAGAATGTTGCTCTATCATCCAATATTAAACCTAAGAACATTGCATAAGTAATAAAATACAAGTTTTGGATAGGTTATATGAATGAGGAATTAGACCAAATAGAGAAGAATGAGACTTGGGAACTAGTTCCTAGGCCTAAAGGTAAGAATCTCATTAGCACAAAATGGGTGTTTAAAAACAAGTTGAATGAAGATGGAGAAGTCACTAGGACTAAGGCTAGATTGGTATGTAATGGATATGCACAAGTTGAAGGGGTAAAATTTAAGGACACCTTTACACTAGTGCCAGTATTTGAGGCCATCAGATTATTTCTACCATATGTAGGATTCAAGGGGTTCAAGGTGTACCAAATGGATGTCAAATTTGACTTTTTTAATGAAAACTTGGAAGAAGAGGTATGCATAGATAAAACTGAGATTTTCTCACTATCAGGTAATAAAGACTATGTTTTTAGATTGTAAAAGGATCTTTATGATCTAAATCAAGCTCTTAGAGCTTGGTATGCCAGATTAAACAAGTATCTATTGGATCAAGGATTCAAAAGAGGAGTTGTAGATAGTAATCTATACATAAAGATATAATATAACCATCAATTGATTGTAGTTGTCTATATGGATGACATCATATATGGTGGAAATAATGAGAACATGACTAAGGCCTTTGCAGAGCTGATGAATAAGGAGTTTGAGATGTCCATACTAGGAGAACTATCATTCTTTCTTGGGTTATAAATTAGTCAATATGAAAAAGGTATATTCATTTCACAATCCAAGTACATAAGAGAGATGTTGAAAAAGTTTGATGTAGAATATTACAAGGTAGTTAGTACACCTATGATCATAGGGTGTAAGTCGATCAAGGAAGATGAGTCTCCAAAGGTTAATCAGGCATCATATAGGTCAATGATTATAAGTGTTCTATACACCACTACCTCTAGACCTGACATCATACAAGTAATAGGTTTTGTGGCAAGGTTTCAAGCAAAACCAAAGGAAAATCATCTATAATAAGTCAAAAGGATACTCAAGTATCTAAAGTGGACTATGGATTTTAGGTTATGGTATCTAAGGAGCAAGGAGTTCAATTTTATAGCATATATAGATGAAGACTAGGTAGGAATCCTAGATGGTAATAAGAGTACTATCAAAGGATCTTTATTCTTAAGTGGGTGCCTAATTTAATGGATAAGTAAGAATAAACCATCATTAGCATTATCCACTTATGAATCTGAGTACATTGTAGCATCTTCATGTTTGACTTAGATCCTATGGATGAGACAAACCTTAAAAGACTACAAGGTGGAGTATGATAGTCTTTGCCCTATCGATTGTGACAATACAAGTGCTATAAGCATCTCAAATAACCTTGTCATGCACTCAAGGACTAAGCACATTACTATTAAGTATCATTTCCTAAGAGAATAGGTAAGTTAACAAAGTGTCAAACTTGAATATGTTTCTACACAAGATTAAATTACAAACATTTTGACCAAGTCACTTCTAAAAGCAACATTCGAACACCAAATACAAGAATTGGGTATAGTTCCTACCCCTAAAAGTTACTAAGAAATTCAAGTGCTTAGGGTGAGCTAATCAAGAGGTTCATTATCTCCCAATGTAGGTGAGTAATGCTAAGAAGGTATGAATTGATATAGGGGGATCATTTTTTTATAGTGCCTCATAAACTCATAATATTATATGTTGAGTGTTTTGGTTGCAACAGGTGTGATCAAAGAAGTTGCAGACATCACTTTGTCATTTATGTCAAAGGGGGATAAAGTTCAAAATGAGGGAGGAGTTGAATTTTGAGAGAATTTTTTAAGAGTGGTTTCCATCAATGATAAAGGGGGAGATTGTTGAATATTTTCAACGATGCCAAAGATGCATCTTGCATGAGGTTGATGACATTGAGAGAGTAAGCCTAGCTAGCAGTGTGTTGATATGACAAGGGGAATTGTGAGTGTTGTTAATGAATGATGTTTAAATATGTTGTCATGAAAGATAACTTAAATTCAAGAGAGTAAATTTGAAGGCAACTGATGTATTATGTTTGCATGAAAGTATAGGTCATTGATATCAAAGTTACATAAGAATCCTAGTCATGAGCCTAGTCATGACATGAAGAGGTATGTACATGCAAATGAATGAACATAACCATGAGAAGTTAGTTTGAAACTATTTAAACATGATATTAATGCATTGAAACATTCATGAGATTTTTAGGGTGAGCTTACAGGGGTAGAACCTTCAGTCTAGGTCTACATCTAGACCTCTCTTAGATCTTGCCTGGCTTAATGAGGCATGAAGGTCAGATTTCAAGGCAAGTATGCATATCTGAGCATAGACAGAGGTAAGATATGTTGTTTTGAGCATGTGCATAAATTTTTATGCCATGGTTTGTGTTGGAGTGAACATTAAAACTCACTCATGGAATTAATCTTAATTAGGATTCAATTAATTAGTTATTATGTGGCGAATATTTGCACACAAATTTTGTGCATGCAAATATTCCATATCAAATAATATTTATTTCACATAATAAATTATTTTTTGTGCATAACAAAATTTATACATATTTAATAGGCACTCTTATTACTTCTCCATGACTGGTGGAAGAGAGAATGGCTACGGATTGTATTATTCACTTGAGTAAATAATGGAGATTGGTTATGCATAACTATTATTGTGTGTTTCATAATGTCTGCATGATTATTTGGTTTTGGTAATGGTGTTACAGGAAAGGTCATGTGGTCTCATGAATGCATTATGCATTCCAATATGGTATTAGATCCATCTTCATGCAACCATTATTCATCATGTTTTTTGATAGAATTATGGGATATATTTCTCTTATTTGAAGGTCTTTGTAATCTCATTGTACACCTTAGCATATTTTGTTTTTTGGCAATTCGTACCACTCATTTTATGCAAGTCATATAGAAAGTAATATCTATTATCTTATGTTATATTATGGAATAATAGAAGGTGGTTTTTATTCAAGATGTTGTACTTTGTTAGTTTTATTATGTGTTTTGGGCACTACCATTGCACTGGGAAGTTCTAAAGATTTTTAAATATAAGATCAAAAATGGTGAAGATGAGGTGGTGAAAACATCTAGAAAATTTATAAACCACAACCCTTGATATGATTAGACATATCATGTAGAAAATGGGTCAGTTGATGTGGGGTTTAAAATGTATCTAGATTTGAAGTACAAGTGGGTCACATGGGGTATAAACCCTAGTGGCACTAGAATCATTGGCACACATGTAATATTTGCCTTTTGCCAATCCAACAACACCATGTTTGTCAGGACATACAATGTGATCTCAAAGAGCAATGGTACTCCACCAACCATCATGTTTGAGTTCTCCAAGTTTAGTTTCCCAATTATCAATCTCATCTCTACAAATTTAGAATGTCTCTTTGCTCAACTATTTAGGTGGTACAATTAGATTGATGTTATTTTTAGGCTATCTTTTAGTGATTAGAAAAATCCTATTGATATTTACTATTATAGTATTTATTACCTTTCTTGGAGTTATGTATTGTTACCATGGATCTCTTCTAACTAGATAAACCTACACAACCCATCTGGATCCTATCAGCACGTGATATAGTAGTAGATGTTATTGGTATTTCCAACTTCCACTATCGGTGACACTCAACATAACAGGTCTCATACCTCCTTGTATTTCAGCCATGATCAACCTCATCACATGTCTGCTTGGCAACATTTTTTCATTTGGTTAGGCAAGGCATTATTATCATCTAACTCGATCTTTAATATTCATTTTTTATGATTTTGGATATTGACAAACTCATTGGATGTTGTTGATATTAAGCCATCAAATACATTCTACTAAAATAGAAAGTTTGGTCAAAGATAGTGAGGATTCTCATATACACATGGTCACTTAGACTTACACCAAACTCACATTCCAAATTAGTGCATACACAATGGATTTTATTTGGCTATTTGTTACTTTTCCTCCATCATTGCATGTTACTTTTGTGTTGGATCAATTCCCTCACCAATTACTACATGATACATGGTCATTATATGTCATTCCTATGATATAACCTATCTTGATTAGATTGTTATTACCTCATAGCTCGACCTTAGATCATTTATCTCCATCATCCTTTTCTTGGAAGCTCATGTGAGAGCTAATTATATTGTAAAGGAGGAGGTTTTTTTTATTAGTGAGGGAGGCTCCACTTTGTCTAGTAGTGAAGCAAAATATTTTTACATTACAAGTTTTTTTTATACACTTTATGGGAACATTTTAATAATGTGGTGTATTTAAATCATCAAATGGAGACATATTTTAAAGAGGGAACATCTAATTTTATGTAGTGACAAATTATTTTGTATGGACTTTTGAGTGTTTTTTTGATACTTTTTGTATAAAAAAATTATTATTTGTCATTCAAATACCCTCTTTGCCTACCATCATTTGTTGAAGATAAAGAGTGAGGTTTGGTCTAGCAAGAGGTAAGACCCCCTCACAGATAAAATAAACTTGTTTTTTCTCCTTTTTACCTTCTTTTTTTTTGGAGTTCATTTTTATTGCACTTGTACCCTCTTGGCCAACTTGTTATCATACTCTACTTTCACTCACGGATGTATTTTTGGTAGAGTTTGACATCCTATTTTTTGAGTGTGTATTATATTTTTGTGCCACTTTTTTACTCATAGATTTATTTTAGGTAGATCCCAATGTCCTAAAATCATGAATATGGTTTTGTGTTGCACATTTCTCCCTTTTTTTAAGATAAACTCTCTTGTTTTTGGATGGCATCTTATATAGATTAATCACATTCTAGTTTTTATGCATCATCTAGTATTTTTTATTCCATGGGATCTTTATTTGTGGTCAAACTGAGAGTCATGGAGTCTTTTCCTTCATTTTTTTATTCTACATGTTGAACCCTTACTCTTCATTGTTGACTATCCCATCACCGCCAGGGGCATATTCTTTAGAGATATGTGTTCTATATCTTCAACATTTTTTTGACAATTGACAATCTCCTTCAAATTTATTGTGGAGATTGATCTCCTTTTGAAGAGTACCTATTCTAGTGTATATAGTGTCAGCATGTTAGTGTTTAATTAGTGGATTCAGTCCACTCATACAGACCTTTTTTGCATCACTCTACCCAATTAGCAGTATGGGGGATATGGTACAGATCATGCTTCTTTGATTGTCATGTTCCTTGCTAACCTTTGGTGTAATGAATCTTATGAAGTATTTATAATTTAGTTGGTGAGATACTTTGCACTATTGATACCTCTGACAGCCTCTTTTTGTAAGATCTATTTTGGTACATTCCAAAGTCAGTTATTTTTGTGATTGAGTAGTGGATCCAGACCACACATGGAAATTTGAGTTCCATTAAGACTTTAAATTCCATCAAGAACATTTGTATTTGATGGCCTTCACTCCACCTAGTGCACCTCTTTAGCATTATGTTCAAGAATTGAGCCATTTGCTTTTTTGGGACACCTTGCAGCATACGTTTTTTTATCTCTCAACTTTAGTTGTTATTAGTTTTTGAGCACCTTGCAGTGATACATTTCATCCTTGGTGACTCTTTTTTCTATTGTTTTGAGATCAGAATTTTTACAAAGTTAGCCTCATATAGAGTACCAATTCCTATTTTACTTAGTGATTAAAGTTATTTGTCATCCATATAGTGTGATAAGATGGATTAGTTACCATAAGGACACTTTATATTTCACTATGATTTTGTATATGGGTACCTGATTAGGCCTTGTTGTTAGGACCCATTCACCATTTTTTCTTTATTTTTTCTTACTCCCTATTTTCACTTAAGGGAGGGTGTTGGAGTGAGCATTAAAACTCACTCATAGAATTAAGCTTAATTAGGAGTCAATTAATTAGTTATTATGTGTCAAATATTTGCACACCTATTTGTGCCTACAAATATTCCATATCAACTAATATTTGTTTCACATAAAAAATTATTTGTTGTATGTAACAATATTTATACCTATTTATTAGGCACTCCTATTACTTCTTCATGACCGGTGGAAGAGAGAATGGCTATGGATTATATTATTCACTTGAGGAAATAAAGGAGACTGGTTGTGCATAATTATTATTGTGTGTCTCATAATGTTTGCATGATTATTTGGTTGTGGTAATGGTGTTTTAGGAGAGTTCCTACTATCTCATGAATGCATTGATTCTAATATTTTGAATTAAATTGCATGAAAAATTATTTTAGGCCTTCTCAAGTTCATAAAATAAGGTCTCAAGACCTAAGAAGCACTTTTAGATGTTGTCAAGTGCAACCTCTACATGGGAACCTAAGCTAATAAGGAGAGATGTTTAAGAGTCATAGATAATATATTTGGGAAATTTTTTATATTTAAGGGGCATTCCTTTATGAACAATCATTAACACCAAAACCTATGTTAAACCTCCCTAAAACCCTAATAAGGACCTAATGTGAAATATCCTATTCAAATTATCTCATAATGTATTAAAAATACTATAAAATCTATTGGATCATGTAGTCAACTGTCCTAGGTACCTCCAAGTGGTGGTGGTTAGTCAGATGAGAGATAAAATGCATATATACAGGCTTACTTATCAAGAAGTTATTGTAGATCTCAAAAGTTGCATTGGTCAAGAAAAAAAATGGATGTTAGAATAAGATAGAGACTCATAATAAATTACTATAATGGTTTATAGATATTTTTCACCCTTCAAATATGCTAAATTTTTATCCAAGTTACCCCATCATAGAAATGAAAAGATGGATTTAAGGGTTTGAAGATGTTAGATTAATGAAAAAAAGTGAATTAAGAGTTTGTTTATGACTTGTAAGTCATGTTCATTCTTGGAATAATTTTTTAAGGTCAATGAATATGGTGAAAATTTGTTCACAAAATTACTTGTCTAGTTCAAATAAGACTATGTGATATAGGGTCAAGAAATTGGTCTGCAAGACCTATAATTGGATTTAGACCATATGAATTTTTCATCTAATAATGATATATATATATATATATATATATATATATATATCATAGGATAATTTACATTCATAATAAGTCATGACAAGTGTTTACAAAAATGTTAGAGGTCTAAGTCACCATGATTGGTCCTTAAGGTAAATTGGCAGTTCTAATTGAGTAAGTTGCAGAGATGTTCTTGAGCCTTTATCTCCTGAGTGAAAGTGTTTCAAGAATTTGAGGATGATATTTAAGTAATTTAATATATTCATACATGTTTCATTTTCATTATTAAGTTTCTTAAGTGATTTTTAGCTTCATTTTTGCAAGATAGTTTTTTAATTGTTCATAAGCCTAATAGGGTAGTTTATCATTAAGAAGGTTTCAAGGTATGAACGAAGGATATGAATCTAAAAAAGCATGGAGGAGGTCAATGGATTTCATTGACTAATTAATTTAATGGTTTTAAATTTTTTTATAAATCCATCTAGGCCCAATAAGATCAATATTTGTCATTAAGAGGATAGACATAATGCAATTAGGTCTCCATGAGGCCTAAAAGAGAAATAAGGCCTAATTGAGTTGTTTCAAACCAAAATGGGTCCAAAGTTAGTTTTAAACACATTCATAAAGTGTTTTATGACTTATTATATGTCTAACCTAAGATTTTGAAGGTGTATGGATGACTAAGTGGTGTGTAACCATGAGTATAGTATTTATACAAGGCATTTTAGGCATATTTGGAGAAGTAAAGTGTAAGCGAATGGATTGATAAATAAATGAGCCTAAGGAAGTTGGGTAACATGTTGTAAACCCTTAAGATTTATAATATAATAATTTCATGAACATCATATAGGTTTTATATATTTTAATTTAAGTTCATATGACATATTTAGTCTTAAAGAGGGCTAGTTGAGCGAAGAAGCCTAAAGGTAGTTTTGAGAGAGATCAAGTAGAGAAGAGTTGAAGGAGTGACCATCATATGTTGAGAGGCTATTATATTTGAATCATATATTTATTTTTATGTATTATTTTGGATAGAGTTTAGATATAAGAAATAAGTGTGATTGGTTGAGTTGGTGTTTGGTCATAGAAGGAGTTAAATCTTCCTTACAGATTAGTGCTTGTAGAATTGGTCTTGGCTAAGTTGGTGCTTGGTCGAGGAGTTAGATATTATTTACATGTTGGTGCTTGCATAAATGTCTTTTGACTAATTTTTTTTCTTATTCATATGGGGTTGTATCCTCCTATCAAGTGGGTGCTTGCTAAAGTCAAGTGAATGCTTGATAAATTTGAGGTTGGTGATCCATGTTGGGTTGGTGTTCAACTAACTTTGATACATTGTCTTATAGGATAGTTTGTCCAAGTTTTTTTTTAATGTTTTTTATTAACCATGAGGGTTTCCCACATATTTTATGTGTTCTTTTTTCATGTTGATGTGATTGGTTCTTAATGAATTGTTAGATCACTAAGATACTTTGAATGATTCATGAATATTTAAGGGTAATTGATTTTTAAAAAATTGAGACTGATTCACCCCCCTCTCATTCATTATGATTTTAACATATTATTTGACCAATTCATAAAACTATGTAAGTTTTTATAACATGCTTCTAAAGCATGGCCCCACTATATATGGAAAATTTTGAAAATTGATATAAATACCAATATGGAGGAAATGTTTCCAAATCATGCCCCCATTGTAATTTGGAGATGTTGAATGTTGAATAGGTGTAGAGAACATTCTTCCAAACCATGCCCCCACTAAAAATGGTAACTATGAATGTGTGTAATCCATTCCCATATGACATGTCCCCACTAAATTTTTAAACTAATATAAGTACCATATATTGAATGAGTGTGGAGAACATGGTTATAAAGCATGCCCCCATAGAAACTAAAAACTATTCCAAGTTTATATAAAATTCCTCTATGATATGTCCCCAATGTTATGCCCCCATTTGAGGTGAGGGAAATATATGAATTGGTATTTAACTCACCTCAAAAGGATAAGACAATTGTATAATTTGTGAATGGAACCATGCAACATATATAAGGGAACATGTCTACATAAATGTAACATTGAAGTGCATAGAACCAATGTTATCATATGTAGGCCTAAGATGAATGATAAATATCATGGAAACATATAGATAGTAATATTATAAGTTGAACAAGCAAATAAACACACACACAAGAGCACTCAAAATCAAGTCAAAATGTAATGGTCTAGGGAGACCACAAACAAGGGGCATGTTAAACTTATGCATAATTAAAGGGACATGACTTAGTCAAATTTCCATAAATATGAGGATGACATATTAAAATATACATACAAAAAACCATGATATATGCAAATGTCAAATAAAGCATACATATGCATAAGGGTCATAAACAAAGGAGCAAATTAAAATGCTCAAACAAGGAAGACAATAGAAATGCAAGACTCTCAAGGAAGTGAATAAAGGAAATCATAATAAACCAACATAAACATTTCATAATATCCCATAGACCAAATGTGTTAGGAAAAAAATTTCAAGTTTATATCATATAAATTACCTATTGGGGTTCTAGATTTATAGCCTAGCTGAGGAGGGGATTGTTCAAAACTTCCTTTTCTAATCTATTCCAACATAGAAATTATCCTAGGATATGGGTATCCTAAAAATGGATTAGACCTATGGAGAAGGTTTGCTTCCTTATGGATCTATCACCTACACTAAACCTAAACTAGCACCTACTTGGTAAAGGGTGAGAGAATTGGCAAAACTTATAAAGTCATGTAAAAAAGAAGTGATGCACCCATGATTTGATCACTCCAACTCACAAAAAACACACTATGAGACAATTTTTATACCAAAAAACATCAATCTCACATAAATATTTTAGAACAAGGCATTAATTAGTTACCAGATTAGTAAGAGAGTGCAAATATCCACTTTTAAACTAGACGATAAATTGTAGATTGCACTTATAATGACCTATGAAACTATTAATCCTTTCTTGAAGGTGGAAAAAAATCAAACATCAGTGATGAACATATATTCACTTAAAAATATTACATGAATTCATAGAACACACTTCAATCTAGCTTGCAAAATGATGGAATTCAATCTTTATTACATCAAAAAGTGTTTTAGTACAAATTTTGGAAAAGTTTGGTCATTCAAAAAATAGGGATGGAAGATTAATTTTAAGGATTAGAAGCCTATATTTATATAAAAATAAGGAGAGAGAGAGAGAGAGAGAGAGAGAGAGAGAGAACTATGTGTTGGAAAAGGACCAACCACTTATGATGGATTAACACTAGTTTGAGGATGTAGTTGAGTCAAGATCTTATCAAGAAGGCACAATTTTAAAGGCCTTAAAAAATAATTTAATGCCCACTATCCTTATTCATCGACCCGATCATTATCTTAGGACTTCATTTTACTTCCACTTGATCTATTGATGAGGATCATGTCTTGGAACTGGTTGAAAGTGCCACATCTACATTAGGTGGCCAATTATACTTAAATTATCAAAAATGATCAATGATGATAGTTGAAACATAGGTCTACTATATGTGAACACCAATCTTAGACCATTAGTTTTCACATAGTCACAATACATATGAAATTTTGCAAATTGATTGACTTTGGTTCATGGTCATTGGTTTATCTTTGCCTTTTATATTAGACCTAAAAGATCTATTATATGGAGTATTAATGGAAATGCTTGGTCTCTAATATATGTCCTTAGTTGAAATCTAGTTCAACTTTGAGCTTAGTTCTTTGACATTTTCTTTACTTAGGTCTGTTTAAACTTCTTTGACTTTCATTGAAAATGTCCTAAGATTTCTCTCACTTATTGGTTGTTGATTGCTAACTCAAACTGTCTACATCATGCTCAACTATCTTTATATTCATTAGTTCCATATATACATTGACTTATTGACTCTACCTTGCTTCATTGATCTATCTATACATGGATTCTTGCAAGCCATTGATTTTCTACCAACTAAACACACTTGTGCCACTTTTCCTTGACTCATTAGCTCTTTGGATTCAATGACCATTTTAACTCACACTCACTATTTGATCTAGATGTATTAGTTCACATGCACCATATATATCTTTGGTCCCACTTTCTTATCAATTCTTACACTTCATCAGATCATTGGTATGATTCAGCATGAGTCCTTGATTTAGCTTAGACCCATCCTTTTATTAGTGAATGTGTACCATTAGATCTTGGCTTGATTATCTCACACCATTGGATTATGTCCAACTTGTATATATTTAAAAGCTTTAACTTGGGGATGTTTTAACTTGGTTGACTCTAGTGCATATCATTAGATATTATGTGTCAATATTTGGGCTCCTGTAGACCATTAGATCTCAACCAACTTCAAGCCTTTTAAGGACCTTCTAAACCCAAATGATTACTTGCCTTGATTAAAATTAACATTTGCACTAATGTCATTTGACATCAACATGGATGTATTTAACATTATACAAACCATCAAATTTAAGCTCATATGGATTTCCATAGTTTCTTTATTTTAGCTCTTGTATAACTGTCATTCATTATTTGATCAACTTTGACAATTTATGTCTTAAAATATAGGAATTATGGAGGGGCCAAATTTTTTGGAGATGTTCTTGAGGTCAAAATTAATAAACCCAATTGACCTACTAGTCTCAAAAGCCTTCTAAGTGAAGATATAAAATGTGTAACTTGACTGGTCCATATCTGATTCACATGACATCTTGATGATGTTCTAGCTTATTTGGCTAAGTATGGAAAACCTAGAAAAAATGCCTGGGAGCCCAACTTTGCATGTGTGTAATTTCCTTCACATTTTAGAGGATGATCTAGAACTCATCATATCACAATTATGGAACAAGATGAACAAACCCACATGATTACTTTTCTCTATCACTATTTTATGTGTGAGATATAGCTTTGTGAATATGCTCATTTAGCTCTATTGGAACTCTCTTAAAGATGGATAAGTGTGGAAAATATGCAAAAAATACTGAGGAAACTTTGGACCTCAATATATTTTGATGTGCTTTGGTGGAGGACTTGATATTTGGCAATAGGATCTTGGTACAAAAGGGAAAAAACCCATAAGACCAATTTTCTCTGATTCATCTACATGTACAAGATATGGCCTCTACAAATTACCTATTTAGACTTTCTACTACTTCCACTTGACTTTTTGAACTAGGCAAAATTTGGGTATGTAGACCAAAATTGGTCAACATTCATGTTATGCTTGAGAACTTAGACTATATACATAACTCTTGGATCATCATAGATAATACATGATTTTAAGACAACCTCTTGACTTTAAAAGATAGAAAAATCCCAACAATAGGGAAAGAAAACAAACTAAAAGAGAAACTAACCTAAAAAATAAAGGCAACTAAACTACTAAATGACTGTGCAAGAAAGAATCACTTATTTAAAAAAAATAGAAAGGAAACTAACTAATGTGTTAGAAAAAACTTGGATGAAAATAAGAAAAAACTATGTACAGGGGACTTAACTTTCCTTAATAGCAGTGTTTGAGATGTATCCCATTGACTAGGATAGGAAGTTCTTCACCATTCATCCTTATAAGCTGGAAAGCATTGTGAGATTTACAACTAGAAACTGTATATGGTCCACTCCAGAGAGAATCAAATTTTGTGTGTTTTCCTAGCTTGGCTCTATCCTCATCCCACTTGAGGACCAAATCTCTTTCTTAGAAACTTCTTGATGAAGTTCCTTTGTCAAAATATCTCTTTATCATTACTTGATGGGCCTCCATATCCAACATGGCTTAATGCCTTATATTTTCTAGCTCCATGATCTCAGCATATATTTTTTCTATTGGCTTAGTCTCCAAAAGCTGAAGCTGATTCATTAATTCTAAAGCAAGGAATTCAAGAGAAAAAGGCATTCTTGCTTCCTTACTGTATACTAGTTTGTACAGAGAATTGGTAATTGATCTTTTATAGGTAATCTTATCAGCGTACAAAGCTAAATTCAATTTAAGGTGCCATGATTTTTTATTGTCTTTTATATTCCTCCTAATGATCTTTAATAAATTCTTATTGGTAGACTCAGCAAGGCCATTACCTTGTGGATAATAATTTGATGCGATACTGAGAAAAATACTATGTTGAACTGCCCACTAGCTGATCTTAGATCCTACAAGAGCCATAGCATTATCAAAAATTATAGTTGAAGGGACCCCAAATCTAGTAAGTAAACCTTCATAAAAGTCTAAAACACTAGTTTCATTGGCTTCTTTCAATGTTACTACCTCTATCCATCTAGTAAAATAATCTATGGTAGTCAGGATCCACTTATGTCTTGAGCTTGATGGCGGATTGATAACACCAATAAATTCCAATCCCCATTGGACAAAGGGTTTATTAACTAAAATTGGTTGGAGAGGTAAGGTTGTAAGACTCACTTTTCCAAAAAATAGGGCACATTATTTACTTTTATTAATCCATACATGTAATCACCAAATAAACTTGGCTAGTAATACCCACCTCTCATGATCTTGTGAGCTATAATCCTAGCTAAGCAATGTCCTCCACCATTTCCATCATGTAATTGCTCAAGTAACTTATGTGTTTGACCTAGTTTTATTTATCTTAGTAGTATACCATTGATATAATTTTTTAATAATACATTATCAACAAGGAGAAAAGGAATTGACTGTAATCTAAAATATCTCTTCTTTAAAGGAGTGAGATGAGAAGGATAAATACCATCTTGTAGATATCTTACCATATATTGGAACCAACTAGAAGTTAAGACCTGATTACTTTCAAGTTCTTGATCATTTGACACTATAAATTATTTATTAGAATCTTACAAGTCTTGGGCTAGATGTTCACAGAGTCCTTTGCCTCTAACCAGCTTTGTGAATTTGATCTCAATATATTCCATGACCTTGGTTATCTAACTAGCTCTTTTGTCACTTATATATTTGTTTAGAAGAAAGTCTTTAACACTTGGATTTGTAACCATCAAATGTATCTTATTATTGGACAACAATTACATAAAAATTTTAAGAGACCTTATAAATAAAAGAATGTGCTTCTCAACAAAAGAATACCTTATTTCATATTCTTCTAAGCCTTGACTAAAAAAGGATATTGGATGCTTTAAATTCACTTTATTCTACTACATGAAAATACCTGATATTATGTCAAGGTTAGCATAGATATATAAGAAGAAATATTTTTTTAAAATCAAGGTTCAAGAGTGTAGGAGCACTGGCTATAAATTTCTTGATTTCTTCAAAACTTTTCACTCTTTCTTTAGACCAATTGAAACTCTGACCTTTATTTAATATGGTTGTAAATGGCCTAACTAAAGTAGAAAAATTTAAAATGTATCTCCTTATGAAGTTAGTCTTTCCTAAAAATCTTTGCAAGGATTTCTTATGCTTAGTCAATAATAGTACAAGAATTATTTCTATCCTATCAAGTTTTATGCTTGTACTTTTCTTTGAAACGACATGTCCAAGATGCCTATCTTTATGAATAGAGAAAATACACTTTTTGGTGTTCAAAGACAATCCAAATTCTTTACACCTTTCAAACACCTATCTAGATGAATTATATGCTCATTTGTGTTGTTAAAGAATATTGTTATGTCATATAAATAAACAAGATTAAACTTATTGAGGAGACCTTAAAATTCCATGTTCATAGCCTTCTTAAAAATGACTCCAGCATTAGATAAACCAAAATTCATCTTTTTGTATGAAAATGTCCCCCACTTTGTGGTGAAGGATATTTTGTTCTAATCTTCTTCTTTGACCAAAATTTGGTTATATCCACTATTACCATCTAATAAAGAGAACTTTTCTAAACCTGCAACAAGCTATAAAATCTATTTCATTGATGGAAATGGATAGTGGTCTTTGAGAGAGGCCTTGTTCAAGTCATAGAATTTGACATATATCCTTATTTCACCATTATTTTTCCATACTAGAAAAAAAAATTACCCAAGTTGAGTGCTTAATTAGAAATATTATGGCTGACTCAATGAGCTTATCTAGTTTAACTCTCATTAGAGGTTCAAGATTTAGATTGATTGGTCTTTGCCTTTATCTGATTAGCCTAGTCTCATATTCTAACTCAATGGTATTTTGAGCTAGACTTGGATCAAAACCTTTAAGGTCACTATACCTTCATGCAAAGGCATCTACAAAATTTGAACATAACTTAATAAAAGCTTCTTTCTCTAAAGATGTGCAAACTTTACCTAGATTTAAATTTTTGCCAATTACAATCTCTACATTTGTGTAGTGTTCTTCCTTGGTTGATAAATCAAAATTTTATTTTACTAATTCATCATATCTATTGAATATATTTTTTAGGGTGACCAGTCCTTTAGGCAACTTGTTTGTCTTTAATTACATAGTCTGATCATCATATTATTGTAAATTATTGTCTTGGTTCCTTGAGGATAATTTAGCTTCCTCTTATAAGAATATAACAATCTAGATGTCATCTTTAAATACTTTCCAATTATCATGGTTGGCTGTGATAGAAGGTCTCACAACTACCTTGATGTGTGATTGAACTTTGTCCCTTTTTATATTATCTAGACTATTGAATTGTGGTCCAATAACAGCCAGCATGTCTGCATGCTTATTTTGATTTCTTAATATGCCTTTAATATTGATGGCTTAAAATTATTCAACTAGGTCCCATAATATATGCTTATAAGACCTAAGTAGTGGATTATTTCATATATTAAGTCCCCTTACTTGGTGAACTACTAGTTCACTATCTCCAAAGACTTGTAAAGATTAACCTTCATCTTTCTTACCCATTTCAAACCATGCACTAGTGCTTCATATTTAGTGCTTCATATTTAGAAACAACCAATATAAAACTTGAGAGAAGAAAAATACATTTGATTAGCTAGAGAAATTAACATCATTCTAGCTCCAGTGCCATGTTTTTTCCTAGATCTATCAAAATATAGTTGCCACAATCTAGCACTAGGTTGCTCATATTTTACCAATGTTGGAATTGGTGCATCATTTTCATGAATATAATATAAACCAAGTCATTTTTATTCAATTAAGTTATAGGGTTCATGCTCATGTAAATTAGAGGCCCATTCATCAAGGAAAATATATGTGACTCTGTCTAGAGGTGATTCAGATTCAACCTTACTATTTTCTAACACCTTGTTTGAGATAACACAATTAGTATTCACCATGCTTGGCATATATGGATCCAAATGAAATATTACAATAGGTTCAGAACATATTGTCATGTTAGTGCCATACCTAGTTTTGAACATTAGATAGGTCCAATAAGATGACAAATATCCTCTAATTTTTTAAGTAAAATCTCTTGACAGACACATGGAAAAATAGGGAGGTAGGCCCATTACAACTAAATCTTGTTGAATAATAACATTAGGGCAAGCATGTAATGTCAAATTTAGGTAATTTATCATGCCTATTATTTTCATTGGTAAGCCAACTAATTTCAATACTCCTTTGATATTTGTCTCATACATAAGACCAAACTTGTTTCCAATTTGTTTGGGCATGACAGTGCTACTAGTTCCACTATCTACCATACAATTATGGACTAAATAGTCACCTACTATCAAAGAGAGATAAAAGGTCAGGGTCTTACTTGACTTGACATCAGTTTTATCTACCTTTGTCATTTTATGTATCTATTGATTAGGTTTCTTGATTTGTTAGTTTGAATTGGCCAAGATATCTTCTTTTTTCTCAATTGGTTGTTTAGATACCTTGAGATCTAAATGTTCTTGATCAACATGTCCTTTTACCCTAGGATGGAAAAGGAATCCCACATGCTAATACTAACATTTTATTTCTTCATTTGATCAATAATGTTAAAATATGGTCCACTAACATTTGGATGCAACTTCTGAGACACTAGTTTTTATCTAGTTAGGGGCATTTGGGGAATTTTCACTATATCTATGTTTTGAATCATCTATGAGATAGGAACAATAACTTGGTATTTAAAATTATTTGGCACAAAATTAAGAACACTATAAGTATTTCTCACATCTTGAGCTTCTTCAACTACTCTTCTTTTGGTTCTGGTCAGAGCTGCCCCTTGGCCATTTGTGTTGTTAGTTTTACCAACTTGGTTGAATGCAATGTGATCATTTTAATGCCAATTAACATTGATAACATTAGTCTCCCTAAAACTTGTTGAGTTTCTCCTTGGATTTTCATATTCATGTCTTGATATTAACCACCTTGTAGAGGGAACTCTTCTTGTGTCATCTATGGCATGGTATTATCTTGTGATACAAAAGCTTGATTCTGATTGTCATTTAGATTGGAAGGTTGCCAACCTAGATCTTGCATTAAGTTATTATGGGGAACAATATTTTTTGAGTTGGAAGGCATATTGGGATCAAAGGTTGTATATGGCTTAGTTTGGGTTGTGCATCTTTTATTTTGATAAGGTTTCCTATTATCCTTGAAACCTTGATAAGGTGGTCTTTGGTTATTGAAATATTTATAGGTACTCTAGTTTTGCTACTAATAAGGTCTACCTTGGTACTGTTATCTCCTAAGTGAAACAATTTCATTTTTAAAAGCTTGTAACATGCTTTTCAAAACACCAATCTCACTATATTGATTAGGAGGGGCTACAACTTGGAATTTTGAATGTGGAATAGGGGCTTATAGATGGAATTTGGGGAACTTGAAGGGGGAACAGGCTGTAATTCCAAAAAAAGGGAATTAGAGGCCTCGGAGTAAGTTTACCAGTTTGAATCAAGTTGTTCTCTACTCTGATAGAAATCTCATAGGCATTTGGAAAGTTATTACCACCCATGGACTATATCATGACACATATTAGAATTAAGGGCCTTGAAAAAGTACAAAAATGCATATTCTTGGGATGGTCTAACTAATGTAGGGATCCTAATGCATGTATTTTGGAATTTTAGGTTAAATTTTGACATGAATTTATGGGGGTACCTTTTTATGGTAGTCAATTGTTCAACCAAAGATAAATGATCAATTTTTTCTTCAAATTTCTTAACTAACACTACACCTAACTCATCCCAAGTATAATTTTAGGTTAAATGACGATTCCTATACCATTACAATGTTTTTTCCTTGAAAGAGGTAGCAAGTAATATGATAGCCACATTATCTTGAATAACATTATGAACAAAACATAGATTGGAAATATCTTGGATATGTTCAATATCAGTAGTTTTATCCCATTCTCTAGATAAGAAAGGGATACCTTTTAGAGAAGACATAGGAATGTCATCATACTAGGCCAAATTTAGGGGACTACCTCTATTAAATAGGACAAACACTTAATTCATGATAACCATTTGGGCAAAAGGGATTTGGTTTATGGGGATAATAGATTAGACTAAAACAATAGACTGACCAGAAGATAAATACTAATTTAGAGGATAAGGCCTTATTTTATTGAATATTGATATTTTATAAGAAGTAGGAGGCAATTCAATATGTCCAAATTAAGTACCTTTACTTGATGCTCTTATTGTAACCTTTGACATGAAAGCATTATCTGAAAGATGTTATGAACTCTAAAACCTAAATGATCTTCATATTTTTATGATGGTATATCTCTCATAATACTTCAAATCTTTCTTCTCAATATTCAAACTTCAATTATACCAAATAAAATTGGGTCCTACTAGGAGTGCCAAAACTATTGGGGTTCTAGATTTTCACCCTAGCTGAGGAGGGGATTGTTCAAATATTCCTACTCAAATATAGTCTAACATGGTATTGATCCTAAGTTATGGGTATCCTAAAAGTGGATCAAACCTCTAGATAAGGTTAACGTCCTTATGGATCTATCACCTACACTAAACCTAAACTAGCACCTACTTGGTAAAGGGAGAGAAAATTTACAAAATGTATAAAAACATGTAAAAAGTGGTGATTTATGAATGATTTGATCAATCCAACTCACACAAAATGCACTATGAGAAAATTTTCATACCAAATAACATCAATCTCACATAAATATTTTAGAATAAGGCATTAATCAGTTACCAAATTAGCAAGAGAGGGAAAATATCCACTTTCAAACTAGACAATAAACCATAGATTGAGCTTATAATGACCTATGAGACTATTAAGCCTTTCTTAAAGGTGAGAAAAACTTGGACATAAGAAAGGAACATATATTCACTTAACAATAGTGCATGAATTCAAAGAAGACACTTCAATCTAGCTATAAAAATGATGGAATTCAATCTTTATTGCATCAAAAGGTGTTAGAGTACAAATTTTGGCAGAGTCTGATCATACCAAAAGAGGGGTGAAGGATTCATTTTAAGGATTAGAATCCTATATTTATAGAAAAAGAAGGAGAAAGAGAACTATGGTTGTAAAAATACCAACTGCTTATGATGGATTAACACCAATTGAAGGATGCAACTGAGTCAGGATCTTATCAAGAAGGAATAATTTCAAAGGCCTTGAAAATAATTGAATGCACACTCCAATCGATCATTATTTTAGGACTCTATGCTACTTCCACCTGATATGTTGATGAGGATCATGTCTTGGAACTGGTTGAAAAGTGCCATATCTACATTAGGTGGTGAACTATACTTGCATTATCAAAAATTATCAATGATGATAGTTGAGACATAGGTCTACTATATGTGAAAACTAATCTTAGACAATTGGTTTTCACATAGTCATAATATATATGAAATTTTGTAAACTACTTAATTTTGCTTCATGGTTATTGGTTTATCTTTGCCTTTTATATTAGACCCAAAAGATCTATTATGTGGAGCATTAATGGAAATCGTTAGTCTCTAACCTATGGCCCTGGTTTAACTCTAGTTCAACTCTGAGCTCAATTATTTAACATTTGCTTTGCCTAGATCCATTTAAACTTCTTCGCCTTTCATCAAAAATGTATTGAGATTACTCTCACTTATTGGCTATTGATTTTTCAACTCAAACTATCTACATCATGATCAACTATCTTTATGTTCATTACTCCATAAATACACTGACTTATTGACTCTACCTCACTTCATTGATCTGTCTACTCATGAGGCATTGATTTTTTACCAACCAAACATGTTTATGCCACTTTTCCTTGAATCATTATCTCTTTGGATTTGTTGACTAGTTTGACTCGTGTTCACCACTTGATCTATATGTATGAGTTCATATGCACCATAGATCTCCTTGGTCCTACTTTCTTGTCAATTCTTTCACTCTATCAGATCATTGGTATGATTTAGCATGAGCCCTTGATTTATCTTGGACCCATATTTTTGTCAGTGAATGCATACCATTGGATCTTGGTTTGATTATCTCTCACCATTAGATTATGTCCAACTTGTAGATCGGTAAAGGGTTTAACCTAGAGAACTTTTGACTTGGTTGACTCTAGCATAAATTGTTAGATCTTACGTGTCAGTATGAGGGCTCCCATAAACTATTAGATCTCGACCAATTTCAAGCCTTTTAAGGACCTTTTGAACCCAAATAGTTGCTTACCTTGATTAAAATTGAAGTTTGTAATAACTTCATTTGACATCTGCATAGATGTATTTTACATTCCACAGACCATCAAATTTAAGCTGATATGGATTTTTGTAATGTCTTTATTTTGACTCTCGTATGACTATCATTCATTGTTTGATAAACTTTGACAATTTACATCTTGAAAACAAGAAACATGGAGGGGTCAAATTTGTTGGAGATGTTCTTGAGGTCAAAATGAACAAACCCAATTGACCCACTAGTCTCAAAATCCTTTTGAGTGAAGATATAAAATTTTCAACTTGACTAGTCCATATCTGGTTCACATGACATCCTAGCAACATTATAGCTTATTTGGTTAAGTATGGAAAACCTAGAAAAAATTATTGGGAGCCCAACTTTGCATGTGTGCAACTTCTTTCACATTTTAGCAGATGATTTAGAACTCATCATATCACAACTATGGACCAAGATGAACAAACCCACATGATTACTTTCCTCGATCATTATTGTATGTGAAATATATAGCTTTGTGAATATGCTCATTAGGCTTTGTCGAAACTCTCTTAAAGATGGCTAAGTGTGGAAAATATGCATAAAATGATTTAGGAGGCAAATTTGGACCTTAATATCTTTTGATGTGCTTTGGCAAAGGACTTGAGATTTGGCACATAGGATCTTGGCACAAAAGGGAAGAAACCCGTATGACTAATTTTATCTAATTCATCTGTGCATGTGAGATATTGCCTCTACAAATTACCTATTTAGACTTTTTACTACTTCCACTTGATCTATTGGACTAGGTAAATTTTGGGTATGTAGACAAAAATTGGTCAATAGTACCATGTGTAAGATATAATGATGGATAATGTGATGCTAGGAATTTTATGATGGAGGGGAGGTTAGATCAAGTGTTAGTTTCACAATGGAATCAAAATGAAAATAACACACTAACTAAGCTTAACAACTCCATGACTAGATCATAGGGGGGAGCTTAATGAAGAAAACCCATTGATAAATCATAATTAAAATGCAATAAAAATAACCTTTCTTACCTTCCTTGAATTCTCTAAAATATCTCTTCTTTAGCTTGCTTGGCTTGTGCTCAAGAAGTCTTTCAAAAATGGAGTTGTGTGGTGCCTTCTTTCCTCAACACCTTGGTTTAGCTCATGCTTGATTTATGTAGCTTCATGGCTTGATGTCTTGGCTTGTGATTCAAAATTTTGGCATTATAACTCTATATATTCCATGCTTGTCATAAAACCTGCATTATAACATTACTCTATCCAAGCTCTCCAAATGAAGAGGTCTAGGCTTGTATTTATAGGTTTAGTAACTAACCCCAACCCAAGGTGAGTTAGAGTGTAGTTAGAGCTTGGAATGGGTTCAAACCTAACCTTAGTGAGTTAATTAACCCCATTGGAGTCAAAATGTGTCAAATGGTCATGATTAGCAATTAATAGGCATGGGTGGGATATTTTAGGATATTTTCCAAAAATGACAACTCACAAAAGGTGATTATGAATTCATATGATATTCTTTGATTTTTAAATTTCCTTTTTGGTAATTCATTTAATTGCTCATGGTTAATTCAATTTAGGCATTTGATTTGATTTTGCATGGTAATTAATTCTATTTAGGATTTTTGATAATTTGAAAGATTTGAATTAATTTATGTGTGAATTTACCCCATTTAATAGGTTTAAGGCCAATATTACATGTTATGAAGCCAACTTTGATATGTTTAGATATTCTTAGCCTTGATTTTCAAAGGTGGTAAGAATCAATCTAAAAGCTGGTATGAAGCCATTGGTGGACAATTTTAGGTGTCTAAATATAAATGCATGTGTAAGTACATATGTAATCTCAAGCATGATAGTGTAAATTTATCATCAAATCATATATCATGTATATATCAAGATCAAAGAAGTAGATGCCACCAAAGTGCATGTGACATGAGTAGAGTGAAATCCCAACATCTGAAATAGGAATAAATCATGTATTTGTGTATGCTTTATCACACTTAAGTAGAAGTGTGACACATATGTGTGTCTATAGGAGTAACTAAATATGCCATCCATCAACATGAAACTAACACATAGTTGATAAGGAGCCAGTACAATATGTAGGTGCCAAAAATGTTTTTGGTTTTTTGAATATTTTTATTTTTTTGGTATTTTTAGAATTTTTGAGGAGGAAAAATCATCCTATGATTCCATCCAATGAATGGTCATATATGCCTCCCCCATGTGAACCTTAAAAGCTTAAGTTGGATTTTTTTTCATTATTTTCATCATGATTAGATAGATTGAAAAGGTACATAGCATGTTACTCTTCATGTTTTGTATCTTTAGTATAATAACTAGTGTTATCATTTGGAATATGTATTAATTTTCCTTCATGGGAAAAGGAAATTTCTTGTTGATTTGGATAAATTTTAGCTTCCATCTAGTATAGCCAAAGATATCCTAGTGTAATCACATATGGATATGTGGTAGGAATAACCCAAACCCAAGTTTTAATTGATTTAAGACCACACACAATTGGTATTAGTATGTTTCCCAAGGATTATTTCTACGTTAGCTTATTTTACAAGTTTTATAGACCAAAACCAAGCTACTGAAAATGCTTTATATGGCAAGTGGTTTTTGTTTGTGTCATATCAAAATGGTTATGCCAAAAATAATCACCACCAGTGTATAATGTAATTATTAAATATTTTTGGTGTGGATTATTTTTTTGTTTTTTTAACCTAATTCCTTTATAGGACCCTCAAATGTAATCTTTTGGTCATCAACAAGATCTTGTATCTTGTGCTTCAAGGTAGAGTAATGGTTCATAGAATGCTCTGGTCCTTGATGATAATCAAAATAAGAATTCTCATCATATTATTTGGGTAAGGGTTGACTCATATCAACCTTGATAATATGAGGTAGATATATAATCTAACACTCTAGTAACCATGGGAGTAATGAATCTGGGGACTCAGGTAAACATGTAAATTGTCTCTTATGTGTTGTCTTGTGTGTGAATCATACAATATGTGAAAATTAATTACAAAAGTGACCTATATTATATCTTATAAAATTAGGATATTTGGTTGATCCTTTATTACTCTATACCTATATATGTGTTGTACCTATGACTAGTTTGGAAATAGGGAAGATTTGTTCAACTGAATCCTGATAGAGTGCTTTTGATAAGTTGCCTTAGTCTCTCTGGTCTTTTGCTAGGTATTTCTAGGTGAAAAATGATTAAGGGTTGATATTATATTTATATCAATCCCTTTAGATTAATAAATTTCATTAAAACACTTAGGCCAACCATTTAGGGCACTAGACACTTGCATCAAATCAAGACACTAATGTCGATGTTAGTGTTTAGGGAGCAAAAAAGTAGGCATAAGTTTAAAACTTGCATAGATGGAGGATAATTATTTTTAATCCTTTTAGGAAATATATAATACTTAGGTCATCAACATAAGACTAGTTGGACTAAGAGATATCTGTTAAGGGGCACAAGATAGAGTAGATGTGAGACTTGTGGAAGCGATAATGGCATAAAACTGAGAGAAACAACCAAGGTCTAAGTTTTCTAAGTGTACAAGACTAAGGTTATATATAATCATAAAATAGTGTATACACAACCAATTTTATGAATCTAGTGATGAATATATAAACAATAATGATGAGAACCTAGTAGCCATTATATTTTTACAAATATGGTCCAATTTTAGGAAGCTACCTAGTCCTAGTTCTCAAGTAGGTTATTCATTTTATTTAAATTTAGTATAATATTAAATCCCACCATGTATTTTTATAAAAAAATGTTGGGATCTTAGTGGATACTATATCTCGACAATGTAATTATTTTTAGCACAACAATTACATCCTAGAATTGATATATAAAGACCAATGTTAGGACCCTAGTAGAAACTACTCTCAATGACATTATAGTTTTTAAACCCACAAATGTATCTCATCATGAAAAAAAATCAATACCTTTAGCACAAAATTTCATCCCATATTGAATATCTAGTTACCATCATGGGAACCTAATGGTTATTGGCTCTCAGCATGTTATTTTTTATCACAACAATTGCATCCAAGCATAAATACCTTTCAAATTTTAAGAAATTTGAGAACCTAGTGGTTTTTAAATCATATAAAAGTGGGATGTATGTAAATAAATTACATTAGTTTATATTTTTTAATACAAATATTTCACCTCATTTAAGATAGTGACATCAATTACATATTTTTAAAATTAAGTCAATGATATCAATTAAAATTTATAGGAAGCATGTTTTCTTTAAATGAAATATTTTTCAATAATCTAGACTTCGTTATTATTAATAAAAACCATCATGTTTTCCCACATAATAATAATTTGATTGACATGATTTTTATTATCATAACAATATCATCCCAACATGAATACCTCTCAAATTTGAACAGTGTTGGGAACCTAGTGCATGTTAGTTATGAATGGGGTAAAAAATTAGCTATACAATTATATCCCAACTTTAATAGCTCTCCAATTAGTACAAAAATATATATAATAATACTATTTGTATGGCAATATTTAATTAATATAAATCATCAAAAAATTTCATTACAATCAATGTTAATCATAAAATTTATTAATAAATGTATATATATAAATTTGTATACAAAGTGTGTATATACTTATTTATATATGTTTTGTATATTCTCATATGGTACAGGGTCTAGAGTTATAATCTTAGTTCATTGTGACATAAATGGAACATTATAGTGATAAATGAAATAAAATTTAGACATTCAAAAGGAACATGACTATGTTAAATGAGACATGATCTAGATTTTATAAGGAACATGATAGGAGTAACTCTTAGGGTTTGTTTATACATTAGTTTTTTTAATATATTTTAACTTGCATGTTTTTTAAGTCACTTTGGACCCATTTTTTCATGGTAATCTATATCATGTTTCATGTATACCTATTATTATCCTTATAAAGTATAAAACAACTATATATTTCCAAAAAATGTTTTCAATTCCCCATATTTTCAAATAATGAGTACATAGACAATCTCTTAAGCTTGATTTTGACACTTTGTTCTTTATATTAGTTAATGAGTTTCCCAAATTCATTCTTTGTGTCTAATAACTTTCATTATGTTACTAGAATATTTTGTTGGAAATTATTTTTTGGAGGTCTACTATATTTTCCACTCTCTTAACCTATCCAGTTTCCTCTTCAGTATTCTTCCCTTGCAACATTAACCTTTGCATCAAAAAGTGGATAATTTTTTAATAGTCTTAAGGACTTAATGTGAACATACATCAAACATTGAATAGATGGTAATTTTTAGTCATGATACTAAACTAACACTATCAATTAGTGGAAGGAATCAAAAAATGAGTTTTTCATATATAGGGATCTTAAAATGATCTTAAAAATGAAATTTCAAGTTCCTTTAAGTTGTGGTTATGCCCTGGTATCATACTTCATGAAATTATTAAAAACATTATTCTAACCTAGAACTCATTAGACATTAATACTCAATTATGATATTCCCTACCACATAATTACTTTAATTCAAATTAGTATATATCCAAAACAATATAATAAAATATGTCTCAATATGTAGTATTAAATCATTTGCAAATTGTATATAGTTTCCCCTAATTTAAACTCAATGACTCAATGAAACTTTTATTCTTTTACCACTTAAACCAATACACAAATGACTTCTTATATCATAATGATGTTAGGGTTACAAATGTTCCAATGATATTCTTTTTATGTGAAATCAATATCATTTCCCAGCTTAATGAATATTAAAATAATAGAAGTACTAAGCATTCATTGATGATCTTAAAGGATACACACTTTCATGTTGTTTCCCTCCATAAGATCATTGAGCACTACTGGTTGAAGTCATACTCAACCATCCCAAACACTTTCCACATAGATAATAATAATTTAAATAATTTTACATAATGTATTATAAGTAAAATTTCACATATCCATACATTATGTCTTACATGATTGCATAAAAATAACCCCTGAAAATGCATTAAATGTTTGATACATGTCAACTTGAAGTGCATCCTATCAGGTCTTGAGACCTGCTTCAAGTGACATAATGGAAATACCCCTAGGTTTTGGGTGACCTACAACAATATTAAATATTTGGAGAAGGATATCTCCTTCTCAAACCATGATTCACTTGATCTAATATCAGGTTATAGGCCACTAACCTACACTAACAAGGCATAATCTAAGCTACAACTATGCATTTTATCATGAAAAGGGGGAAGAAATTAAACTAAAACTAAAAATAAGGTGATGTACCAGGATTTGAGGTCTCCTCCACCTACTCTTACATCACAAGAAAAACATCCAAAGGACTGATATTAGCTGCACACTCTAATAGATGTATTATAATAGAGGTAGAATGAAAGGATCAAACCTACATAAGGACTACATTATCTAAAATTTCCTTACAAATGAGCCAAAGAGATTAATGAACATCTAAAATTGACTTAAAACTAATTAAAAGAGACTAAATTCCACAATATGCAATCTAATTTATACAACACACAATGAAATAACAAGGAAAGGGAGGCAAATTCAGTTATTTATTAATAGTTAAAGGCTTGATCCAACATTACAAGTCCTCAAATGAGTAGAGTCTTGTCATAACCAAGAGGAGGGATACAAAGTGAAGAATTTCTAGAGTAATTTATAAGAAATGAGAAGATAAATCAATACTAATCTACATAAATATAGCTATTATAACATGATTCAACCTATTCAAGAGAGAAGACAAGTATAAAATAAGGCCATTAGACCCTCCTCAATGTACTAGCCTGTCATATTAATGATCCCCTCATGGAAATTGACATAGAAATAGAGGAGATGACTTACGTGTTTATTATTTTTGAATTTTGATGGATTTAGATGGTGAATATTCTCCTATAGGAATGCTAAACTTAAAAACTCATGCATCTATTTCTCTAACTCACCTCTCTCTTCACTCCTACATGTCAAAGTCTGTTGTATGGTTGACTTAAAAATAGGCCTCATACACCAATTTTAACCTTGCGGGTTGACTTATTTTTATGAGAACTTCATGGAGGATTTACATGTTTATAGGATCAGTTTTCTAATGCTTTAGGTCTCCATCATGGCCTTAATGACCTTGAACCTCAACCATGATCATGTTTGACAAGACCCATGAGCATAATCAAACTAAAAATCATATTTTAACTCACATAGTGGTCTTTAAGAGAGGTATAAGATTTTATGTTCATCATATTTCTTCATGAGACTCTTTGAAATATTTCAAAAATTGTACTTTATACTTGATAACCCCATTTTGTCCTCTCATTCTCTTCAAAAACCTTGAGATGATGATGTTGGTAGTCTATGAAGACCATTGAAGCTCTTCTTCAACTATAGAGGTCCTCAACATCCTTATTCTTTCATGATGGGATTATTAATCTAATTTTAACCTATCATTTCATTTTTATCCTTGAGTAACCTTCCAACTTTAATGGGTTTTTGAACTTGTTACAACTTATTATTCCACTAACATTATATTTTCTTCTAACATAAGACCATGCTTCACCCTTTGAAGGTAGTTGTAATCTTACTAATATCATTTGAGAACTCAAAAAACCTTTCACTCATTATTTTTTCCTTGTTTTACTCTCCATTTAATCTTACAATCTTTATTAATCAAGCAACTAATGGAGTGTCAACAATTTTTGCTTACAACTCTCTTGTAGAGACCTTGAAGAAACCTATGTTTACATTCTTCATGATGTTTAAACCTTGTCATAAGATGGTATAGGCTAAAGAGTCACTTGAGGATAATTATGACCCATTAAAACTATAACCTTCATTCCCTTCCTTTGTATAGGCTTACAACATTGATCTAGAGTTCTTTAAACCTTTTATTGTACATGATGCTCATTTAGCAGACTTTGAAGATCAAGGTACCTTGCAAAATTATAGTTTGGGTTTTAAGACCCAAAACCCTCTCTCTTATCACCACATCATCAAAAATATACATGGACCATTTTTTCATGGACCTCTAAGTCTATAATGATCTTAAACCTATACTTATCCTACTCCAAAACCTTTTGGTGTTTCTTGGCTTAATACTCCATTGTTTTAGTGAAGGAGAAATCATATTAAGGAATTTCCAAGTGAATTTATAGGTTTTGAACCCATTAGATACCTATCCTTTGAATTTATTAAAATTCATAGGTTTTATAAGTCTTCTCAAGATCATAAGGTTTCTAACAAATCTACAATATCCAAAGTGGTCTTCAAACCTATGTGAGTTATTTACAAGATCAAAACTTTATTGAAATCTTGCCAAAGACTTATAAGAATGTCTTAAACATGTTTAAAATTCTTGAAATTATATTTTCAAACTTTATTACTTGAGACTTTCCTTCAAATCTTGTTTTTATACTTGTTATAGGTCATGGTCCTGCAAACCATGTAAGATATGCTTGTAACCTATGTTTGAAGGGTTTTGAGGCTAAAAAATGTACTATAGATCTACTTATTTTTAGATCAAGCTTCAAAACCTTATATGAATATATTTTGGGAATGAATTGATATATTTTTAGCATTGATAACTTGATTCTTATTCCAGCCCACAACCCTACTAATCTTGTATCTTCTCACACAAGACCATGTTTGAAATCATGGAAAGTCACTTGGTTGAAGGACCTTGTGAATGTTGAAACTTATGGAATCTAGGTTGTCATCCCTTATCTTAATATTATGCCACAACTTCATATTTCTTGGAGTCTTCATAAATCCCATTTTTAACTTTTTCAACTTGTTACTCAAGGCCTTATCATTCTTTTCACAATCTTTGCCTTGAATTCTTAAATTTCTTATGAACATGCTTAGCATTTTCATGAGCCTATTTGAGGGTTTTCGGGTTTATTTTTTCTTTGGTCAACAACATCTCACATTTAATATGAAAAAATATTTGGAATTCAACCTTACCTCTCCTTGATTTATCATGATGACTCTTTTTTACAAGTGTGCAATAGATTCTTCTATATTATTTCATCATGTTAAAACATTCACTTTTCTTATAGGTCTGTATAAGTCATTTCCCAATTTGAGATCTTGCCAATCATGATTGTAAATTTATTTTCATGACCTAAAACATGAAAATTATATGATCCTAGGGTTATGTGTTTTTTTTAGACCCTTTTATAGGGGATAAACACTTACAGATACACTAAAAACCTTCTTTTTTGGTTGTAGGCATATAGAGCTCCTGTAGGTTTTCTTTCAAGTTTGAAACTTCCATTATATCCTGAGGATGAATCCCATGATAATAAACCCCTATTTATATAACATTAAGAGTAATAAAATAGGTATTTATTCTTAGGTTAAGATCTTATGCTTATGAAAAATATCTCAAAATCACTAAAAACTTTATTTTAGTGCTAATGGACCTGTACATGCATAATTTATTTGACAAATTGAAACAAGTCATTAGGTTTTAATTATTATAACTATATAGGGGTGATTTAAATTATAATAGGGATCCTTAATGTTCACATTGTACACCTATTTTGGGTTTATCATCAATCTAGAGACACCTCAAAACTAGTTGAATCTCCATTCTTAACCTATAGAACTATGAGTTCTCTTTCTTAAAACCATACTTTAGGACCTTAATAATGGTATTAAATGGATTAAAACTCTATCTATGGGGAATGAGATTAAATTTAGGTATTTTTTTCTTGTTTTTATCCCATCCCTTCATGAGAAAACACCTTGAAATATAATGAAAACATTGCCTTTTTCCCAGACCTAAAATTTGAGTCTTCTTAAATTTGAGGTAAGGATTGTCACTTTGAATTATTTAATCCCCATCATCAAGATAAAATCATCTAAAAACATTTGAAAACCTCATATTTTGCATGTAGACTTGTATGAGTCTTCTTTAGGCTTAAAGCTTTCATTAAAACTTTGAGTATGGTCTTTAGGGGCCTACAAATTTTGAATAAAATTCATATGAGAGTATTTTAAATAATGTATACCTCCAACCATCATTTATTTCATTAATATAGGATTCAAAACACCAAAAATCTATATCCTTGAGATCTTAGGGTACGACAAGGTTTAGGAGTAACCTATGGTCTTCTTGGCCATTCAACATGATTTGAATATTTACTATCTGATTCTAGTTTGGGATGATGTTAAATATATTCCTTAACCCTCTCCAAGATCCATTATTTTCCATGACATATAAGGGATGAGATCAAACCATGGACTATGTTCTTATCAAGTTATTTATAGGCATACCTTGACTTCTTAACAATAGTTCATAACCTTGTTTGATTGGTTTTGCTTCCAATCACCTAGAATATACCCCAAAAAACTTCCTCCTCCCTATATAATGGCTATATAGTCCCATTAAATTCCTTATTTAAGATGTCACATCTTATAAAATAGTATATAGATTCTTGTGAAGGAGATTTAAGGTCAGTTTGCCCTATTTTAGGGTTTAAGATCATAGTTTTCCTCCATGAAATCCAATGAAAGCTTGGAATGTATGTAAGGGAATTAATGTGACCCTTATTTATTATTTGTATCCACTGTATATCTAAACAACTCTTAATAATGTCTCATAAAAACTTCCAACCTATTTATAATCCTCCCTTTTCAGGGATTTTATGTCTGGTTTTGCATGTTGAGCCATCAAGGAAGACCTTAGATACCTCTTGAATTCTTTAGGTAGGCCTTGAGGCCTTATTTTATGTATGAAACCTCATAAACCTAGACAATCATATGCCTTTTTTGTCAAAACCTACAACCCTCTTGGTCTGTAACCTCATGGAAGCTTGTTCCTCTTTGATCCTTGCCTGAAACTTATCATTTTTATCCATGACTGGATCTCCATTGAATTGAGGGAATTGTTGACCAAATTTTAACCTCAAGTGAAAATTAGTCACCCCCTCTATGTTGAAACTCAATAGGGTTGTCAGAAAAATTTTAGGGTCTTAAATGGTCCCATATGGTCATATTTGTCCTTGTCTAGCATTTCCCAAAGTTTGGTCTTATGTTCACTTATCTAGTTATATGGGTAAATTACAAGGTCTTAGAATTGTAAAACATGGTCAAAGGTTTAGTATGGTCTAAATTCATTATAAAATTTTATTTAGGTGTCATTGATATCATAATATCATACACTAACCTTTTATTTGACTCTCATATGCAAAAATGTTAATTTGGCCAGCTTTTGGCCTATTTGGAAGAGTTAGATGTACCAATCCAAGAGGTAAATGTTTAAAGAAGATTCCCAACATCCCTGATGTCATAAATGGGTTAGATAGTGTTTAAATATAGTCAAATACTGATAACATCTATATTTTAGTGCCTAAACTAATCAAAAATACACTTTACAAGCACTTATACAACCTTACAAGATCATATTTTAGTTAGAAATAGTTTATAAATGTCCTTTGGGATCCCTCAAATCTGTAAACACCAATATCATGTCAACCCACCTTGGTCCCCTTCTAAACATTAACACTTTTAACCCACACTTGCACACCTTATTAATTTAAAAACTACTTATTTTAAATTAATTACCTCACCTTGGACACCTCACCTAAACACCTCACCCTAAGACCGTTTCTTAGCCTATGAGTTAGCCTGAGACTAGGTCCTCCAAATCCTAACTACCCATGACCTATTCTCACTCCATCTTAACTCCCTAACCAACTCTCATGCCTCATAATCTCTTGTTTTGACCATTCTCCAATGGAAAAGGCACTTGGCATGTGGAGAAATAGGTAAAGAGCTAAAAATAGCCCTTTCACCTATTCTCTCTCCACTGACATCAATCAACCCTCGACTGATGTCGATAGTTCTATGCTGATGCTGGTAGGATCACCAACATCAGTTACATAAGCCAAGCTCTAACATTGAGCTACACCTACCTTTTCACACATTTGCATGCACACTCTGAGATTCAAGCACCAAAACTCGACTATCATTCTCCTGGCTACCGAAACTCTACACAAATCATTCCAGAGACTGGATTGAAAGATTGTACAAGGACTTTGAGCTACTGAATTGAAGCAATCTATGTTCACTTCATTGGCTCACAACATTAGTCACATTAGCCACAATGGGAATCACTATTCTAACACCTCTGGTTCTTCACCCTATAAAGCTAAGTACTCTGGTTTTCATTTCAGTGTTTTAGAATATATTGTTAATTAGTTTTCATTAATATTTATAAATACTGTCGAGAGGCCTGACTTCTTCCATGGAAGGGTTGAAAGGCCTTCCCCTTGTTCTCACCCCCTTTTCACACCAATCCTCTACCTATACCCTTCTTCAGACCTCATTCACCTTCCCTCAACCCTACACCAACCTCTGAACTTCTAGAAACCCCTCTGTCTATCCCAAAAATATTCTAAAAGCCATCTAAGGCTGACAACCCTAATTGACATCAGTAACCCAACCAACATCAGCACCATTTACCCGACTGACCTCAGTAGACCCATCGACATCGATGACTGTGTTCTGAACTAGCAAACCAGAAAGCCATCCAAACAGCCCATCTAGACTAGATAGAACCTTTAACTAGCCTTCTGTAGCATTTCGAGATACACAAAATGCAAGGAATAGGTACACACCATCTACTTTTCTATTTCTTTAGTCATTTATCATTTATTTCTTTACAATACTTTTATCTTTAAATAGTGGATTGTCATCCCTTAAGGAGCTTCACACTTTCGAGACCAAACGTGTAGCTTGGCATTCCACCATAGCCTCTTCTAAAAACTTTCTTGTTTAAGTTTCATTCTTACTGCAGGTGTTTCCTCCACAACTAAAGAGGAGCTCCCACAAGGCTTGGATACGGTGTGCACTAAATTCAGGTAACATCAAACCCATAACCTCTTCACCTTAGTTTCTTTCTCATTTGAATGTAATTGGTGAAAATCTAGAGAAACATTTTGGCACGCCTGATGGGACACTTGGAGTTTTCCTTGGCTTCATTCCTCTTCTTTTAAAAATCAAATTTTCATGTAGATGCATTAGAAAAATATTCACTTCTTGCATCCCCTCTTCTATCTTTTTGTTTCAAGAGAAAACCATTAGCAGAGGTTAAAAAGAACATCTCTTTTTCTTCTTGTTACTTTTTACATGCATCATAGAGTAGTGAAAAACTCACTCTTTACCTCTTCTCCATTTGTTTGCATTTGAATAACATATTTTGATTTGGATTTAAAACTACTGCATTTCATTCTTGCTTGGATGCACACTTAGCCCACTTACCAATTAAAGCATTATGAATTAATTGTAGTGCACGAATGTGACACAACCAAGCCACAATCACTTCAAATAAAACACATAAACTTACTTGAGACAAGGCCCATCTAGGATTTCATCACCTAGCAGATACCTTACCCCACCCGGTGATCCTACTTGGATTTCACCACCAAGAGGAGGACCCACTTTGTTCTCTGGCAGAGTATAAACTATAGGGAAGGTATATTCTGGCTAAGCGGCCCAGCTCAGCTCTGGGTTCAGGAAGTGAAGGGAGTAAGCCCTAGCACCAAGCCATGTACTGACCCTAACACAAATATCTTTGAGCACCATAACACAACCTGAAACCAGCCATAGACTTCCTCTCTAGGTACTATTCTATAAGCCCAACTCTCAACACATTCTCTTAAGGCATAAGCCACCATGATTTTAAAACTCATCCCTAGGAATCTAAAGTTTTAAAGGTTGCTTGCCTAATCATCTATTCTTTTAGTTTTATTTGAGTGTTTGAGTTGGTAAGGTCATACCATTTTGAAGTCCAAAACAGCTCAGAATATCTTCTTCTTCCAAAAGCTATCAATCTTTTATGTTTCTAGAATTACATAGAAACTGACATCAATTTCTCCATTGACATTGGCAACCAAACACTGACATCGGTTAACTGATCGATGTTGGAAACATTTTCTAACCGATATCGGTTAAACAACTGACATCAGTCACTATCAATAAATAAATTTTAAAAAAAATCCAAATAGCAAGCTTAAAACCTAAATTTCTTGCTGTTTAACACAAATTCTAGTTTTTTGAAACTAAAACACAATTTTTAAAACCTAAACCCCTTTTGCCTTGGATGGTACTGACACGCAGTCAAGCCAAGTTCCTTATTGACCACATGAGTCAATAGCCACTCCCACCTTCACCCTTTGTGCCAAGTCATCTAATGGAGTATACTTCAAACACCAAGCATACTCCTATCCAACCTACCCCTGATCAACCTCTTATTGTTCCCAAAGGGGATCAAGATTTTAAGAGATTCCTTGACCACAATGTCAAGGCTCTCCAACATTATCTCACTAGAAGCCAAATGTGAGATCCTTTAGGTAACCCTATTTATGGGATGCCAACTTCTTTGGTTGAAGCGGCAATGATATCAACATTACCCGCTACCCAACATATGGTCACTCAAGCCACTACCTTGACCAGTAACCCAACCATGGCCAATGTTCAAGATTTGGCCTCCCTTTTTATCCTTTCTTGCCCTACCTCCATCAGGGTTTCTGTACCCCCTCAAACACAAAAAATTCAACCAAGTTTGACATCTTTCCAGAACTTGATTGTCTCTATCCCATCCACTCTTGCACCTATAAACATGAGAGTGACCACCTATCCTTTAACTAGTGTCACTGCCATTCAACCACCCTTGGTGGCATCTAGTCAAGTTGTGCCCTCCAACTTCATGGCACAAGCCCTCATGGCCTCGACATCAGCTCCTATGATGAACTATCAGTATGTTGCACCTACACAAATGCAACCAAGTACATCATATGCCCCTTCCAATCCCTTCTAGGTACCTTATAACTTGGGGGTGCCCCTCATGCCAATCCATCTGCTGATCTAATTAAGATGCTGATGGATAAGATGTCCAACCTTGAGACATCTATTTTAGGTTTGAAGAGTGTTCTTTCATATGAAAAAATCTGTAATGAACCTATCCACCCTTCAATTCATATTCAACCATACCTTAGCAAGTGGGAACTCCCAACATTTACTTGCTTTCAGAGTAAAGAGGACCCACAACAACATCTATGAGCATTTAGACCTGCTTGCTACCTCATAGGGCATGATGATGCATTATTGCTTCACACATTCCCTATGTCACTTTTTGGTGATGCCCTTGACTAGTATAGCTCCATTACCAGTCATTCTCTCTTCACCTTCATTCAACTCACTCATCTATTCCTCAATCAATAGTACTAAGAAGGTCTCCATCATAGACTTTTATTCCATTAGACAATTTGAGGATGAATCAATAGCAGACTTCATCACCCATTGGAGAGGTTTGATCAACCAACTCTCCTTCTCACTACCTCAACCTGAGCTCATTGAGCTCTTTTCAAGAGCATGTGCCAAGCACATGTCGTCCACTCTGCGGGTTCAAACTTTCCACACATTTGATGAAGCTTTCACTATGGCCCAAAAGCTTAAACTCTGCATAATCAAAGAAGACAGGGTCAAATTACGTAGCAAAAATACCAATGCAAAACCCAATGACCCTTCTTCTTCCAAACCTTCTTCTTCCCACCCCAAGTCTAAGGGATCGATGAACATTGTGGTCCTTAGGTCACCATCTTCTACCACAACCAACCAATTTGATTCCTCCACTTCGCAAAACATCACTAGATAATTCTAACAATGGTATGAATAGTGACAATACACTCTAATAGGAGAATTGTATGCTTCTATATTGGATAAATTAGTGAAGCAGGGAGTCCTCAACCTCCCTCAAATCTGACCACTTGTCCAATTTGATCCCTCATGAGCCATCCCTACATGGTATAGGGAAAATGACTTTTGTAACTATCATCGTGTCAAGGGTCATGACATGGATAATTACAAAACCCTAAAAAACATTGTTCAAGACATGTTAGACAAAGGGGACCTTGTTTTGGATAACCCTAATGTGCCAGCCAACCAAAACATGGATGTCTTTAGGAAACCATTTCCTAACCATCCCCCAAGTTAGAACAATGTTCAAACCATGGTCGATGACCCTCAAGAATGCAACATACACACGGTCAACATAGTCTTTCCTTTCATTTCTATCCAACCTCTCCCACAATCTGAAGAGGTTGGTCAACCCATTTCTCCACCATAGGTAGAAGAGCCTATTTTACCCATACCACCCCCACGCAATAAAGAGATCCCTTTACCTCACCCTCTTCCTCATGTGGATGAACCCGTTTCACCTATATCACCCCCACAACATCAAGCACCTCCTCTACCCATTCTTCTACCTTGTGAAGATCTTATATTACCTATTCCTCTTGCCCCCACCTTCCCTCTTATTCTACCATTAGAAGAATTTACAATTCATACCCCACACCCTCATGTAGAAGGGGCCATCATCCATATGTTTTACCCTTTAAAAGAACCTTCCTCTCCTATTTTTTTTCCACCAATGGAGGATAGTCCTCTATCCACCCCCCTTTCACACGTAAGAGAGTCTACTTTAACCTCTCCCATATTGGAGGATGCTTTGATGGTACCAACACTAGTGGCCCCACCCTTATCCTTCTTATTATCAATGGAGGATCATACTTTGGACACTTCTAGACCACACGTGGAAGGCATGATCATCCCTACACTCTATCCACTTGAAGATCCAAATTCTCCAATCCCTTCTCCACTGAGAGAAGAACTTGCCACCTCACCCACTTTAGCCGAGGAAGATTTGGTGATGGTTCTCTCTCACCTTTGGCATGTGATCACTATGTCCAACATGTTTTTGCTCTCATAATCACCCAAATCCTCTGAAGGACTGACTATAAGGCCTCACATGATGTTATTTAAACCCTTCTCTCGATTGCCAAAAAACTTAGGATTCCTCCATTCTAGGAACCTAGAGTATGAGGCATTATGGGAGTGACTTAGGGCTCCTTATCTTACACATCTTGCATAACCTTATACTGCCAACCCTTTCATGTTGATTTACCACAAAGTCTTTGATGAGGATCAGGCTTCCACTTCTAAATCATTAGAAGCTTAGCCTTCCATATCTAAATCTAAACCCTTGTAGGCATCCACCATGCTGAAATAAATTAGATCTCTCAGTGTTCACCCTATATCAAACCTAACTCACCCACAAGTGAAGTTAGATTTAAACCTCACCCCATACAGTAGTGGTCTTTACACCATACTAAAGGAGGATGCTAAACCACATTGGTCTACTCCTCCCCCACCTTCACCATTGCCCTCTATCTTGGGTCCACATCCTTCCACTTTAACAAGAGTGCTCCCTATTCCAACACCTCATAAAGAAAAAATACCTCCATTACTCCTTCTACCCATCAAAAACATATTTCCCAAGAAATTTGACACCTCTCATCAAGGAAAAAGGTGGTACATCCCCCTATAACTCCTAAATAGAAGTTGTCAACCCCTACTGCAACAATGAGTGCAAACCCATTAGTGGGTTCCTATGCTTCACTATTACACCCATTGTTGTAGTCTTCTAGCATCATTCTCCTGCCTATTAAGCCATATCAACCTCTTAGATCAAAACCATCTTGGTTCGATGACACTCAAATCTGCTTATGTCATCACACACCTAGGCATGATACTAAGAGATGTTATGCTCTTAAGGTTGTCATTCACCAACACTTAGAAAAGGACACCCTTCTCATTAAGGATTATCTTGACCACCTTTTTGACAAACTATCAACACCATCTCATGCCTCCCAAAACTCCTCACTTGAATCAGGATCCCAACATGAGATTATGGTCCCTCTACCACCTTCTCCCCCTTTATTCAAAATCAACACTATTACTGTGGCCACTAGGTCCCAAACCCTAAAGGATAAAGGAAAAGAGTAAGTTTCTACCCCTTGGACATATCCATTCACCAAGCCCTCTCCACCACTAAAGCCCAAGATTTCTATCTTGGGCACATCTCAACCAACATCTTCAGGGGTAATTCACGATTCCATGGTGAAATAACTTCACCAAACCCCTATGAAGATGTCTTTGTATGACCTAATACAAAGCTCTCTACAACATCACCAAGCCTTGATCAAAGCTTTATAGGAAGTGGAGGTCCAACCTGAAGACCCCCAACCACTGGCTACTTTAGTCAAATCGTTATCCACCGTTGCCTCCATCACCTTTAGTGATTCTGAGATTCCTGCCTACAACCTAAAAGATCAGGATTCCACCCTCTTTATCATAGCTTACATTGATCAAACTCATGTTAAGTGGGTTATGATTGATGGAGGTGCTAGCATCAACATCATTTCTACCCACGCATATGATCAACTAGCCCTTTCAAAGAACTGCATGTCAAAAATTGATGCAATTCTTCATTCTTTCAATGATGCCACTGCCACTACCATTGGCACTATGGTCTTGCATGTTCATGTTGGCCCACGTACAATTTTGGAACTCTTCTATATCATCAATGGGGAGTTCCAATATAACATGCTATTGGGATGACCTTAGATACGTTCCATGACCTGTGTCCCTTCCACATTGCATCGTTATGTCAAGTTTGAACATGAGAGGTAGGTTCATGTCATTCCTACTGACTCTTCCCCCTTTAAAACATGCAACACAACCTACCAACCTAATGATGTTCTCATCCCTTTAAAAACATCCACCTAAACACCACCTCTACTCACAAAAGCCTTGACAAGCTTGCAGACACTGGTCACACCTATGCCTACTCCTCAAGTGACCATAAAAGATCCTATGGAAGATACCTTCTAGTGCCTTTCACTTGGGGAGTATCATTTTCTTACCCTTGACATGTTCCAAACTCCATAGGAATATGAAAAACTTCATCACCACCCTAACTATGACCATCACATCAGAATGGTCATCCCATATGGTCCTCTTGATCTCCAAACCAATCTCACCATGGAGGGCTAAATCAGGCTCCTACTGTTGGAAATCCTCTCTCATCACCCTGACTATTCACTTACAATTTCTCCTTCCTTGGCAACCCTAGATTTGCTCACACCTATCTTCATAGGTGTGTGTGGAAGGGTTTTGGCTTTAGGCATTATGAACAAGGTCCCCACAAGCCCATTAAGCCTCCAAATGATGAGGTAATCAAAAATGCCAAGAAATGACATGGCATGGGTTTCGAAGAACATACAAAACCTAAGATCCCTCACCATAAAATTGTCATAGAGCATTCTCCTCCAACCTCACCTATTCCCCCACCCTCACCTATAGAGTTGATGGTCTCCATCCCTCCTAGTTTTTTTTTCATAAATGCCATTCACTTGGAACCCCTGACCTATCAACTAGGTGAGGCATCAAGGTCTCTTCCTCTCATTTATCTAGACATGATAGATGATGAATCTTCTAGCATCAACACTATCCAATGCCTGGATGATGACACTATACTCACCTACATGGGTGCAGATGACTCCTTCATACAATGATCACTTCCTTTAGAAACACAGGTTATTTTAAATGAATCAACTATTGACATTAATCTCCCATCTTTTGATGTTCCTCACATTTTAAAGATTGGTCAATCTTTAGATGCCCAAGAACAAATCAACTACACCACATTCCTTATAGATCATAGCAAAGCCTTTGCTTGGTCCTATAGCGATATGCTCGGTATTGACTCTGACATTGTCATCCACAACATCATCATGAACCATGAAGCTAAGCTTGTTAGGCAAAATCTTCATAGGATACATCCTCGCATCGCACTCCTTGTCAAAGAGGAGCTTCAACATCTTCTCTTCGTCTCATTTATCCAACCCATTGATTATTTGCAATGGGTGTCAAACATTGTCCCTGTCACAAAAGCAATAGGGGGAATTTGAATTTGTACTAACTATTGCAACCTCAACCTACCTTGCCTAAAGGATGACTTTCCTTTGCCAAGCATCGACCAACTTGTTGATCTTATGGTTGGTCATGAGATGCTATCACTCATGGATGGATTTTTAGGATATAACCAAATCTTGATTGCCCCAAAAGATCAACATAAAACCACACTCATCACCTCATGGGGGACATTCTATTATAGGGTCATGCCTTTTAGCCTCAAAAATGTAGGCACTACATACCAACGTGCCATGACTTATATCTTTCATGATCTCCTCCACAAAATCATGGAGGACTATGTGGATGACTTGTTGGGCAAATCCAAACTTCACCATGACCACCTAACCATTCTCAAAACAATATTCACTCACCTACTACAATATAACATTTGACTCAACCCCAAAAAATGCATTTTTGGGGTTCTCTCAAGGAAACTTTTGGGTTTCATCATTTCTCTTCATGGCATTGAGGTAGATCTAGCTAAGATTCGAGCCATACTCTAGATGCCCCCACCAACTAACCTAAAACAACTTTGCAGCCTGTAAGGGAAGCTTCAATCTATTTATCGCTTCATCTCATAGCTATCTGATAGATGCCAACCCTTCCATCACCTCCTCAAGAAGGATGTCTCCTTTAATTGGAATAAGGATTTCCAAGAGGCTTTTGAGGCTTTTAAACACTATCTTGTCTCTCCACCAGTCCTTACTCCACCTAAAGATGACCAACCCTTCTATCTTTACATTTTGACAATAGATCATTCCTTAGGTGCCATGATCACGCATTGAGATGAACAACATCGAGAGTAGGCAGTTTATTATATAAGCCAAACGCTCATTGACTACAAAACTTGATATACTCATACCAAAAAAAATTGCTTGGCATTAGTCTTTGTTGCCTCCAAACTCTGCCACTATCTCCTCAACCACAAGACTTACATCATCACCCACATTGACCCTCTCAAATAGATGCATTCCAAGCCATACCAAAACCAATGTATGGCTCATTGGCTCATGCTTCTCACTGAGTTCAATTTGGAATTCATTCAACAAAAGTCTATAAAGGGGCAAACAATCACTGACCAACTAGTAGATGCCCCTTTACCTGATAACCAACCCTCTAACTAAAAATTTCTTGATGAGTCTATCACCATGCTATCCATCGATGACATCCCCTATCAAATGATAATGTTCTTTGATGGATCTAAATGTCAACTCAGTGGGGGTGTAGGGGTCATTCTCATCCCTCACCAAGGTGAGCCCATGCCTCTATCCTTCAAACTTGACTTTGAATTCACCAATAACATGGTTGAGTATGAAGCCTTAATTTTGGGGCTTCAAACTACCATTTTCTTGGGCATTAAGACAATCAATATTTTTGGCAACTCACAACTAGTCGTTAATTAGATTAACAGTTCATATCTTTATAAAAATAAAGTTTTGCAATGATATAAACACTGTGTTGACACATTGTTAGGGTCTTTCAACTGTTATCTCTTATAAACTATTCCTCGCTCTATGAATAAGTTTACCAACAAAATGGCCTCTCTCGCCTCACACATCCCATCTTCATCTGCTTCCTCAAGAATCTATGTCATGGTACACCATTTGGTGTTGTCCTCATATATCTTAACTAACATTAACTTTGTTGGTAATATCGACTCTAATCCACATGATTTTTGGTATAAACAACTTGTTGACTACTTGATTTATTCTATCATTCCTCGACCTTTCTAGCAATGGATAGCAAGATTTTATCAAGAGTATTACTCGATACACCATGCTAGGGGGTCTTCTCTACAAAAGAGGTTTTGACGGCCTCCTTCTTTGATGCCTAACCACCACTGAGACATCTAATGCCATCAAACAAGTCCATGATGGGCTTTGTGGAGGACATTTTAGTGGTAACTCAGTTGTAAAGCACATCCTCCGCCTGGGCTATTATTGGCCCACTCTTAACCAAGACTACAGTGACTATGTTTAGCATTGTATCAAATGCCAACAACATGCTAACTTACTTCACGTCCCTAGCCATGTTTTACAAGTTGTTAAGGATATTTGGTCCTTTTCACAATGGGGCTTAGATCTAATTGGTGAGATTAACCCTCATTCATCTCTCTGACATCAGTCTATTATCACAGCGACTGAATATTTCACTAAATGGGTGGAAGTTATTTCCCTCATCTCCACTAAAGCTAACAAAATTGTCAACTTCATTAACCACCACATCATCTGTCATTTTGGTATACCTCACAAGATAATCACTGATAACGGCAAATCTTTCAAAAATAAAACCATCTAAAAGTTGTGATGCTTTTGGCATCAAACTCAACTTCTCCTCGCCTTACTATCCATAAGCAAATGGATAGGCAGAAGCTTCTAACAAGATCCTAACTAAAATCCTAATGAAGGTGGTTAACAACACTAGAAAGGATTGGCACACTCACATTCCCTTCACTTTGTGGGCCTATCACACTAGCATTTGAACCCCTACAGGTGCTACACCTTTCTCCTTAGTGTATGGAACTGAGGTTGTCTTGCCTCTTGAAGTACAAATACCTTCTCTTTGCATCTCCTTGCACGACATGCTCTCTAACGATGAATTTCATCAAGATCAATTAACACAACTCAAGTTACTCGATGAATGTCATCTTGCCACTCTTAATCATCTTCATATCTACCAAGATCGCATCAAGCGTGCCTACAACAAAAATCTGAAAGAGCAAGATTTCAAATTTGGAGATCTCATCCTTAAAGAAAACCAACATGTGACCAATATGGAAAGAAGCAAATGAGGCAAGTTTGCTCCTAATTGGATCAGACCTTATATAATCACACACAAGTATGGATCAGGGACTTATCATCTATCTTTTCTCAAAGGCTGGCCAAAACCTGAGCCCCTTAATGCCTTGCATCTGTGACCATTCTAATATCAACCAACTAATCATTCACTTGATGTTTAACTTGAGCTCATCCCTTGAGCAACCCCCATCATCCTCATTCCTATTCCTTTCAACCCTTTTTCCCTACAAAAATTAGTTAACCTTTTTTTAAGCATTAATGCTTTGTCGTAATAAAATGGAAACCCCTAAACCTCTATAGTCTAGTCCATGACTAAAAGTTTAGTTCACAATAAAAAAAAATAAAAATAAAATAAGGATGCCTAATAAAATATTAAAAAGTCATAAACTATAAATGTAGACTGCTCCCTCGAAGGATAGCTACATTATTTCTGTAATTAATAGACTGCTCCCTTGAAAGACAGCTATTCAAAGAAATCAAAACATACAAAGCAAAATATAGACCACTCCCTTAAAGGATGGCTATGCCAAAATTTTTCTACAAAAATAGCACCCTCTCAAAAGCTCTCTACATTGATCAGCTTCACATGACACAAAACAAAAACAACATCCCTAAGTAGACTTCCCGCATTGATCAGTCTACCAAAAAAAACAACTAACTGACAAACTATTAAGTCATGGACTTGCTTATAGTCATTCTCAGGGTCACCTATAAAAGGGGCAAAGTTATCCCTACTAAAAAGGGTTACGCTATCCTCACATATCACATAATCACACCTATTACCCCAAAATACCCAAGGGATTTTGAGCTCACTTAACGTCAAGTGATTAGGGTACTTCTCTAACAAAAACCAATGGTCAATGACGTAATGCATGAAAGGGGCTTTTATTTGCAAAAACCCTATCTATGTTATCATTATGGTTCATGTCAATGAAAGAGCAATGTGCCTTTCACTTCTTACACACCTTTGTCACATGCCAATTTATCTTTTAGGATGCAGTGTCTTAAAATTATATGCTCGCATATTGTCATCTCATAATTTTCACTATAAAGTTATGAACCTAACATTCAACTCAATTTTATCATAAATAACATCACATGTTTCTGATAAAATACAACCAAAACATTTTCTAACCACTAACATAACATCATGATTTATTTAATGCAAATACCAATTTGTGTTATATAAATTATCATAGCCCATTCACATTAGTTTCTATGGAAAACAATACACATGGAAACTATCAATCAAACACAATTTATGTCAAGCATATACCATCACCAATATGGAAACCTGTTGAAGCATAAATAAACTCATTTCATTTTTATCATACACCATCACCAAAATGGAGAATTGCTAAGGATAAAAAACCACATAACCTATGTTATAGGATACACCATCACACAGTATGGAAAAGGCTATAAGATCATCATACACTCATCATTTCAAGCATGTACCATTAAAATGCTAAAAACACTAACATAAACAAAACAACTAACACAAAGTCACATCCATAATGCTTCTCTCAAAATGTATGTACATCTCACATCAATGGCACACAGGCTAGTATATATATACACCTCAACAACTACAAACACCTCAAGGCTATGGTGGTGGTGGTACTCACGAAGATGCTAAATCATCTCCACCCTCTGACCATCATCGTCTCTAAGAACTAGAGGTAGTGGCATGCAACACAGATCTCTACTGAGCTAACATCTCAAAATATCACTAGATCTATGGAAATTTCTTGATGACACCCTCATAATACAAGATCTCATCTAATACAACATTGTACCTAGATATAAGTATAGTCTGTGATGGACCCATTAATCTCAATGCCATGCCCTATAGAGAACTATGTGATTGTGGCTGAGGTGGTTGCTCCACTGCCTGCTGAGGTGGCTACTGAACTAATGGCTATAGTGGTTGTTGTGGTGGTGGCTGAGCTAGCTATTGCACTAGCTACTGTGGTAGTGGCTGAATAGGGCCCTACCCTCCAAAACCCTACCCTGCTAATACCTATGCCTAGGCTATGACCAACTACCCCTGTAATGTAGTAACCTACCTTGTTAGGGCAACCACCTACACTATCAAACCTATCACTTGTCCCTAAAGCACTACCACCTATGCTAGTGCTACATCTCTCACTTGAATGGTGGCATCCCTCTCTTTGTTGACCACCTATAAATTGGGAGGTGGTCCCCTCTGAATCATAGCATAATGACCTGCCCACCAAGCCAAGTAGGTCATTGTACACCCCAAATCTACCACACCTAGATTTTTAGGTATCTCTTCAAAATCTAGCCACTATATCTCCTCTAGTAGTGGGAGGGGCACCTTAATATCATCACATCTATACTATGGGAGAGTAGGTGGAACATCCTGTAATATCCCATACTAGCACTGCACTCTCTCAGTAGGAACTCTCTCAAGCTCACCAGCTCACCTACCCCTCACCCATCATAGACTCTAAACCCCTACTAGCTACTCTGGCTGACCTCTAAATATTGGATATAACAAGTACGGCCTCTAAATGATATTTTTTGGGATCAGGGCATCTAATACCCCCTATAATACTCAATATCTCAGATGATGGCATCCACATGTGTCTATGTCATGACCTCTCACCACCACCTAAAGCCAACTCTGATGCTAGCTTAGATCACTACTGGGAGGCCAAGAGGTCATGTAACCATAATATGCTCATAATCCCAATAGTGTAGGAGGTGGCCCACACACAAGCTATAATGCTACCATTGGTTGATCCCCCACAGCTCCCTGTATAATTGAGCTAAAAATACTAGAGCCCACATAAAAACTATCTACTCCCCTAACATGTCTACCAAAACCCTAGTCATTGAGATCAAGAATATCCCTCCCTCTGTATCAAGAAGGGCATATACAGTGATGCCAATCATCATCAGGATGGCTAGTCGATGCTCATCCTCATTAGTAGCATAAATAGGCTCATAGGTAAAACTCACTAAATGGTAGGTCACTTCAACAACATGCTCCCCAAATAATGTAACCATATGAATGTCATGCTCCTCTCTCGAGCATGCATATAACTCTACCCCATGTATTGGCAACCACAAAATCTGGTACATGTCCTCCACTATAACAGTCAACTCTTCGATCAGTAGGTGAAAGGTGTTGGTGGTATGATCCCACCGCTCGATCAATGCCACCATCAAACTGACATCCCTGGCAACTCGACAATATAATCACAACATCGAGCCCTATAACGGCCATATGTGCCCACTCATCCCCTATGATGTCTCGATGCATCCACATAAGCAATGTAGGGAGATGATCTCATAGCATCAATGTCTACCTAGCCTACATCCAACCAACACACATGTAATAACGTTATCCAACAACTAACAATCTCTTTGACTCTTCTTCCCTTTTGAGAAAACTACATTGGCTTGAGGCCCTTAAAATAGGGGCTATGTAGGTAGCACTCAATTGATATGGGGCCTTTTAAAGTTAGCTCAACCATTCATTCATTTATCTACCTAATGGACTAACTATCTAAACCCTAGGCTCACTACCTACCCTGAACCCTAGGCTCATTGCCTATCTTAAACTACCTCATTTTTAGTCTTTTTAACCATCTAACCTTTAACCATGACCTAACCTAGTTAAACCCAATCTATAACCTATCCTCTGCTTTCCCCTTTTGGGATAACTACATCGACTTGAGGCCCCTCGCATGGGCTATGTAGGCAACACTCAGTTGACATGGGGTATTCTAGGGTTAGCTCAGCTAAATCACCATGTAACCACTACAACTGACTTACACTTTCCTATCAAACAAACCTATATGCCCATCACCACACCTGGGAGTGCATCAGCATGACTTAGGCCCTCTAGATTATCATTTTCAACCTTTCTAAGGCCTAAACAACCTTCAATAGGCAACTGACATCAGTTAGGGTGTCGACAACAGCTCTAACCTAACTAACATTGGCATCTAACTTGCTGACATCGGTGGCTAAAAGTGATCGATGTCAGTCATATTGACTGACATCAGTCACTTTATTAGCTGACATCAGTGGCACCACTAATGTTAGTGACTAGTTCAGCCCTAGGGCCAAATGAGGTGAGCCCTAAAATTTAGGGCTTCCCCACTTCACCCCTAAAAACCCTCCAAAACACTCCTAAAGCTACCTAAATTAACCTACCTAACCTACCAACCCTTCTAATACCCCTCCCCCCTAATCTATTGCTAAAAACTCAAAAAATTACCAAAATAACATCAAATTCAAAACCAATTAAAATTTCAAAAAACACACCCTACCTCATCTCATCACCGTCATCGAGGTGGTATAACAGGTGCCAATGGTGGTGGTCCTCTTGCAGGGCCTCCTCTGGCATCTGCCATCTCCATCTACCTTGTCTCCTCAATCTAATCACTAGTGGCCCACAACACTCCCAAAACCTCACAAACACTCACCAACACTCCTCACCACTCACACCCTGACACCCAGCACTACTAACATAAACAAATAAGAGGTCTCTATCACTCAAAAACTCATAGCTCTCTTTTTCAACACTTCAAAAGTCACAAATGACTTTTAGTGGGCCACTAATCCACTTTTGTTAGGTTTGTTAAGCCACTGATGTCAGTAAAATTATGCCCTAGGCCGCTGACATCGACCAATGTTCTATTAATGTTGGCAAAATAATGCCTTTCTACCTACTGACATTAGTGGCCTAACTGATGTTAGTGACTTAAAAACATAGGTCTTCTCTAAAACTACCCAAAATCATGACCAAACAACTAGTCCTGACACTGTAGAAGTCACCTTAGACTTCTCATGGGGCATATTGGAGATCATGTAGATCTCCCTAACCACAACAAACAACACTTGAGATCACTTATATCTCATCTTGACCTAACAAATGACCTCAGAGATCACAACTATCTCCTCAAACCATGACCACTTTCGAGATAACTTTGCCTTGGTTGTTTTGATTGCATATGCTACCTCACGAATAGTTAGCAAATTATATGCACCCCTCACACCTATTATCAGATCGTGACCAAGTTGATCCCCAATATTTGTGACATTCTTGTGTTTTCTAAGAGCACTTCCTAGCCTGGATACTTGGAACATGATGCCCATTAGAGCTATAGCTTTGATCAATTTAACCCAATCAGCTACCACTAATAAGCTGGGGACTAGTTACTTTGATTTTAGTCCTCCTCGACCATTAGAGCTATAGCTTTGATCATTTTAACCCAATCAACTACCACTAATAAGTTGGGGACTGGTGACTTCGATTTTAGTCCTCCTTGACCTTTCCTATGACAATTTGACCTGCTTATCAAGTGAAGTGGTATACGCACAATCTCAATTATTGTAGCGTTCACACTCCAACCTCACCCTACCCATCCACTACCTATCAAATTGGCACTTGATTTTATATTACCTTCTCTTGATTCCTGCTTTGAGGGGGAATACCTCATCCCATACCTGAGGCAACTTACACCTATTTTTATCTTGCAGTTTGTCAAAACAAACCACAAGACAAAAAGGGGCAAATGTAGACACCAATATCATGTCAACCCCCCTTGGTCCCCTTCTAAATGTTAACATTCCTAACCCACACTTACACACCTTATTAATTTAAAAACTACTTATTTTAAATTAATTACCTCACCTTAGACACCTCACCCTAAGACTATTTCTTAGCCTATGAGTCAGCCTGAGACTAGGTCCTCTAAATCCTAACTACCCATGACCTATTCTCACTCCATCTTAACTCCCTAACCAACTCCCATGCCTCATAAGCCCTTATTTTGACCATTATCTAATGAAAAAGGCACTTGTCAAGTGGAGAAATAGGCAAAGAGCTAAAAATAGCCCTTTTACCTATTCTCTCTCCACTGACATTAGTCAACCCTCGACTGACATCAGCAGTTCTATGCCGATGCCAGTGGGATTGCCGACATCAGTTACATAAGCCAAGATTTAACATTAAGCTTTGCCTACCTTTTCACACATTCACATGCACACTCTGAGATTTCAAGCACCAAAACTCGACTATCATTCTCTTGGCTACTAAACTCTGCATAAATCATTCCAGAGACTAGATTGAAAGATTGTACGAGGACTTTGAGCTACTAAATTGAAGCAATTCATGTTCACTTCATTGGCTCACAACATCAGTCACATCAGCCACAATGGGAATCACTATTCTAACACCTCTGGTTCTTCACCCTATAAAGCTAAGTACTCTGGTTTTCATTTCAGTGTTTTAGAATATATTATTAACTAGTTTTCATTAATATTTCTAAATACTATCGAGAGGCCCGACTTCTTCCATGGAGGGCATGAAAGGCCTTCCCCTTGTTCTCACTCCCTTTTCACACCAGTCCTCTACCTATACCCTTCCTTAGACCTCATTCACCTTCCCACAACCCTGCACCAACCTCTAAACTTCTAGAAACCCCTCTGTCTATCTCAAAAACATTCTAAAAGCCATCTAAGGCCAACAACCCCAACCAACATTGATAACCCAACTGATATTGGCACCATTTACTCAATTGACCTCGATAGACCCATTGACATCGATGACTATGTTCTAAACTAGAAAACCAAAAAGCCATCCAAACAGCCCATCTAAACCAAATAGAACCTTCAACCAGCCTTCTGTAGCATTTTAAGATACACAGACTGCAGGGAACAGGTACACACCATCTAATTTTCTATTTCTTTAGTCATTTATCATTTCTTCCTTTACAATACTTTTATCTTTAAATAGTGGACTGTCATCCCTTAATGAGCTTCACACTTTCGAGACTGAGCATGTAGCTTGGCAGTCCACCATAGCCTCTTCTAACATCTTTCTTGTTTAAGTTTCATTCTTACTGTAGGTGTTTCCTCCACAGCCAAAGAGGAGCTCCCATGAGGCTTGGATACAATGTGCACTAAATTCAAGTAACATCAAACCCATAACCTCTTAACCTTAGTTTCTTTCTCATTTGAATGTAATTTATGAAAATCTAGAGAAAAAAATCATTTTCCAACTTTTTGGACCAAGTTTCAATTTGAACTGACACTTTAGACACTCTTTATCCTCCATCATTGCCTTCACAAGCTCAAAAAATCAAATTTTAATTGAATGGTATGGCCAAGAGAGAGAGTTAGGAGATAAACTTTGGCCATTATTAGGGTTCCTAGTAATCTTTAAATCAATGGAATTGGTTTGTATATTGGTGGCCTCTTATTTATGAACATTCGTTAAGAGTGACAGTAGGTCACTATGGCTTACCCATATAAGATGGGTCTATTCTTACATATATTTCTCCACTTCAAAATTTTATGGAGAATAATGGTTTTTATGTATTATTTTATAGGTCATGGATCTCATTTTCATGTTGGTTACATCATCCAAATCATCTCTATGAGTGTCTTCACTTGGAGGAAAAGTGTCTTGATGAACAAGTTGTTTCAGTGAATCTTACTACAAGTTTTGTTTTGTCTTCATAATGGTGACTCTTAGAGGTTTATAATGCTTCACCACTAATGGAATATCCATTAGTTTCATTGAGTTCATGTTTTTTTATTTGATATGTGTTTCTTGTCCATATTCTTCAAGTGTGGTGCTCTTTGGAGACATAGTTTGTGTTTGAACAATCTAATGCATGTTTGATTATAATTTTGGCTAAATTAAAAGTAATATATCATGATTTAAGGTTATGAGATGATATTTTACTACTATAAGTATATAAATATGAAGATAAGAGTCTGAATGCACACCTTACAATGAGAAGTCACAAGTGTCTCTTCCATATACAAGCTTATACAGACTGTAAAAGTAGATGGGAGATGTTCAAAGTCATGGATAGACATGATACATATCTCAATTCATTCATGTGGTCTTGACTACCCTATTTTCATCATCAGTAGATTCAAATTGACTATATGATCCAATTTTCAATACACATACCCTGCATATAAGATGATTGCACCTATATGTTTGTACAGACTATAAGGTGAGTTGAACATGAACATGATACTTGGTTAGAATCCTTATGAGCCCTTGAAGTGGTAATAAGAAATTGAGTAGTGGTTTGATAAGATTTAATATTTCAAGAACTCAAGACGTGATCTCTTATAGCCTTAAACAATCAAGTAGAGACCCATAGGCCCTAGGCATATAGGTCCTCTTTATGAATCAAAAGGTCAATTGATCTCCAATGAGATAGTCCTAATCAAGAGACTTAACTTCATTACAAAAATATTAAGATAGATTACAAACATTGAAAATTAGATAGGTCACTTACAAGTTAGATAAGGTTCTGACTGAACTAAGACACCACCTACATCCAAGCCCAATGGATAAAGATAGAGAATAAATGGATTTTTAGAGTTTGAAGTCTATGATAAAGTAGAGTGGTACCTAAAACAAAACCCTAAATTTGATATTCATCTTAAAATATCAAGGTATAAACTAAACCTAGGTATAATCATTATATAAATAGCTTTCATCACGTACAAACCATACTTAAAGGATCAATTCATTTTTAAGATGAAGAGAGGAATATAGTAGTGTTTGAAATATGTTTAAGGTATATTGAATATTTTTATTAAAATTCAAAATAGGTCAACCCCCTATAGTACAAAACTTGATATAGGGTTCTATTATAGATCTAATAGGGTGTGTCATGGTCTTTTTGATGTCATTTGATATGATATTATCCCTGGTTATAGTCAAATAAGTCTTAAGTCATTTCATGTCACTTAAGGCCACATTTAGAGTCATTTATAAGGGTTGTATAGTTTCCATTGATAGACAAGTGTTCCAAACTATCCCTCAACATCCCCTTTGTTAGATTATTGTCAGTCATGTCAGTACTAACTAAAAAACTTGTAGGTATTAAGTCAAATAAAAAAACAGTTAGAAAAAAGGAATTTTTTGCATTTATATGGCCTATGCAAGTGTTTTGGCACATGTGTAAGGTTTTTAAATGACTCTTAATCTTCCCTGAGTTCATTTCCACTTTTGATCTACTTTGGAAGTCTCAAAATTGGCTTAAAACCATTCTTCTCCTCTATTGCTCTTCTTGGCATGCAAAATTGATCAATAAGTTTTCTCATGGTATGTATATCAAGAGTTATTTTAGGTCAAATTCCTCTAAGGTATTTTATCACACGTATAATTCATATTCATGGTAGGATTTCAAATATTAGTTTTCCAGGGTTTATGAACTAATACTAAGTTAATCACCCCTTTTTGCATGTTAATCCTCATACAGTATAGGTTTTCTCTTTATTTGGGCTGGTCCATATAAACCAATGGATGAAAGTGATTCTATAAGACATGGACACCTTTATTTCATGGTTTCCATCTTTTATTTCATGTTTTTAGGTGATTTGATGAGCCAAATAGCTCAAGTTGCTAGTGGATATCACCAATGATTTTGCAAACATGTTCATCAACTATAAAGATTTTCCTTTCCTATAGTGATTTCAATAAGAAGTATATATGATGTTTGAACCTCTCATGTTTTATTTAAATCACCTTCCTTTCAAGTCTTAGTATCAAATGTTTCACATGAAGGTCATACAAGAATCAAAGAGCATGATAACACAATCAACTTTCTGCAAGTTTATCATACACAATGAAGTGGTAAGGAACCTCTCACAGCCATGGTAGTTAAGCATAAGTTTTTCAAAGAATTTAAGTAGTTACTAAGGTGAAAATATATCTTTAATATATCTAATGTAGTTTGATATTGGTTGAGATAACCAATTCTCTAACAAATTCATATAGTTTTGCCTTATATGATACTAATGTACACCTATTGCAAATTAATCATGTTGAAATAAGGAATTTGACTTGTTTAAAGTATTTAAAGGTTTAAAATATCAATTTGAATACTTTGGAGAGGTATAGGATTGATCATAAGGCCATCCAATTGGCATGTTATCCATGTTACACCTTCATTGTCCTGTGTCACACCTTCATATGCACCTATAGGTCTCCACAGATATCTGATTAGTTAAAATGTAAATGTTAAAACTTATTTGGACCTTCCTTAAATTTTGGAAATTTTAAAGGTGAAATGGAAACCAATAATAGAGCCATAGAGTGGTATGAAAACTTTATGAGTCATGTTCATATGTGGAGAAAGAGTTTCAGGGATCCACTACCTTAAAACTCCAAAACAAGGCCTTGCCCATTCTTTGTGCTATCATATAATAAGGTGACATGGAGTCAAGATGAATTTGAATGCCTCCATAATGAATACATATCATAGGAGTGATGCCTTGACCAAATATATTTAATTTTTGACTCAAATAAGTGATGTAGAGGAAGCCTCCAGTCTAGACATTCCTTCACTACAAGTTTTCAATGTTCTCTATAGTGCTTTGAACTTCAAATGATCTCATAGTCCAAAGTAGAATGATAGAAGCATCTCTCCATGGTAAATGACCATATTGAGGTAATAATGTCACTATTGTTTCAAATAACATCAATAATATTTGAAGTATGAGGTATTGACCTATATCATCATCTATAGGTGTACCTTTGCCTTCAAAAAGTTCACCTATAGTCTGACTATAGGTACCTACAAGTTCATGGTGTGAACTAAGAAATGGGAACCTTATAAATATAAACACCTAAATGTTTAAAGATGATCACAAAACTTAAAAAATATTATATGAGGTGTAACACAAGGTTAAATAGTTGAAATTCATCTTCAAGACATTTTTTCTCTTAGAATGGATGTCTACAATTGGACTGTAATATGATAGTACACTAGATCATGGTGGTATAGAGGATGACCTAGCACATATATGGTGTGAATAGATATAAATGATTTTAAGATGGTATTAATGACTTAAAACATATTTTGTATCATGTTATATAAGGATATAACACAAAATTTTCACTTACAGACATACTTTTTCTAAGTAAGCACACAGTCACTATTGATTGTAAACTAAGCCTAAGTCAGTAAAGAGTGCACTTTGAAGATTTTAAAAGAAATAATGAGTGATAGATATGATTATAAAAACTTAACCATAGTCATACCAACATCATGATATACTTGTTATAATTAAATATAGTTGGAACTGAGCTCAATCCTTAACCTATAGTTGACAAATAAACCCTGCATACAGTGAGTGATACATAGTCTGCCTTGAGGGTTTTTGAAGAATTAGAAGGGATATTGATGTGATCCAAATGAAACTATGTATATAATTTCTCCATCACCTACTAAAACCTCTCATAGACTTTGTTTTCATCAGACAATATGGGAGATTCCTTTTATTTTATCTTAGACATCTAAAATAGAGGGCACTCTCAAGGAGATAAACCTTGCAAGTTTAGTAAGTAAATGATGATAAAGTGACATAGAGACTGATTAAACCTTTAATAATTTTTTTCAATATGAATGGACATGTATAATTCCTCACAAGTGTTAGAGTCTAAACATGGTGGCCCAAACCCACATAGGTGCAGTCATACCTAATAGGCCTAGACTAGGACTAATGCCTAAAAGGAGTCTGATATCACTTATAAAACTATAGTATCCTTGAAATTAATTGAATCAATTTTAAGGGGAGATATTAAGTGTGTTATATTCATTAATTTGTATATACTCACCATAGTTTGTCCAAATATGATCCTTTTCACCTCAAACTTGCACAAGATACAGGGAAGAACTTGAGAAGCTAAGTTTGGAAGCTCATATATGTATGGATGCTTAGCATGGAGGTTTCAAGAGATAGGATATGTTGGATATGGTCCTAAAAAAAATTAGTGAAATTTTTCTAAGGATTGAATGTCATAGTTTTATGAACAATCCTTAAGGGTTTGAACTACTTAAAACCCTCCAAAACCCTTGTTAATGACCCAATGGGGAATAAGTTGATATAAATGCATCAAAATGAGTTTTAATTAATATTAAATTGATTTTGTCTTTTATACAACTCTTTTAGGCTCCTTCCCATCAAGTTGGCTTCTACCCTAATTGTATGAATAGGGTATAATAATGGTTTTCTTGATAGTTTTTTATGTTTTACATATACAAAAGAGTTACAAAGGATGAGGATAACTTTGGTAGATATAATTAGACCTAAAATAATTCTTAATATCCATTTATTACTTTAGTAAATCACACAAATACCTCTATAAGCACCTTCACTTTAGGTGGTCCAAATTGGCATAGTGAATGGAAGGTGATCACCAAGTGATAATGTGATAACTCCAATCGAGATGAATTTCAAGGTTTTCCTAATGGATATAAGGATAATATGACTTTTTATATGTTTCATACCACCCCATGTATGGATTTTTTTTAGAAACTAAAGACCATCTTGGTGTCAAGTGTGAAGAATGAGTGAAAGAAGGATGATAGTGATTGTAGGCAGTGAGAACACTTATCTAGAAGAATATCATTGATTAGGGACACATCCAATTCATGTTTGAGACTATTTATAACCCCCCCCCCTTTTATATTTAAATTATTTCATATATTCTTATTCTACCTTGGTGCACTCAACAAAAGCCAATGATGAAGATAGTTTTCAACAAGCTAGCTAAAAGACCTCTATGCCAAGTTTGGGGAGTTTGATGCTTCTAAGGGACATTTTTCCAAAGAGACCTTGCATGTTTTTATTAATAATCAATTATATTTCAAATATAACTCTTTCTCCCAACCTTTCACCTATTCTTGTGACTCTTGAGCTTCATTCTTCTCTCTTCTTTCTTACATTTTATAAGTACTATCCATTTTGGCTCTTATTTTCTAATTCCACACCATGTATGGTGAATATTTACTGGTTTAATGTTGTAATTTTCATTTGAATAATATAATAAATATATTTTTGAGTTCATAAACATATTTTATAAGTGTGAAAAGTGATGTATGGTGAGGGCTATTGATAAACAACTATTTGTCTCTTCTCTTTGTCCTTTCATGTTTGGTGCAAGAAGTTCTCATTCTAACAGGTTATATAAAGTGTAGCTAGTGTGTTTATCTCCCTTAAAGTGTTAAAGTGTAATTATAGTCTAAAATATGACCTTTGGTTCACTTAACTTAATTTTTCTCATACATATCACCTCTATATTGAAATATTAATGTTATAACAACTTAGGACTTTGAAGCTAGTGTTGTAGGTCTTGTTTCTTAGTTAAGGAAGTATGATGGTCTTGTGAAAATATTAATTATGTATAACCTAATTATATTATATTTATTTCATGCATACTTATACCCCTTTTCACATAAGTAATTAGTTAGTATAGGTGATAAGCACTTAAAGGTTAATTTAGGGAGATATCACTTAAACCTAGAGGTCTACCTCTACTATAGGCAACCACAGGCCTAGAGGTATTCCAATGTTACCCAAATATTATAGTAGGATTTAAAAACCTTACTTAGGTTGAAATATTTGGTGAAAATAGTTCTGGCATGCCCAATGGGATCATTGTCCTAAAGACAACTTGTCAAGGTGAATGCTAATCTTGACAACATCAGTTGCATATGGTGTACTACTCAATGTTTGGTGACTCCATTCAAGGTAAAATCTATTTTTAGACCATGTTTAGTCATATATTTATGGTCATACTTCATGGTCCTTATTATATCATCTTCTATTAGAGTTTTCAAACATATCAATCCACCTCTTCAACCTGAACTTCCTCTTGAAGTTCAACACCCTTGGCCTATTCTACCCTTCGAAGAGAAAGAGGACTTTGTTAGATAAGAAGATCAAAAGAGAGGTAAAAATTGAAGAAAACATGGTTAGGAATCATGCCTTCCCATCCTTTAATATTTAAAATTCAATCCATATTTATGCCTATGATAACATTCCCCCTAATGCTACAAAAGGTGTCACTACATTTAATGGTGAAGGCCATGTCACTCCTAGTAAGCACATTAGGGATATATCAAACTTATGTAGTTTTCATAATGTCACTAAGGTCAACATTGATATTATACTCCTTACCATGTCCCTTAGAGGTAAATTACTTGATTTGTATAGGAATTTTCCTGATGGTTGCATTATAACATGGGATGACTTTAGGGTGTTGTTAACTTCAAGGTTTGAAGATAAGAGTAACCACACTTCACTCATCCACTAACTTAATGTCATTTAAATATCCCCCAAGGAAAAATTCATGACTTGAATGAGAGGCTCAAAAAGACTTGGCATAGTTTTCCCCCTCCCATGAGACCACCTACTAGCTTTGTCTTTCCTACATACTTGAGGGACATTAGCACTAATATTACCATCATGCTACAATCCATGGGTGGTTTCACTATACCTGAAACATATGACCTTTCCATTAGAGATAAGAATGGCCTCATTTAATAAATAAAGTTGCTTCCAAAATTATATATTCCTTTTCTTCCAAACACATTTGTTGTTGCTCCAAATGTTTCCCAAGTTTCAAGTGTAAACACCAACCTTAGAACTACTCCTAAGAAGGCAAAAGATGATATTGATTGGAGGGGAAGATACCAAGCCTTAGAGGATAAAACTAGTCAATCTAATATTCAAAAATGTGATCATCAAAATACCTATCCCTATCATTAGAAATATGATAAAAAATTATGAGTGAGGGAGAGGTCAAGGGTAGCCTAATTTCAATAGGCCTACCAATACACATAATTCTCATTTTACCTCCAACACAAGAGAAATGATACTGATGCAAATCAATCTAACCCAAGGAGAAAAATGGAAACAAGGATAATTCATGGATGCCAATAAAGGTGGATATCAAGATCTAGCTTTTCAAGGAGGATTCACTCCTCTACTATCAATAAAAGATGAAGTCCTAATGCAAGCAAGTGAAGGTTGGTAAGCTCAAATAAAAAGCTTCACTAACTTCATAGTTGAAGACACTTATGTGCTTAACCAAGGAACTTCTATTGTATACAATACAAAATATAATATAAAGGCTCTAATGAGTGCTAATAGTGTGCCTATAGGTGAAAATAATGCTCCTATAAGGTATAAAAACATGACTACAAGCATGATAGTCCCTAGTACTCCTGCACCTCCTCCAAATCAAAATTTTGGAATGTCTACTCAAATTACTCTAATACCCTAAGTTCCAAGCACTTCCTTGCCTCAAATGACTCAATATAATGTAATAACTTATTCTATAAACATTTTAGATTCATTAAAGAGTGCTAAGACATCCATTTCCCTTTGGGATATCCTTCATATGCCTAGATAAAATAAACTCTTGAAATAGATATCCACTATCCATGCTAGTTATCCATCATCAAGCCATGGTCACGGTCATGTTTCTCTCACTAATTCCCCTAATAAAAGTATATAACCTTTAATAAAATCTAATAATCCTCCACATTTATATCTCACTCTCATTATGGGAGATAAACTAGTCCACAACTACATAGTTGATAGTGGAGCTAGAACATCAGCGATGCCCAAGGTTGTAGTTGACAAATTGGGTCTAAAGTATGAACCACATATTAGAGTGATTTAGTTATATGGTAGACCTGAAATTCATTATGATTGATCAAAATATTGAATGTTTTTCTCCATGATTATCCAAGTTTCCCCATTCTTCAAGACATTATAGTTATTGACTTGTTTGCTCATTTCGCAATCTACCTTTCAAGATATTTCATAACTAAGATAAGAGGATACCTCTCATTTGATTGGTCCTTATTAGCCTTAAAAATAAGGTAGGTATCAAAAGTGACCATAATTACTCAACAACTTTCTAGATTCCACATTGAGCCTTATGTGGAAGTAAGCTCTAACTTGAATTATGTTATCAATGAGAAAGAAGAGTCTATTGTAGATGATGGTGATTCTTCCAAGATTGAAGTCATATCTAACTTTCTTCTAGATGAGTATGGTATTGATGCTTATGAACATGATCCATATAACTACTTTTAGAAAATTGACCTTGGCATCTATATCATCCATGAAGGAGCATTTGAGCAATCTGGGGTGAACATTGAGCATTATTTTTCACATGTTGTTGAAGGTAATTATTTGATCCATGTATATGATGATGATAGATTGAATAGTGTGATAAATCACCATGACAATAATATCCATGTAATTTTTCCTTGACTTGATGAAGTATCCCTTTAAGATGACATTCATGAGGAAGAATATGACCTATGCCAAAGGTTCAATGCCATAATTCAAGAGTTTGAGTAGCTAGGTAAGATTATCCCTCCTCCAAAGAAGTTTATATCTAATAAGTGTGTTAATAATAGTAATGAGAAGTTTTTTGAGTGTTATATAAAGTATTAACATGTATGCCAAGCCATTATTCATGGGTCTACAGTCATAAAATACCTTAGTGGATTTACTACCCAAGATCTCAGTCATAGAAAGGCCTAGTGAAGTCAAGGCAGAAGTTTTTGAGTTTGAATAATAGTCAACACTTCAAAATAAATATGAATCATCTACATATATTTTATATCATGAATAAGATGAATTTTATGGTCTCTTACATCAAGAGCACCATGGCAATGAATGGAGTGTAGGTGAGATAGTCCTAATCACTCCTAATCTACAATATGAGGGACACCAATCAGATATGAAAAAGATCAATCAAGTTGTAGAACCAATCAAGTTATTTGGAAGGTAAGAGAGAATTCATGAAATCCCAAAGTATTCCACTTCTAAGCATGAGAAGACATAAGTATGGTAATCCATTCTATCATTTATATAGTTAAGAGTTTGATGACAAGCATGCTTCGCATGACAAGTTTCTTTAATGGAGTAGAAAGTGTATGAATTAAAAAGTGAAAAGACAAAGAACAAGTCTATTGTAAGAAAAATTCTACCAAAGTTAGAGCAAAAAATACAAGAAATAACAATCAAAACCTTCATAGATTAGATACAAGAATATTCCATTGTGATTCAAATCTGATTTTCTGTATTAAAATGTGGTGCTCACTTCTCCAATGCAAAGGTGAAATGGGCAGCATTTGGATACAAAATGGATGACTTTTATTCACTTTGATTATGCTTGTGATCTATTAAGATTGTGATTGATTTCAATATTTGTGACTATGATTCTCTATATCTTTTTTTATGAGAATTTTCAATCTTATTTATAGAAGCTTAGATTATGATCCAACAGTGGAGGGTCAATTGGACTTTTTCAAGGTTCCAAATGATCAATAGTTGAGGATGAGTCCTCATCCATGAGGATAGGAATTATTTCAGCCAGGTGGATAAAAATGAGGGATTTTTAGTAGACTTAGTCAAGATGGAGTGATAACTAGTGGAGTCATAAGAAGTAGATGTTTTCATGGATTTGGTTGGGATGAGGGAGAGAAAAGTGGGAATGTTTGAATTTTAAACAAGGAATTAAATAATTAAAATAAATAATAAAAGGTGCACAATTAACTTTTTCAAAAGTATTTGAATAAATCAATTAATTAACTTGAGGAAGAAATGTTAATTATTAATTAAGAAGAATGACTAATAAACTTAGTAAGAATGATTAAATAAAATAAGGTGCATTTCAACACTAAATGAAAATTAGGTGTCTAAATAAAGGATGTAAGAGGAACCATATTTGACCCTGGTTGAAGCATGGTAGTTTTTTTTCAACCTCAAGAGTGAGGTCTTGTAAATATTAGGTCAGGTGTGTGTATTCCATAAGTGTTTTTGAGAACACATGTGTGTTTATTTTGGTGTATTATTTTGTGTGTCTTTATTTTTTGTTTGGTGTGGTTTCAAAGGCAATTTATTTTAAAACTTTTGTATAGGTGACTCCATAGCTCAATGGATAGGAATAGGCTACTGGTCTTGGAATAGCAAGCATACCACCCCTAAGAAATCACCAAGAATGTTGAGTATTTTTACCATAAGTCAAAATAGGTCAACCCCCTATAGTATATCAACTGATATGATTGTCTATTATATATCTTATAGGGTGTGTCATGGTCCTTTTGATGTCATTTTATATGATACTAACCTTGGTCATAGTCAAATCTAGTCCTAAGTCAATTCATGTCACTTAAAGCCATTTTTACAGTCATTTATAAGGGTTTTATAGTTTCCCTTGATATACAAGTGTTTAAAATTATCCCTAAACATCCCCTATGTCATATTATTTTCATTCATGTTAGTATTAACTAAAAAACTTGCAAGTATTAAGTCAGATCAAGAAAAATGTTAGAAAAGAGGAATTTTTGTTAGTTATACGACCTATGCAAGTGTTATGGCACATGTGGAAGGTTTTTAAATGACTCTTCAGCTTCCTTGAGTTAATTTCCACGTTTTATCTACTTTGGAAGTCTCAAAATTAGTTTAAAACTACTTTTCTCCTCCATCACTCTTCTTGGCATGCAAAACTGGTCAACAAGTTTTCTCATGGTACAGATAGCAGGAGTTGTTTCAAGTAAACTTCCTTTGAGGAATGTTATCACAATTATTCTAATTAAAATTCATGGTAAGAATTCAAATATTAGTTTCCAATTCTTTATGAACTAATGCTAATAAGTTAATTTCCCCTTTTTGCATGTTAATCCCCATACCCCGCATATTTTATCTTTATTTGGGTTAGTCCATACAAACCAATGGATGAAAGTGATTCTATAAGATGTGTAAATATTTATCCCAAGGTTTCCATATTTTATTTCATGTGGATGGGTGATTTTATGAGCCAAATAGCTCAAGTTGTTAGTAGAGATCACTAATGATGTTGCAAATATGTTCATCAACTATAGAGATTTTCCTTTCCTGTAGTGGTTTCAAGAATAAGAACATATGATTTTTGAACCTCTTAGATTTTATGTAAATCACCTTCCTTTTAAATCTCAGTATCAAAGGTTTCTCATGAAGGTTATACAAAAATCAAAGAGTATGATAACATAGTCAACTTTTTGTAAGTTTGTCATACACAGTCAAATGGTAAAGAATCTCTCACAGCCATGGTGGTCAAGCATAAGGTTTTCGAATCATTGAAGTATCTCCTAAGGTGGAAATATATATTTGATATATCCAATGGTATTTTGAGATTGGTTAAGATAACCAATTCTCTAAAATGGTCATATAGTTTTGCCTTGTTTGATATTGATGCACACCTAAAGGAGATTAATCACACTGAAATAATAAATTTCACTTATTTGAAATATTTCAAGGTTGAAAAGATCAATTTGAAGACTTTGGAGAGATCTAGGATTGATAATAATTCCATATATTTGTCATATTATTCATGTTACATCTTTACTATCCTGTGTCACACCTACATATGTACCTACAAGTCTCCATAGAGGTATGAGTAGTTGAAATACAAATGTTAAAACTTGTTCAGACCTTCCTTAAGGTCTGTAAATGTTAGTTTCCATAGAAACCAATAGTAGATCCATAGATTGGAATTCATACTTGAGGATTCATGTTCATATGTGGAGAAAGATTTTTAAGGATCCATTACCTTAAAAACTCTGAAACAAGGCCTTGTCTATTATTTGTGATATCATATAATAAGGTGACATGGAGTCTAGATGAATTTTAATGCATCCATCATAAATCCATATCATACGAGTGATGTCTTGAATAAAGAGAGTGAATGTTTGACTCCAATAAGTGATGTAGAGGAAGCCTCCATTCTAGACATTCTTTCATTGTAGGTTTTTAGTGTTCTCTACAATGCTTTGAACTTCAATGTTCTCATAGTCCAAAGTAGAATGATAGAATCATATCCATGTCAAATGACCCTATTGAGGTAAGAATGAAACTAGTGTTTCAAATAACATCAAGAATATTTTAAGTATGAGATATTGACCTATATCATCATCTATAGGTGTACCCTTGCCTTTAAAAATTTCACCTATAGTTTGATTGTAGGTACCAACAAGTTCATGGTGTGAACTAAGAAATGGGAACCTTGCAAATATGAGCACCTGTAAGTTGGAAGATGATTCCAATAATTCAAAAATATTATATGAGGTTTAACACAAGGTCAAATAATTTAAATGAATCTTCAATACCTTTTTTCTCTTAGAATGGACATCTACAGTTGGACTAAAGTATGATAGTACACTAGATCATGGTGGTCTAGAGGATGACCTAACATAGATATAGTGTGAATAGATATAAATGATTGTAATATTGTATTAATTAAATCAATAATATGGTGTGTCATGGTATATAAGTATCTAAAAAAAAGTTTCACATACAGGAAAACCTTTTTTGAGTAAGCACAGAGTCATAATTAACTACAAACTAAGCCTAAGTCAATAAAGAGTACACTTTAAAGAGTTGGCAAGCAAGAATGGGTGTTATACCTGATTAGAACACCTTCACCATGGTCATACCAACCTCATGAGATACTTGGGACAAGTAAATAGATGTGTAAATAGAGCTCAAGTTTTAAACTATAGTTGATATATAAACCCTACATACAGTGAGTGCTACAAAGTCTACCTTGATGGTTTTTGAAGAATTAGAAGGGCTACTGATGTGATCTAATAATGAAAACTCGTATATAATGTCTCCATCACCTACTCAATACTTTCATATAATTTTTTGCATGAGACAATAAGGGATATGCCCTATGTTCTATCTCAGATAGAGGGCACTCCCAAGGAGATAAACCCTACAGGTTTAGTAAGTAAATGATGAAAAAGTGAGTTAGAGACTGATTAAACCTTGAATAAAGGTGTGATAATTTTTTATCAACATGAATGGACATGGATAAGACCTCATAAGTGATAGAGGCCAAACATGGTGGCCCAAACTGACATAGGTGCAATCAGACCTATTAGATCTAGACTAGGCCTAATGCCTAAAAGGGATCTAATATCACTTCTAACACTAGAGGAGCCTTTAAATTCATTGAATGACTCTTAGGGGAAGATATGAAATGTTTTATATCCATTAATTTTTAGAGACTCGCCATAGTCTATCCAAACATGATCCTTTTCACCTCAAGCTTGCATAAAATATAGGGAAAAACTCACAAAGCTAAGTTTAGAAGCTCATATATGTACAAATATTTATCATAGATGTCTAAAGAGCTAAGATATGTTATATAGGGTACTAAACAAATTTGAAGTGAAATTTTTATAAGGATTGAATGTCACAATTTTATGAATAATCCTTAAGGGTTTGAACTCCTTAAAACCCTCCAAAACCCTTGTTAATGACCCAATGGGGAATAAATTGATATAAATGAATCTGAATGAGTTTTAATGACTATTAAAGTTATTTTTTCTTATATACAACTCTCCCAAGCTCCTTCCAATCAAGTTGACTTCTACCTTATTTATATGGACAAGGTACAAAACTAGTTTTCTTGATAGTTTTTTATGTTTTTTAGGTACATAAGAGTTTAAAATTATGAGGATCACTTTGGGATATATAATGAGACCTAAAATAACTCATCATATCCATTTATTTATTCATTTAATCACATAAATACCTCTATAATCACCTTCACTTCAGACAGTCCAAACTGGCATGGTGAATAAAAGGTGATCACCAAGTGAAAAGGTGATAACTCCAATTGGGATGCCTTTTAAGGTTTTCCTAATGGATATAAGGAAAATAAGGATCTTTATAGGTATGATAACACCCCCTATATGTATTGGTTTGAGAAACTAAAGACCAGCTTGGTGCCAAGTGTGAAGGATGAGGGAAAGAAGGATGATAGTGACTAGAGGCAGTGAGAACACTTATCTAGAAGAATATCAATTATTAGGGATACATCCAATGCATTTTGGTGCCTTTTTATAACCCCCCCCCTCTTCATATTTTAATTATATCATTTATTCCTTATCTACCTTGGATTGTTCAATAGAATCCAATGATGAAGATAGTTTTCAAGAAGCCAGTTGAGAGACCTCTATGCCAAGTTTGGTGAGTTTGATACTTCTAAGGGACATTTGTCCAAAGAGACCTTGATTTTTTTATTTCATAATCAACTATACTAAAATAATAACTCCTTATCCTATCTTGACACATGTTCTTGTGACTCTTGAGATTCATTCTTCTCTCTCCTTTCTCACATTATGTAAGTACTAACCATTCTGGCTCTTATTTTCTAATTCCACACCATGTATGGAAAATCCATACTAGTTTGATGTTTTAATTTGATTTTGAATAATAAAATTAATTTGGTTTTGAGTTAATAAACATATTTTTTAAGTTTTTAAAGTGATTTATTGTGAGTTTTAGTGATAAACAACTATCCTTCTCTTCTCTTTGCCCTTTCATGTTTGGTGCAAGAAGTTCTCATTCTAACAAGTCATATAGAGTGTAGCTAGTGTGATTATCTCCCTTAAAGTGTGAAAGTGTCCTTAGAGTTTGAAATCTGACCTAAGGTCCACTTACCTTGATTTATCTCATGCATATCACCTTTATATTAAAATACTAATGTTAGAACATCTTAGGACTTTGAATTTAGTGTTGTATGTATTGTTTCTTAGTGCAAGAAGTATGATGGTCTTGTGTAAATATTCATGGTGAATCACCTCCTTAGAATATATTTATTTAATTTAAAACTTATACCCCTTTTCACATAAGTTATTAGTTATTATAGGTGATAATCACTTAAAGGTAAATTCAAGGAGCTAGCCCTTAAACCTAGAGGTCTACCTATACTATTGGCAACCCACAGGCCTAGAGGTATTATAATGTTGCCCAAATATTAGAGTAGGCTTAAACAACCTCATCTAAGGTGAAATATTTAGTGATAAAAGAGTATAATTAGGACATTAAATAATTTTATGATCCATTTTGAAGTTGGTATGTGGAGGTAAGTTCCTAAGAATAGAAAATGTAGTCAAGTATCCTAATAGGCACCTACAAGTGGTTAATGAAGTGGAATAGTCTTAAGCTTAAATGGAAGGGCAGATATGTTTGAGAGGCTTTAAGGTCTACCTCAGTTATAAAAAATTATCATAAATTCATCTAATAAACAAATTAATCATGATGAGATTTTTCAAGTCTAATTTTCAAGACCTCTACACACAATCAAAAGATAAATTACAAGTCTGCCTACATATGAGTTTTTTTGCTTGATTTGAGAAGAATGGGTCCTATGAGAGGTATAAAAGAATGAATAATATTTTAAGAGTGGTTTCATAGTGCAAATATCATCTCATTAAAACCCTTGAATTAATATTAAGGGTATACACAGTCAAAGCTCTATTCTAGACCTAATGAGTTTAAGCCTACACATAAGCCTGCTTCCCTGATTGAGTGAAGGTGTTGTGCTTGGTATGGAAAGAGAATCCTAAGTGAGGAAACCCATTTAAAAAAGGATTTAAATTACATTAACCTTCATGGAAACATTATACTATATTAATAAATATTTAATGTTGGTGAAACTTTGTCAAACCCCTTGTAGGCCTAATTCTCACATAATTAGATCCAACTAGTCAAAGAAAAATAGAGTTTTGAAGCCTCTATAAGCATGATCACACTTTGATAATTAGAAAAAAATATGGTCATGAGTGGACCAATAGTTCCATGGTCACTTAAATTCCATACTAATAATATATATACCCATTATCTTGTCTCAGACCTTTCCCACTCTATTGGTAAGGGGTAGTCTTGAGACCAAGGGGTCTATTTGGACCTAAAACATAAAATGAGAATGTCAGATCCCATGGAGGGACCTTGAGTAAATAAATAACATATAAAATGAATTTATTTGAATAAAAATTATTGAGATTGGAGGTTAATCATTCTTCAAAACTTTTCATTCAATTCCACTTAATCATACATGAACCATTCTAACAAGCATGTGCATCTTAGCAAGCATAAGTATCAAATCATAAGAGCATGAAACACATGAACATAGTATATACATGGGAAAACCTTAAATGGAAAAAAAAACCCACTAATTAATAAAATTTACTACAATATTATAATACAATCATCAATATTTAGTGAAGCACATACTTTATATGGAGCACCAACCCTGACTAGCTTAGCACCAACTCAACTAGGCTTTAAAAATCTCCTACTTACAAGGAGGCACCAAAACCATAGATTAATTAGAAAAAATTCATCCACTCGATATACTTTATCACCTTAAAAAACCCTTATTTATTATATAATATATTATTGTCTTATTCCTTAGCTATTCACTTACTTTTATCCCTCTCAAATTGGCCTTCAGCCCTCCTCACTCAAATAGCCCTCTTCATGGCTTGATTAGGTATTATAACCTTGATCCTTATGTTTATAACCTATATTTTATATTCATTAAATATTTTTTATGCTTTTAATGTCCTCATTTTTCTCTCCAATGATCTATATCATTTGTTTGTTCACTTCTCTCTAAACATATATAAATAGGCATAAACTGCCTTGATTATATACAAGTCACTTGATCATATCCATCTTAGTTTTACACACATAATTATCTATTATTACATACATGAAATAGGTATTATAATATTAAAATAACACATATTAATCATGAATAAATAAATACATTAGGTTGGCCATAGCTCAATTATCCCTTACTCCTTTTTAGGATTTAAGGAGACCTAATAGATCTTCTTAACAACATGTTACCCTTTGATCTTATTAAATAAAATTCAAAAACTTCACATGGAAATAAAATATTTTATTTTAATCCAATATACCTTATCTAACTTAAATTTATGTTCACAACACCTTTTAGGTCTAACCACCACTTGAAACCCTTCTCAAAACATTGTTCATAAAAGGCTTGTGCATATACAAAAGCTCTGTCTTGAACAACTAAGACATAAACTCAAATTTTCCAAAAAACCATGGAAAAAATTCACATATTAATAATCTTCCTAACCTTATGTTTATCACAAACTTAATCATATTCTCCAATTTAGTATATACTGACTCAAACTCTTCTCTACAAGATGCTCACTCAAAAATGCTAACTCATTTCAAAACACAATCAAGGAAACATGAACTTTTGACACCTGATTGAACATATTAAAGGGATTTAAATTCATTAAAAATATATTATATAATCCTTAGAGTAACCTTAACTTGATATATCATAATCTCTTATGTAAACTATTGGTCTTGTATACCAATCTGTTGATCTACTCTCTCACAGACTTAACTCAACCAGACAAGCCATTTTGGCTTAAATGTTACAAAGTATTACACTATCTTTAAAGATTTTTTAAAAAATGGATAGATTATTCAAGTCCCAAATAACATCATAATTTACTTTAATCCATCACTCTTATATTAAAATAGATCAGGAATCATCTTCTCACTTCTGCTTGATTTTCTTATTGTCTGCACCACTAGGTTTGTTAGCAACTAACCAACTTGGATCACCAAATTTGTACACCTAAGATTTGGAAACTATTAAAAAAATTTCATGAACAATAACTATAATTCTCACACTTTTATCTTCATCCACTTATCAACTTGACTTGGTCAACTCTACTTATTATAGCAAGTTTTTGAAAGATAAGCACTTTCCTATAGGGTCTACTCACTCACTTGAGAAACCAATCACACCTAGATATGACTAAGAGATTTTAATATAGAATAAAATCACTTATCTATCCAATTCAAACCATTATTAACTCTTTAGAATAATTCATCTCATTACTAGGGTTCTTTAAGGATTTAGGCCATCTTTCAGTCTTAACGATCATTCATGAAACTTAGATCCTCTTTACAAAAACCAATTCTTGGAACTTTGAGATATAAACCTTCCTCATCTACCACAAATATATTATATTCTCATGTAGATTTTTTTCATGCCAATGAGCACTAAAAAAACCTTCTTAGGTATATAATTTTTCAATCTATGCACTTGAGAAACATTGAAACACTTTTTCAAGCCTTTACTTATAAACCATGACCTGATACTTCATGCACATACTAAAAACAACTTAACTCACCTTTGTAAATGATCACCTACTCATTCATGTCATGGAAACTAATCTATATACCTCATCTGACCACCATCTCTCTTTTGATTTATAGGCCTTGACCTATAAGTCTCATTAGGAATTGAATCTGACCTTCTAGCCACCCTGTAAACTTCACCTTGAAACTCTCCTATATTCCAATGCCTCTTGTGTAATCTCAATCAACCTCATAAACTCACTTTTATTTAGAGATTCAATATAATATCTTCATATCTTCTTACATATCTTTAAATCTTGACTAAGGATATTCATAGTATCTTCAGAGTTGCATACATAGATCTTAAAAGCTTACCTTATAATCATATTCAGGCCCTCAACACCTCATGTATAAGCTCAAATGGCCTCTCTCATTCTCAAAACACTATCAATCATTCTTTAGAGCATTCTCATCTTCATATCTTATTTGGATCATCTTTGGAACTAATTACATAGATCTTTAGAGTATACAATTTTTTATTTAGAGCTCACTCATTTCATTATGCTACCTGCACATACCATCTCAAAAAATCTAGACAAAGCTTTACAAGTTACTCGACACTTGACAAACTGACCTATACTTAATTATGTTGATCTCAATGATATTTCTTAAGTTAATAAAAGAAAATTATTCAAATAGTACTCTCACATCACTACTTTCATACATTAACAAAACTCACTATGTTGGCATAAGAACTCATCATACACATACCTCAAAGATTCATTGACTATGCACCTTCATAATAATCTTTGACATCAATGACATTAAATTTGACATCAATGACAACACTTGTTGTAATAACTCCATAATCAATGATAATGCTCAACAATCTCCTCCTTAATCAATGATAATGTTTAATAATCTCCCCCTTTGTCATTGATGGTAAACACACTCAGAAAATTGTGTCAAACACTCTTGATGGTAGACATTTCTTAGACCTAGTTCTTACCTTTTCTCATCTTTTTTAATCTTTCCTTTTCTTTTTCCCTTTCTGATATTTTCTAATCTTTCTCCTCCTTTAACATTAATGATAAAGGTATTTCACAACAATTATCTCTTTAAGACAGAACTCAGATTACAAGACATAGATCATGATCAATCAACAATGTGAATATCTCCCCCTCAAATTGAGCATTCACCATGCTTCTATTATCAATAAACATCAAGGGTCACTTGTAACCACTAAAATCATACTTTTTTTCATTTGAGTTGATACTATCTCTCCAAGACACTATTTGGCACATAGTATTTAGAAACTTATGACAACTATTATCAAAAACTTATTTCAATTAGGTCACTCTCCTAGTTGATACATCAAAAGGTCAACAAATAGAGTCTATGAATCATCTTAGACATAATCTCTCCTTAACTCCATGCATATCAAAAATAAATCACTTTCTTGACAAAGAACTCAGAGCTACCAAGCTCCCCCTTAGACCAAGTCTACCTTCTTTCAAATAAATAGAAACTCAGATCACTTACCTTCCTTGATATGAGTTAAGAAGATCAAACTCTTAATCACACACTAGGCCACCACACTCTTGATATCAACTACAAAAGTAGGGGCTCCCCCTTTGTCTTCATAGATCAAGCTCAACTACTTAGATAAATATATATATCAAAATATTACCTCTTATATACTAATTATCTACATATTTTGACTTTAGATGCCAGATAACAGTCTTAGATCTCTCAACATGCTGCCTACTAAACTTCAAATCATAGATCTACCAACATAAGAATGAATATTATCCATCTTCATCTCCTTTCTTATAACATAGACAACCTATAATCTTCTTTAATAAATAAACCTTATTTGATTGCAAGCTTATACTAATATAAGAATGTCTCCATGAATATTAAATGGATCCACCCCTTTTATAGGGCACTAAAACAACATAAACTCAAGAGATTCCCATATCTATATACTCTTATAAGACTAAACATTCTTCAACTTCCATTTGGACTTGATTATAACTATAGGATTAATCTTATCATCAACCATTTGATCATCAATGTGAGATGACAATAGACATTCCTTACTTGATTTCTCATCTGAGACATGCTCTATATTAGCAATCAGCCCACTTGATCTTGTAGACTGATCATGAATTATCTTTACTACCTTTGGTTTCCATACTTTTATTTGTCTTCTTTCTTGCATTATAAGAGATTCAAAATTACTATTTTAACTTAAATATAGTCTAACTCTGTTAAGACAAAATCTTTCAAAGTGTCCTACATTATGATAGTTGTAACACACCATCTTATACATACCATTTGACTAATGTGAATTGTGACTTCTTTCATAGTTCCATGAGTAATCATTTTTTTAGGGTCTTCTACATTATCTTACTCTATGACCAAACTAACTACATATAAAATAGTAACCATTAAAATAACTAGCATACCTTGTAGCATTAAATTGTCTGATAGGTCTTTTCATTTTGACCTTTTTGTCTTCAACAGTCTTCTCCTTAACTTGAGATGCCTTCTTTTGGTCTTATTTGAAACTAAGACCTATATTATCACTTGAAAACTTTTGACTACTCAATATATCATCTAGATGCTCAATTCTCTTTTCAAACTTCAGAAAGCTCTTCACCTTGATAGATGATTGATCCAATTAAAATTTTAGGGATTCTAATTTAGTTTCATACCTAATACATTCTTCCTCTTTAAATTTTTGGCTTGCTATCATAAGATCCATTTGTGTTTCTACTTATTAGATGATCTATTCATACTCCTTGGAAGTATTTCTTATCCTTTTCTCAAACAATCCAATCTGTTCCTCATAATACTTGACTAATGACCTTAGTTTGTGATTCTTTCTTTGTTGAAACTTCAACTCCTCTAGGGCACTTACCATCTCTACTTCAAGATTTACTTCAGCTTCTCCTTCTTCATTATCATATTATACTTATTCATCTGATTCTACATGAATCATAATGCCTTTCTCATTTTAACAACCCTCATTATCTAATTCTATGCCTATGAACAAAGTTTCAATATTTTCATGTTCAGATTCATTATTGTTATCATCACTGTTAGGTGTATTTGAATCACTTAAATCATATGAGTTGTCTTTTTTGGTATAGAAACTCTTCTTATTTTTGAATGACCCTTTCCTTCATTCTTCTTGAGATTTCTCTTATTCTTTTTAGACTTTTAGACTTTTATATCATCTCCATGGTGTTCATCATGTTCTTCATTATGCTCAAATTTATGCTTATGAAGAAACTTGTTTTAAAATTTTCTAATCTCTCCATAATGGAAATATTTAAATGAAAACTTACCTTTATACTTTCCTGAACCTATCTTTAGTTTCCTAACAAATATGAAAATCAATTCATCATCATCAATATCTAAATCAACATCATCCTTAACCTTCTTACCTTGTGTCTTCTTCTCTTTTGACTTCTTTTTATCTTTGAAATTTGTTTCCTTCTTGGAAGGTCTTCCTTCATTGGTTCTCATCTCATAGGCAGTCAAGATTCCATGAAGCCCATCTATCTCTAGCTTATCCAAATATTATCTCTTCTATTGCAGACACCTTAGATTCAAACTTAGGATTTAGTTATCTCAACACCTTTTGTAAAATAGTAGACTCTTTCACCTCTTCTCCTAGACCTCTAATGATATTGACAAATTCATCAATCCTCAACATGTAGGATGTAATGGTTTCATCTTCAGGCTTTCAAACAATTTTCTATGGAACTACAACTTGGATAACTTTACCTTGGTGTCTTCTTCATAGATGGTCTTCAATTTGTCCCATATATATTCAGTTGGTACATAATGCATTACCTTTACAATCTCTACTTATGATAGGCCACATAGAATAGCATTTATTGCCTTGGAGTTATTCTCACTAGCCTTATTACCTGATGCATCTATTGGTAGAATAAGAGGTGTAATATAACCATCCATAAATAAATTCTAGATATCATGTCCTTGTGACATTAGATATATCATCATTCTGACATTATAAAAGGCATAGTTATATCCATTAAATAATGGATCCTTACTAGTAGAGAAACCACATTGAGCTTGTTGACTAGTCATCCTTACTTCCTAGGATCTCCTTTAGGCGTTTAGACTTGCTTCAAATTACCATGCACTAATACCAATTTTTGGAAGCATAATGACTGAGATGGGGTTTAAATCAATCTTCAAAACTTTTCATTCAATTCCACTTAATCATACATGAACCACTCTAATAAGCATGTACATCTTAGCAAGCATAAGCATCAAATCATAAAAGCATGAAATATATGAACATAGCATATATGTGGGAAAACCTTAAAGGGAAGAAAACCCACTATTGAATAAAATGGAATATAGTCCTATAAGACAAGAATAAATATTTATTGAATCACCCAATTTACATGGATCACCAACCCCAACTAGCTCAGCACCACCTCAACTAGGTTTTAGTAAACACCTACTTGAAAGGAGGCACCAACCCTTAGATGACTCAGTACCAACTCATACACTTGATACACATGATCTCCTTCATAAATCTTTTTTTCTCATATAATATATGATGATATTATTTTGTATCTCTTCACTTACTTTTATCCCTCTCAAACTGGCATTAAGCCCTCTTTACTCAACTAGCCCTCCTCATGGCTTGATTAGGTCTTTTGACCTTGATCTTCATATGCAAAAACTCTATTATATATTCATGATATATCTTGAATGGTTTTAATGACCCCTTTTTCTCACCAATGATATATATCATTCACTTGTTCACTTCTCTCTTTCTAAGCATACACAAATAGGCATAAACCGCCTTACTTTTATACAAGTCACTTGATCATATCCTTATTAGTTGGCCACACATTATTATCTCTTAGGTTAGTCATGAAATAGGTCTTAGAATATTAAAAAACATGTATTAATCATTAATCAATCAATATATTAGGTTTTCCATTGCTCAATTAGCCCTTACTCCTTTTTAGGCTTTAAGGAGACCTAATAAATCTTCTTAACAATGAGTTACCCTTTGATCTTATTAAAGCATATTCAAACACCTCATATGATAGGAACATATAATATGATACTTTAATATATCTTATCCAACTTAACTATATGTCCACAACACATTTTAGATCCAACCACCATTTGAACCCTTTCTCAAGTCATTGTTCATAAAAGCCCTGTGCATATATAGAAATTTTGTCTTGAACAACTGAGACATAAACTCAAATTTACCAAATAAAAATAAAAATAATTCACATATTAAGAAACCTCATGATCTTAGGGTTATCACAAATTTTATTATATGCTTCAACTCAAGGTATATAGACTTAAACTCTTCTTTGTAAGATAGTCACTTAAAACTACTAACTGACTTCAAAACACAATCAAGGAAACATGAACTTATGACACTTGACTGAACATATTCAAGGGATTTCAATCCATGAATAATATCTTATATCATCCTCATAGAAACCTAAACCCAAATTATCATAAACTCTTATCAAAACTATTGGTCTTACATACTAATATATTGATCTACTCTCTCACAAACTCTACTCAACCAGATAAGCCATTTTGGCTTCAATATTCCAACATTTTACAATGAATTCCAAGCTTCTACAAAACATGGATAGATTACTCAAGTCCTAAATACCATCATCATGTGCTTGAATCCATCACTCTTACATGAAATCACATAAGTAATCTTCTCACTTTTACCTAATTTTCTTACTATCTACACCACTAGGTGTATGCAATCAGAAATGCATCAGATCCACAAATCAATCCTAGATTGAAAAAAATATATCATATTTACACTTTTGATTGGGGATACATTAGATAATTAGCAACATGACCTATACAAATCCACTAGACCTAATTAGGGTATCTCTTATCATAATAATATCACTAAGAAGGGTTTCAAAGCCTCTAGTCAAGCAAAAATATGCAATAACCCTAACTACGTCCTATGTTTTCATATTCACTAAACTAATAACAAGTAAATCAAATAAATCTAAGATATTTCTCACCAAATATTATGTCACAAAGTGGAAGTTAGTAAATAAACTGATGTAAACATGTATATGATAATATTAATTAAGTTATGTATAGGTAAGACCCTAATGCAATGGAGAATAAGAGTAATATTATTCAAAAGCCATTGTTTATATTACTTCTATCTAAAAAAGAGAGGATTAAGTTAGAGATAATTTCCTATAATATAAACCCATCAATATTTAATCTCTCCCTTGGATAAAGTTTATTTACAAGAGGTTGTTTTGGTTTGTAAGGATCACTAAGAAAGGCCAAAACATCTAAGACTTCCCCACAAAACTAGATTCTTCTCCAAGTAGAAACCCTAAGCCATGACTCCTCAAGTAGAATGGTGGAAGAGTAGGTTTTAAATAATCACAAATGAATAATATCTCTTGATGTCTCTCTAATAATGTAAAAATGAATGTGTTTATATAGGCAGATCTAGCCTTAAACCCTTTCAAAAGTTTTGGTCAACAAGGTCGACCTAGTATCATTATTAACAAAAAATTATTAGGTCATGGGCTAGGTCAGCCAAGAGCTAAGTTATACTCTAAATAAGTTTTTCCTATAAGATTATAAGGTTGACCCAGTTGATCTAGTCATGTAAACTATTGAGAGGGGTTTGAGGTTAGGAAAAGGGGTATTGAAGGTGCTAAATGACTAGAAGAGTGTGAAAAAGAGGAGTAATAGCTTAGGGGAATGGTTTTTAAGATCTATTTATATTGATAACATGTGGAAATAAGTGATAATAATCTTGTAAAGCACCAATGGTCTACCCACCCCTTTCTTAGTGTACCCCTTAGGACATGCACTTAGATAAATTGAGACTCAATAGGTTATTACAAGATAAAAACCATCAGTAATTGATAAAAATGTGAAAATATTATATGTATACATATTCCCCACTTGAAACTCATCATGTGTCACTCAGGTGCAATAGGGGATGGTGCTTCGAGAAAGAACATAGTAACACATAATGGTGCGGCTAAAAAAAGTTGTAGTATTTTAAATCAAAAATAACTAAAAATAAATGACAAAGAGAAATAACTAAAAATTAAATTTAATGTGTACCTTGACTTACCTTTATCACTAGATGGTTGTCTATTTTATTTTTAGTTTTGATTTTGGAGGGTGCAAAGACTACTTTCAATAAACCCAAGAATACAAAACTAAAGAGCAAAAATAAATAAATGTAGGAAAGCCAAGATAATTGGTGTTATGTGGATGGGACATACTTGGAAATTTTTTAAACTAGGGTGACAAGTGCTATGTTAGACCAAATGACCAAGTTGAAATTTAGAGTAAATCAAGTAACCAAAAATTCAAGGCTACTAAAGACCAAAAAACTCAAACAAGTACACCTTAAGTAAGAAAGGTAAATTAACCAAATCAAACAAAGGATACATGTCAAAAATATGGTAATCAAATATCAATGTGAAATCAATAAAAATCCTTACTTAAACAAATATGGGCAAGGAAAAATGGTAAAATAACATTGATGAGTGAGCAATAATAATCCTTACTCAATCATCAATGGAAAAAGGCGCTTAAAAGGGAAAACAACATTGATGAGTGAGAAGTAACAAGCTAACCTCACTCAACAATAGAAAAAGTACATGAAAATATAAATGGACTCAAGTGTCCACAAAAAGGGTATTACAATAGTGACAAATGGTAAAGGAAAGAAAATAATGAAAATAAAGTAATCCATAGTTACTCAAGCATATTATTTTGTTCTAAAGATAGATAAAACTAAAACATAGTAGTGATAGCATGTTTTTAAGATGTGAAGAATAAATAAATATAGAAGAGAGAAAACATATTTAGAATCACACATGATTTTTAGGGGGGAGATGAAATGGGTGGAGGGGAGAAGGAAGGAAAAACCAAGGTAGAGGGACTCTTTATCTAAGTCAAGACACTCAAATTAGTTTTGTCAAAACAAAAGGACTTTGACCTTAAGGACTCTGAATAACTTTTCTTATCCATACAAGTCTTAGATCAACAAATGAAGTATATAGATCATCTCATGAAGTCTGTATGTATGAAAATAGAAATAGACCTACATTCCCAAAATATGTTCCCCATTCCTAAAGACCCCTTATAGAATCATTAGTCTACTACAAAGTTTGGGTAATTGCATGAGAAATTAGGTATCACCATAGAGTTTATTAAATTATCCTATTCCAATCTATTGGCTTGCTACACCCTAATGGACCTCGACTCTAGTGTGAGGCCAATTGTGAATTTTGAGCTTTAATTAGAGATAGGAGATGTGCTTGTAATCATGAATTTTGGTGTGATTGTGACTTCTAAGATTTGTATGTTGTGTTTTGTATATCACTACCTTTTATTTCAAATGATTTGGCTTTTAACGTTTTTGATGGATTTTTCTATTCCTCCTCTATACATATTCCAAGAACCAAACATGGGTATTAAAGATGACTTTAATTTTACTAATTGGGACTTGGTTACTAAGAGAGAGAACTTCAAAGATCTTGGCATCTAAGAGTCTCATAAATCTAGGTAAAATAAAAGTATTATCTTAAATTCAACCTTGTTTTATCCAATGTGGAGTGAAAGGAAAGGAAATCAAGAGGAATTAACCACGAAACAATTTGAATTACTTTAAATCACAAAAATGTGACAACAGGTAAAAAAAGGATAAAATGATAGTAAAATGTGATTCCTTATCATAATAATGAGGTAAATGTATGAAAACATGCTAACATATATTGTTATGCAAATTCCATTTATCAAAAGAAGCAAAAGTTAAAGCTTGAGAACAAAGGCTCAATAACTCATAATCATTACAAAAGACATTCTAGAAAAGGAATGAAAAGATGGTGATTTTATGAGGAAGGTCAGGTCCTATCCATGATCTTACACTGCAACTCATAAAAGAGAGACCCATGAGGGTGCCAAAAAGTATTGGAAAGATAAATGGGATAAGAAAAAAATGGTACTTGTGAGGAAGGCCAAGTCCTATCCATGGTCTTACACTAAAAATCACAAAAAAAACCCAAAGAGTGCCAAAAAGCAATGTGTAAAAAGAATGAAAACAAAAAAAATAAAATTACATCATGAGGAAGACCGAGTCCTATCCATGGTTTTACAATCCAACTAATGAGAAAAGGGGAAACAAATAAACCAAAAGGAATGACTAAGGTTTGTGAAAAGATATAAATGTCACAGAGGGTGATACTCATACAAGTGTCCTAAGAAAATTATTATATAGATAACATATAGAAAGCATGAAAGAAAGGAAGGATTAGGCAAAATATGGCCTTCATTGGTTTGAAGGCGATAGGTACTTGGACCAAGAATATCTTTGACTAAATAAGGACCCCACCATTTTTGGGTGTATTTACCTTCTTTGTCATGATTTTAGTCTAATTTAAGGATAAGACCACCAACATTAAATGTGTGAACTTTAACACAACCTTATATAAATGATTGTGTTGCAAAGTAGAAAGATGGTGTTCATCATGAAGATTGAGAGTATGAAGGTGAGTTATGTAATTCTTCATTGAGTATGATACCATAATATATATATGGAGAGATAGAATCTCAAATTATAATGGAAGGACTGATTTAGAACCATAGAATAGAGAGAATGGCATTGCCCCAGTGGTAGTACGTATGTTAGTGCAATATGCCCAAAGAGTAATATAGAGATAAAGGTGCCAATCCATATGGGTTTTATGAATTATCTTTTGGATAATTTTATTAATAATTTTTTTTGGTGGCCTCATCTTGGCCATTACATTTTAGATGATAGGGTGTGGAAAATTTATGATTGATTTTAAATTTAGCATAGAGTTATTTGACATCTTTATTTTTGAAACTACAACCATTATCTAAAATGATACTATGAGGGACACCAAAGTGGAAAATGATATGATTAAAGATGAATTTGGAGATGGTGGTGTTTTTGATATTAAAAAGGGGCATATCTTCAACTTTTTTTTGTAACATATTATGTGGTTGTGATTATAAAGACATACCCATTTTGAAATCAAGGTAGTTTGCTTATGAAATCTAATCCCCACATGGAGAATGGCCAAGGAGATTTGACAATTTGAAGCTTGACTAGAGGTGAATGAATTAAATTATCATCAATTTGGTAAGGAGTACCCTTTTTATCAAATTTGATGGCATATTTTTCAAGAGTGGTGGGCCAAAAGTATCCTATACATAGGCATATGTGGGTTGTAGCATGTCTACTATAGTATCCATCGTAAATGCACCTATATGCTTGTTCAAGGAGAGGAAGAATGTCATATTTTATAACACAAAGGATTAAGTTACCTTTATCATTGTGATAATAAAGTATTTTAGATCAAAATACATACTTAAAATCTTGTTTATGAATACAAGTCTTTTTACAAGAATCTAAGTTGAGAGGATAAGTTTAATGTTTCAAAAATTAAATGATGTCTTTATACCATAGGCTTTATCAAATGGTGATATCCTTGATGTGAAGATAATCAAATCATGTAATTGAGTATAATATGAATATTTTATTATTTGGATAAGAAAAGTGGGATTGGTAAGAACTTGGTGTAGATGAAAAAGAGATGTTGAACAAGTAAGGTAATCGGCAATAGAATTTTGATCTCAATGAATAGGCTCATTGGTGAAAGAAATAAAATATATGGTGAGAGTAGTTTTAATTTGATGATAATTAATGATATTATTTATGTTTCATTGTCAATCACCATTTACTTGGTGTAAAATAAGTTGGGAACCACCTAAAACATGTGGGTATTGGATGTCTAAATCAAGAGCAGCTCTCATGCCTAAGATTAAAGCTTCATACTCTACCATATTGTTAGTCACATAAAATGTTAAGAGAAAGGATAAAGGGATGGTTTTTAAAATAGGGACTGTAATAATATAACCTACCCCAACTCCTTGAAAACATTTAGAACCATCAAAGTGAAGGGTCCAAGTATCCTCATGTAAGTTGACATTAATTTCAAGAAGTTCTTCGATAACTACTTTTTGTTTAGTAGTATCAGGGAGGATAGTGGATTCATCAAGAATATTTGCTTCAAGATCACTAGTAAAGTTATGGAAGTTATATTTAATAGATATATCTTGGTTAAGACCTTCAATATAGAGAACATTATTATTGGGAAGACTATCTTGAAGGTGATTGGTAGTAGGCATAGGAGTTGTGGCAAGTTGATCAATGATGATTCATCCTTTGACATTTTTTTGAGTAATAATTTGCAGATCAAATTCCATAAGAAGGATAATTCATTTGCCAACTCTATCTCCAAAAATAAAGGCTTTGGAGAAGAGATGATGAAGGGGATCAGAATGAGTGATGACATAAGTGGTCTAATAAAGCATGTAATATCAAATTTTTTTAACTACAAAATATATGGTGAGGTAGTCACATTTGACTTTTGTATAACATTTATTATAATCAATGAGGCCTTGACTGATATAGTATATGGCATACTCTCTTCCAGTATCATCTTTTTGGGAAAGCATTACCCCAATTGATATGGGTGTCGAAGAGGTATATAGGATTAAAGGTCAATCATTTGAAGGAGGATGAAGAGTGGGTGGGTAAATCAATGATTATTTCATATTACCAAATGATTTTTAACAAGGGTTCATCCATTCTAAAGCATTACCTTTTCAAGAAGAGAATTGATGAAATGGATATAGTAAGCAATTTTGGGGATAAATCATCTAATTACCCCAAGTTTATCAAGATAAGTATGAATGTCTAGAATCAAATAAAGAATGGGTATGTTGATGATAGCGTTAATCTTGGTAGGGTCAACATCGATGTCATAGAGAGAAAATAAGAATCATAACATTTTACCAAATGTGACATTGAAGACACATTTTTAAGGGTTTAGTTTAATTTCATATTTAAGAATACAATCGAAGATGATGGTAAGATCAAAAAGATGGGTCTTGTGACTTTTATATTTAGTAATGAGGTCATCCACATAGGTTTATACAATTTTATGGATAAGATCATGAAATATATGAGTCATTGCTTTTTGATAAGTAACTCCAACATTTTTGAGTCTAAAGGGCATTCTAATATAGCAATAGGTGCCCCATTCCATGGTGAAAGTGGTATTATATTGGTCTTTGGTGGAAATGTTAATTTGATTATAGCTAAAAAAGACATCCATATTAGATAACATTTCATAACTAGCTATGGAATTTATAATGGCATCTATTGAAGGTAGAGGGAAATTTTCTCTAGGATAAGTAAGATTAAGATTATGAAAATTGATATAAATTTGAATGACTATGGTATCCTTTTATCAAATAGGGACTATGTTAGAAACCCATTTAGATTATTCCACTAGTTTGATAAACTTAGTATCAAGAAGTTTGATAATTTATTTGGGACATAAGGTGGAAACTTCCATTGATTTTGATGCATAGGTTTGGCATCGAGATAATTGATGATATTATGTACCATAATATTAGGGTCAATACCAGGGATGTCTTCATAAGACCAAGAAAATATCTCACAATATTTATCAAAAAATAAGCTAAATTTATCATGGTTATTAGGTGAAAGTTTGAGAGAAACTATAATTAGTTGAGTACATGATGGAGTAACATATTCAATATGGTTAGTTTCTTTGATAAGCATAGAATTTATAGCTTTTAAGTGGTATGGTGCATTAGGTAAAGAGGAGGTAATTGGATTAGCTTTAAAATCGATGCTAGAAATGAAGTTTTTGAAATAAGGGGCTTTGTTTTTTAAATTCATAAGTTTATGATTTTGTTGAGGAAGTTGAGGTTCTCAAGCATGAAGTAATTCAATAATAGCTTCATCTCTAGGTAGAGTACGAAGAGGACCATAATACTCAACATCTACTTCAAGATCAAGAATTTGATTACCATGGAAGTCATATTCAGAATGTATCTAATGTACATCTATGGCCTTAGCATCTAGTGTAATCTTGAGAGTTGGAGGAGTATATGGATAAGAGGAGATTGGTATATCATTAGTTTATTTATCAGGGGAATAATCAGATGTAGTGATGGGATCTATAAGTGGTAGAGAAGATGCAAAAAAAATTGGAGGTTATCAAGAAGTAGAGAATTAACATGAGGTACATGACCTTTGGGATCCAATTCACGATCCATGGAATTGATATGGATATCTTAGTTAAAATCATGTATTTGAGCTAAGGTTTTCTCATGTTGAAAATCTAATTATTTATATTGAGCTTGGGCCATGATGTAGTTATCATCATAGGTTAGAGAAATGGTACGTGATTGATATTCAAGGGGAGTTTTAGAAGGTGAAATCCCAAAGTTAATTTATGTGGATACATGATTAGAGGGTCTTGGAATAATTTTATCACTCCATATTCATTGCATGTGAAGGCATATTTTGGTAAATAAGGCTCCTAAGCATTACATGGAGGGGAAAAATAGTGATCTCATCAATGAGAAGAATAGTAAGGTCATGAGGTAATAAATAAGGAGGAATCCACTCTAATATATAGGGAGGTGGCTTGGTAGTGTTTCATGTAAGTTTTAAATCATTAAGTTCATCATCATTTGAATTAGCAAGCCACTCTGATATATAGGGATCAAAATTTTAAACCTTATATTGAAGAGGAGTTAAATTAGTGATAAAGAGTTTAAATAAATTATCATTAGTCATGTTATGATTAGCTTTATGAGCCAGATATTTACATCATTTGATAAAATCATGAGTTGATTCGGTGGGAGATTTCATAGCATTGATGAAACGACTAAGAAAATTTTTAAGAAAGATCATTATGTTGAAACTCTTTAACTAAAGGATTGACCAAATTCTCAAGTTTCCAAATGGAGCATTGGGTAAGTTGGTTACACCATTCCAATACATCATCAGTGAAGGTTTTAACTATAAGTTTAGTTATGGTGAAATTATTAGTTTGGATCCACTCTTTATAAAAGTTTACCAAAGGCTTTGAGAAAGGATGCAGGGTCTTTAGTCCCATCATATTTGATAATTGGAGACATATTACCAATATCAATGGATATAATGAAGGGAGATTAAGTCTCATTTTGGATATTTTGAGGAATTTTTTTATTTATAATAGGTTAAGGATTAACATTTCCTAAGGCATCTCTAAGAGGTGGAGGAACAAAGTTTGGATTGGCTTGAGGATTGATAGTCGAAGGTTGATTAACCATATTGATCAAATGGCATTGTAATTGCATCATTTGAGAGGTGTTATAAGTTTGCACTATGTTCATTTGTTGTATGACTTGTTAAATAAGTTGAATCACATCAATTTGTGGGTTGGTGTTTGTAGAAGAACTCCCCAAATTGGTATTAGGGGGAGGGTTATTAGAAGGTAGATTATTAGTGGGATTATTGGGTAGACTCATGTAGATTACTCCCACATTATGTTAAAAAATTTGAAGATGAGAGATTATCTTGATAGGTGAAAAAAGTATTAGATCCACCTACTTTATCTTGAGGTGTGATTTGAACCATGTTACAATCCACAGATGGAGGGGAAGAGGTGCTCCAAGAGTGAGGATTCTCTTGGGAAGAAAAGAGAGGAAGAAATTAATATCACATATAGTGTCTGAATGGATTCAATTTGTCCAATAATATTATAATTGGGGACTTCATGGTGATTTGAATAAAATGAAAAAAACTCTAAGGAGGGAGAAATAAAGAACTGAGTTGGATAGACAAGACAAAAATAAGAGTACAAAGTTGATTGGATCGACCTAATACTACAAACAAGGAAAAACATAGCTTGATAAGGGTATAGGGTTGACCAAGTTGACTTGTTATTGTAATCTGATTGATAAAATAGATACATAGTAAATTGGGTTGACTTAGTACTGTAGGTAAGAATAAAAATAGACTATAAGAGACTATGTCGAATAAAATGATAGTGTATTAAAAATAGGGAAAGATTTTTCAAAGTAATTTAAATCAATAAATTAAAACAAACACAATTAATTGGGTTAATTATAATGATCCAATTGAATCACATAGCATAAAACCTTGCACCAACGCTAGCCAATGCAAGTTTTTACAATACAACATATAATGAGCAAAGAGAAAGAAGTCAACTAAAAAATCAAATGTTAACTAAGTGGTCATCTTAAATGTTGTTAGATTATTATAAAGTGTTATTTTTTAAGTATTATAAGGAAGTTATTTTAAATTAAGGAACTATAAATTAATCTATGGATGGTTTCATGATATTTAGGCTAAAAAGGATATATGTTGGCAATGGTACTAGCTTGGTACTGAGGCCTAACCCCTCACTTCACAATCTCATAGTGATAAGGGTGTTGGGTGATTTTCCAATATATACCATTAACAATGTTTTTATACTATTTTCACTTAGATTTTTACCATTTTAGGAGATGTCGTAGATCTCCTCATCTAAGTGGCACAATGGAAACACCTCTAGGCTTGTGGGTAGCCTAACGATGAGGTGAATCTCTAGATAGGGATATCTCCTTTGATGTACCACTTTGGATTAAAACTACACCTAACTTTGGGGTCAAAAAGGGAGAGATATAACTAAAATCAAACTATCCTAAGGGGGGTTATACACCAAATAAGATGATGATATATAACCAGCTACATGTTACACATGAAATAAAGATACAAATTAAACACACTTCTCCAATCTATGTCTTCTCATATCAATGTTACATTATGAGGTTATGGATGAATGCCTTAGGCTAGGAAGACTAAAAAGGAGGCCTTGAATTGAAATAGTTAATATACTAACTCACTCAAACATGGACATCTCCTATAACACTTCACATGCCCTACAAAAAGAGGCTGCAAATAAGTGAAAAAATGAAACAACATGCTAAGGAATCCATAGTTTTCACTAAGAAAGATTCATCATCCAATTTAACACACTATTAATAGTCATTAAAGAGGTAAAAATTACTAGTCTTATTGATCAAATGGTATGCAAATGAGAAAGGCTTCACCATACTCAAGAGGAGCATAAATCACAATGGCCAAAGGCTAGTTCTTATAGAACTTGAGACAAAGAAGAGAAGAGAGAAGTCTAAGGATCACAAGTACACTTATAGAGATGAGAAAATAAGTTACCTATGCATGAAAATAGTATATGGGATGAACCATGTAAGGTCAAAAATCCCAAGTGTCCATCAAAGTCAGTAAACTCTTGTAAAGTGTTATAAAACTCCTCATTCGGGCTTTAAAAATTGCCTTCATGATTTGGACCTAAGTGAATGTCCAAAAATTAATTATGGATAGGTTTTATGATTGTAATGAATGGTAATGGTTTTATTCATGCATTGTTTGCATGTTGAGTCATCTAGAATGATCTAGGAATGAGCCATCATTATCTATAGTCTAAAAAACTCCTCTTTTATGCACCCTACACACTTGGCCTAAAAATTGGATTCATTTTACAATGAAAATACATGATATGGAATGGATAAAACCTATAAATACCCTCCATATCCTTAAAATCATCAAGTACACCTTAAAATCACCTCACTTTAAGATCTCCACCCTTTTCACTAGCTTGTCCACTATGTCAACTTTGACTGGATGAGATGAGAGCTCTAGTTTGGAAACTTAGGAGTATTTTAAAATCATGAAATGTCCATAAGGAGTTATAAAAAACTATATCTTCCTCCCAAACTTGATTTCATCCTCAAACTCCTTCTAAAACCTATAAAACACATAAAATGGTCAAAAATACCCTATTTTGCACACTGTCCATACAAATTTGTATAGCCAAAAAGCATGGGGAGTTGATTTAGGGAGTCCTATATAATTTAAAATCATCATCCTAGTCAAACTAGTTCATCATATTATATTTCTAACTCCATTTCACCAAACTAGTCACAAGCAAGGGTTTACAAAGGTTTTAGCTTGTTTCCACTCTTAAGGTTCATTCATAAAGATGGGACATCCAACTTTAAATTTTAAAAAATCATAGTTCAATACCTTCATCAACATCCTTGAACTTATTATATTCTTATACATAACATCAAAATAGGTGTGAGTTTCCAAACTTCTCTTATCAAGCTCTTCTTTCCAATTCCTATAGGTCTAGTGTTGATTCTGAGCCAAAATGGCTTCCTCAGAGGTTTATTTTACTTATAAAATATTTAACACATCTATTAACCACTCTCAAATGCATTAAAAATCTTGGTTAAGGGTAAAAAAATAAAATGGCCTATCATTGAAGAATAGGTCTAACCATGTCAAGTAGGCTTGAGTTGTCCTTGAAGATAAAAATGGATTTTTGAATGTTCCCCTACATATAAATAGCTTTAACATATCTGATATAATCCATAAAACATCTTTCAACTTATTTTAGAGCTTACCCCATGGTAAAAATGGTTTTGACCTCTCATTTGGGCATTAGGCCAAAACTTGCCTAGTAGACTTGACTGTAACTCTAAGGGTTTAGGCCTTTTTGATGAAATTACTTCTTCTCTACTTGATTTCCCATGTTTTATTGGGTATAATGTAACCTCTCACATATTTTTTGAATGTCTACTCAGCTCCCTACCTCATCTTATCACCATTCCTCCCAAAACTAATAGTTTGCATTCTAGGGAAGTGCCCTCTCTCTGAAACAAAATAGAGGGCACTTTCCCTATTTGTCTAGACAAAAAAAAGAATTGGATAATTTTATCCAACTCATAAGTATTATTGTTATAAAAAATTGGCTCTTGATTATTTCATTTTATCCCTCAAAAACATTAAAAAACTAATGTAAATTGCAAGAAGAGTGATTGTGTACAGAGTTTCTTCAAATCTGACTCTGTGTTGTTTGTTTAGCACGCTTCTCTATTCAATATCCATTTGTGAGAGCTCATTAAGACTATTAAATTCATGATGAAATTGATTTTATCTTGAATAATCAAATCAACTTTCCTAAACTTCTCACACTTGACCAGTCAAGACTGAGTGTGCTTTCCTAACTATAATTCTTATTTCCATGGGGCACATGTAGATATTTATATCTTTAGGTTAGCTTTGGAACATTGTTCTAGACCTATTATAACCTTATTATGTCATTGGTAAGTTTTTGGATCTGAATTAATTCTTTGACTTAGTCTAAACCACCCCTTATACACATTTCTCAATTGATTATCTCCATACATTCACCTACAGGTGACTGTAGGGGATCTTATAGGTGGTTTCTATCATCAAACCCCATGCCAAATATCATTTGGAAACTCCTTAAGATTATTTGGGTTTTTTTATTCTTTTTAGACTCATGAAATCCTCTTTATGTTATATTTTCCTCAAGAATACAAACCTTTTTCTCTCTGCTTGAGACAATTTCCTACAGTGGTTGTAGGTGAATATTACTCCACTAGAACCCTAATCATGATGTATAAAGACCATTTTGGAAGTTGAGAGTCAATTGGAATTAACTTCATGACTGTATTCAACTTGAAAGTGATAAAAAATCATCAAAATACCATGTTTAAATCACTATTTTCCATACCCAATTGTAGGTGAATCTTTTCAAGCTACTTGTATGGAATATCTCCTGTGTAAGCTATTTAAGACTTGAAACTAGGCCTAACAAACTTCTCCTTTAATATTCATATGTTTTATTTAACTAAAATATCCATTAAAAACATGAAACATGTTTTTTTCCTCCTTTATTTCTAAGGTCATCTATGCCTTCAAAACCTATAGATACTTTTGTTTGGAATCAGTGCATATGTTGACAAATTTGAGCCTCTCAACAACCAATCTTCATTGCTTAACTACCCTTTGTACTTTTTAAAGTCATTGTATTATGATATATCTATAATATTAGTGAATTATAAGTGATTAAAGGTCAATATTACATTGTTATAAAATCACTCCAAAAGATCTAGGAGCTCTATTTTCTTGTTTTAGGGACAAGGGGCCTGAATTCTACCATATCATGCTTGATCAAAGTTCTCATTCTCATTTGTCCACACAACCTATTAAACAAGAATGATAATGTATCCTTACCTTATTTGGGTCCCAATCATAGCTTCAAATCATGTTCCAACACCTCATAATGGTTTTTTAACTCTTTGTTATCACCTACAGGCAGATTGTGTTTTGAAGGTATAGAATAGTGAGGACAAACTTAGGTAATATACATTATGTTTGGCTATAAAAAGAGTTTTATGCCTATCCTAACACCTCAAAAATAATTTTAACACTATTATTGATGTGAAACAAGTATCAACACCTCCCTTTTAACTTGAATTTGTTCATGAGAGCACTTGTAAGTTGCTTACTAATGGCAGACTGAGTTTAGGTAGTGGTCATGGAGTAGAGAATGTGCAAGTTTTGACCTCATGATCATACTTGGACTCCAAATAATATTCCAAAAAAGTTTTTATCATCATAACTATATTTAAACTATATTTTAAAACCTCTATTCAATATGGTATTCCCATTTTAAACACCTGTAGATGAGCATTTTCATGGCAGACTAGCTGGCAAGTTAGATATGACTGTAATTCCATATAGATTGCTTTGAATAATGTAGTTTAAAATGATTAATGGAAAAATAAAACATTTAATACATGGAAACAAAGCTATCACAACCTTTTAATCATGATCAAAACATGAATATTCTGTAAATAGAGGAAAAGTTGCCTGCAACATAGAAAGGTGATTCCTTTTACAATTTTGAGCTACTTGACTCATCCAAACATAATGAAACTTGAAAAAAAGAATTAATAAAATTTTATGAGGTATAAAACATCATATATAACTAATATTACCAACTATATTATATATATTTGACTAAAATGGATAAAAACCTAGAGGGTGCATGAAATAGCTAGAAAAAAAGTATAGTCAACTTCATGAGGATGGTTCATGAAGCACAGGCCACAATTATTCAAAATATTTATATTTAAATTAATGTATCTAATTTTTATAAAACATCCTCAAATAATTTGATTTGAAACCTCCTCTATTGGCAATACCAAGTACAAACCTAAAGACTACTTTTATTTGCCAAGAAGGGTGAAAAAGGAGAAGAATGGTTTTGGGCCAAAAATAGAACTTTCAAGGAACTTAAAAAGTATAAATAATCTTTTATAAGCTTAATAAACATACCACAATCTTATTCTACAGGCACAATTTCCAATGAGCTGTACGAGTGCCAATCTCTCCTTTTTCCTTAGGAAAATTACCCTTTTTTTCAAGAACCTACCACCTTTCAATTATGTCAGTTTATTAAGACCTATTGGAACACATGGGATGTGACATAATCTTTTGGAACCTTCACACTTCCTAATAAATTTGTATAACTCATTAAATGCACCTTTGTTGACCTCTAAATGAGCCAAAATGACTAAAAGGACTGAAATGACTAAAGACCAAGGCTAGTATAACATTAAATTACATTAATTAACATATAAAACACATTTTGAAATATATATTTAACCCCTAAAACACTTAAAAGTCATGTTTTTACCTAGGGGTACCCTAATTTGACCTAAAAGTCAAATTTGGTCAACAAATTAGTGACTCAAAGGGGCAGTATGCATGTTATACTAACTAGACCAGTAGCCTTATCAGTCTATTGGGCTTAGGGAATCATATAAAGTTTGAGTAAAATTAAATGAATTTGATCGTAGGCTTTAATCAAGACAATACCACTTGATTACCTCAACCACACAAAGCAAAGACACACAAAATAAGACAACAAAACTAACAAGGCACACACACACACAGACACACACACACACACACACACACACACACACACACACACACACACACACACACACACACACACACACACACACACACACACACACACACACACACACACACACACACACACACACACACACACACACACACACACACAGCACGCACGCACATGCACACACACATGCATGCACGCACGCACGCACACACACACACACACTCACACATGTGATAAAGGCACTAAGGGAAAATAGAAAACAAACTATTATGCACAACTAGAGACTAATCATACCTCCTTTCTAGGATCAAAAGCAAAACTCCTTGAATCATCTTCATGGTAAGATAAAATATAATGCCAAGCATGTTTCTCCTTGGATTGAATGCTTTGTGGATCAAACCTATTCCTTGGCACTTCACTTGATTTCATCTCAAGTAAATCATCCTTAAATAGGTATTTAATGTATATATACTCCTCTTTAACATGTTCACATAATTCATATTGCTTCCCACTCTTCATTTCATGGTTAATTTGTATCTTCTTGGTAGGCATGGCTTCAAGAGGAGTGATTTCTTGTTCCTTAGAATATTGAGGCCAATAAGAGCTTGGTCCATTCTTCAAGATTTGATGTGTTTCTACCAACATGTTGAGAACATGATAGCCCATCTCAATGACTTCAAACATATCATCATGAAATGTATATTCTTCTTGAAAATTTAAATTTGAAAGGTTTCTTTTCCTTTACATACTTACCTGAGTGCCAAAGTTGCCTTCTCCATCCTTGACCAGATCATCTCCTCCTTGAAGAGGAGTACAGCCTACTCCAATTACTTCAAATAAATCATTCAAAGGATAATTAATAACTTGTTCTTACCCATCCATATTATCTTGTGTTAGTGCCCAAAATTACACTAGAGTGATTATCAGTAAAACTCCCATGTCTAAACTAGATGAGTTTCAATATTTTAATCACTTGCCCCAGGCCTATTTCTATATATTCCTTCAAAAGTTCAAAATACATGTTCACAACTAGTCATGTCCTTTATCTTGCCACTCTTTTCAGAACTCCCAAGGGGTACTTTCTAAAGATAGAAGATACTCTCAATGACTCTAAAGGAATTATGAGGTTTCAATCGAAGATCTCATGGCAATAAAAATTTTAGTGAGAAGATAAAAGTATAGCCAAGCCTTTTTGGTAAATGGATTTGTTACCTTATGTTCTAAAAAGAGAGTTTTGGGGCCCTAGATGAAATTTCCAAGTTTTACTTAACATGTTTTGATGAATAAGGTGAGAAATTACCTGATGAATTAAATGAAGGACACATGTTTATCTTAGGGGAATTCTATGAATATTGTTAGGGTTCAAAAGGATCTTGTACCCTTCCCTAAATGAAGAGAGCTAGTGCAAAAGCTAAAATATGGCTGAGAGTCTAAGCTTACATCTAAGTTGGACATGTGGCACCTTCTCAGGGATTTATATAGTTTAGGCCCTCCTTGAAAATCACCCCACTTACCTCTTGGTGGGAAAAATTCAAAATATCCCCAAGGGTTGAGCACCCAAACTTGCAAAGAAAGTGATGCCACATGTTATCTCTTCAAGGTTTTCTTATTTTTGGTCCCTTTTTGAATATTTCCCCAAATACCTCTTGGTAAGAAAAGTTTAAAAGATTCCCAAAGGCCTAAAATCTCAAATTTATAAAGATGAATTATGACGTGTGGCATTCTTACATCTTATGAGGAGCTCGAAAAATATTGCACTACTACACCAGTGAAAAATAACAAGTGAAAAAGTGTAGAAGTCCCTGAAGGCCTAAAAAGATACCATGATGTATTCTCCACTTGTATGGCTCCACATGTTGTAAGGAGGATTGCCTGGTATAAAAAAAGAAACATTTGTAATTTTCTTCTTTTTTTCTAATGAGGCTTGAAGCAATTAATGAGAGTGGTTGGTGACTAGCCATTAGGCTTTAAAGCATTAATGACAACCCTAATATTTAAATTCAAAGGATTATAACCAATGTATCTATCTTAATTTTGAATCTACCCTTTGCATTCAAAGCTTGTGTTCATGCCTTCGAGTTATTTGTGTGCCCTAGCTAAGTACAGTGAAAAAATGTGATTATGGCAAATTCTTCATAGACTTTTAGATTATAGTGTCTGCAACCCTTTAGATTAACAATAAGTGTCCTAATTGTTCCTTATATTATGTTCTTTCGAAGCAGTCGAGAGGTATTTTGAGGGTTGTTTGAGTGAAGGGATTGTCTAGTATTAAGATATTATACTAGTAAGATAGGGAAAGATGGTGACATGTTCAACCTTCGTAAAGGGAAACATTGTCTCAATTTTGGATTTGATTAAGGATAAAAATTTCATGGGGTTAGATTTTATGGCCCTATTTAATGTCTTACAATGTCTAGACCCCCTCCCAACAGTTTCCAATGTCAGCATGAGTTACATCACCCTTGTAGTAGTATTCCCTTGGTTGCTCCATACCTAAAACTCATTTATTGCATGTGCTCAAGCATACCAACCAAACACTAGGACTGTCATTGATAGTATCCATTCAGTTGTATGATCTTTCACCCATTTATCCCTCAGCACCATGCTCAAAATTCCCCCATATGGAAATCATTACACTCTCCTTGGAGGATTACGAGGAGTATGTGGAGAAGGATGACAAGGCAATTTGGGATATTGTCAACTCTCGTTGGTTGGCCAATAAAAGATAAAAAATACTTTAGGATGTCTAAGAATTTAAATCTAGTGAAATTTAATGAATTAACCCGATATGTCATCACCATGGCCATCGGGATTTATGGGGTGCCCATAGTGGAAAATTTTGAGCTATGAATATTTCTGATTTTGATATGCATACTAGAGGGGAAGAAGAAGTTAGACTAGGCTACCATACTTATTGACAATATGCATAGGTAGATGATGTATTTACAATCTACAATTCTTTCAAAAGAAGCATTTATAGGTACATTTTACATGTCCTCTTATTTGATGTATACTTTAGTGCACAACAAGACATTCCAGGGGCTCACTAAGAAACTCAATGGAATGAGGATCTATGAAATATATCTAAATATCACTATAGAGGGATTCAAGAAGAACTTTTTTAAGTTTTACAACTATTTATTCAACATTATGATGAGTGTCTTCTGTTAGGTTGTGGAGCTAAAAGCTTCACTGATGCAGACATGGAGGAGGTTGTTGAGTTCTAGGGAAATCAGCATCAGTAGTACAACCGATGTTGGTTATCTTTTATGCAAATGGCAATTGACATCAGCAAGATTCGGTCGACGTCGATCACCTCCAGTCAGACAGTGACTGATGTCGGTCGCCTATGTGGTTCCATAATTGTCAGTTCACAAATAGTTTGTTTAATGAACTAGTTGTTTGCATGTAAAAGGCTAATTTTAGTCTTGAGTTGTGTGTCTAATTATTGTAATTAGGTGTCTAATCATTTTTTGCATGGGATCTATATAATAGACTCATGGGCTATATTGTAAAAAAAGGCAAGGAAGAAATCCTTCCAATTGTAAGATCTTTGATTTGTAGGTTGTGCAAGATTAGGGCTGATCTACATGGTAAGTAAGATCATTTGAGTTACATGTTGTTGCAAGTTCATGGGAGATCTACTTGAAGTACTTTGAGTACTTGTATACTGGCAGTGTTATTACTGACTGGTGGAGGTGAACAACTCTGTGTTTGAGTTGTTTGTTGTGACCATTTTTGGTAGGAGAGTGAACTCTTGAAGAGAATTACTATACACTAGGTGTGGGAAGCCTGAGAGGTGTGGAAGAGTGTGGCATCTCTTCATTGTATTCTTTTCTAGATGAGTATTAGTACAGATTGTATTGTCTCTCATATTTTGTGTCATTTGTGAATTTTAGTTATTTGTTAATTCTGGTTTAATTCTGTGTTTGGTTGCTTATACAAGGTAATCATATGTACTCTTATTGAAGGAGTGGTAGATCTTGACAAGTGGTATCAGAGCTTTTGGTTGGGTTGACTAATAGGTTGTATCAGATCTAGTTAGTGTTTGTTGATTACAAGTCACTCACAGGGGTTTCTATTTGAGTGGGAGTATAGCAATGGCAGAAGAAAGTAAGCTACGAATGAAGAAGTTTAATCGCAAGAATTATCAATTATGGAAGATGCAGATAGAAGATTATCTGTATCAAAAATATGTGTACTTACCATTGGGTGGGGTTGTATGCAAGCCCATGGATATGAAGGATGAAGAATGGAAGGTTCTTTATCAGAAGGCTCTAGGATCTATAAGGTTGAGCCTTGCATCGTCTATGATTTCCAACTTATCATAGGCTAAGACAACAGTAGAGTTGATGGAATCTTTGGAAAATTTATATGAAAAACCCTCAGCTTTAAATAAGGTATTTCTTATGAAGCAATTATTTAATTTGCAAATGTTGGAAGGTGGATTTGTACATAGTCATCTTAGTGATTTCCAGGGTTTAGTAAACCAGTTAAATTCAGTCAATATTGTTTTTGATGATGAAATTAAGGCTCTCTTAATCTTATGCTCATTACCTAAAAGTTAGGAGAGTTTCGTAATGGTAGTTAGTAATACTGTGTCTGCTTTAAAGATATTAAAAGTTGATGATGTTGTGAGTGTAATCTTGAATGAAGAAATTCACAAGAAAAGCACAGGTGAATCATCAGGGAATGCTTTGAGTGTTGAAAGCAGGGGAAGGCAAAGAGAGAAGATCGAGCAAGGGAGATCAAGGTCAAAGATAGGTAGGAGATCCAAAACCAGGTATGGCAGAATAACCTATTATAAATGTAGAAAGCAAGGGCATGTAAAGAAAGATTATAGGTCAATTGAAGATCAGCATGAAGGACATGAAGAAGCAGATGTTGTAGATTTTGTTGCACAGGATGCTCTGGTATGTTCCTTGGATAAAGTAGAATCTTGGGTTTTAGATTCTGGTGCCTCTTTCCATGTATCCCCAAATAGGGAATTTTTTCATGAATATGTCTAGGGAGACTTTGGAGAAATTTATTCAGGGGATGGTAAGCCTTGTCAAATGGTTGGCAAAGGGAAAGTGAAGTTGAAATTGTAGACGGGCAACACATGGGTGTTGAAGGAGGTCATGCATGTCCCAGTCCTGAAGTAGAATTTGATTTCTATTGGAAAGTTGGGTGATGAGGGTTGCACAGTAACTCTCATAGTGGATTCTTGGAAAGTTTCCAAAGGTGCACTTGTTTTAGCAAGAGGTAAGAAAGTAGGTACTCTTTATCTATCTACTTATATTACTGATTCTCCTTCTTGTTTATCTACTTTAGCTGTAGATTCAAAGATGTGGCTCTGTAGGCTTAGTCACATGAAAAAGAAGGGAATGGATGTTCTTAAGTCAACAAGTACGCTTTTAGATTTGAAAAGCATGGATCGATATTTCTATAAGCAATAGAAGAAAGTGGCGTTTCTTGACACTGGGTCAACAAAGAAGGTGGTAGCTTTTATTGGAGGATCACAGTATTGCATAATGAAGAAATCTAATGTTTGTGACAAGAACAAGAAAGCCTTGGTTTTCAAGGAGAAGATGACAGATAGAGATTATTTTAATGGGCTAAATAATTTTGAGTAGAGCAAGGTTGATTTGGACAAGGTTTTGATCCAAAAGGAGCTCGTGGGTAAAAGTCATCACTCACAAGTAAAACACAGAGACCGATGTCAGTTAGAAAACTGACATTGGTGTCTAGATAGGGACCAATGTCAGCTATGTGCAGACTAATGTCAGTAACTCTAGATAAGTAAACACTGGCATCAGTCAGGGAACTGATGTCGGTGATGAGGCAGTCACATGGAACCAATGTCGGTCAAGTGCAGACTGAGAGATGACCAACATCAGTCATTGAGATGGATTTTGGGTGGACAGCAAGCTGTTAAGGAGTCTTAAAAGCCCATATGGAGGACTGAAAGGGTAAGTAAGCCTCAAATTCATCATTTCCCTTCTTTACACTACTTTTTGCTCACTGATGGTCAAGAACTAGGAAGTTATTAAAGAAGCAGAGCAGTTAGAATCTAGGAAATAGTGGGAGCTTGGCATGACTCAGGAATGTGATTCCTTGGAGAAGAACCAAATGGGAGTTTTTTGGTAGAGTTGCTAGTTGGAAGAAAGCACTGAAAGATGAATGGATTTTTAGGATAAAGAAGAGAGGGAATGGACACGTGAGACGGAAGGCCAGGGTATATGGTCTTGAGTAAGCTGTAAGACAATGGAGGTTTAACCATTGTGTTTTCTTTACCAAGTTGGATAATATTAGCTACATTATCTTGTTACTATATGTTGTGCTTGTTGCAGGGTCACATATGTAGGGAGTTGATGAACTAAAGGTAAAGTTAGTTCAGAGGTGTGTCATGAGGAATCTGGGAGTAGCAAGATTCTTTGGCATGAGTGTGTTCTAGAGACATGGAAGGTCACAGGTTGATTTTGTCTCCAAATGATTGTGTGAAACTGGTTAGCATGCTAATGGTTGGATAGTTCTATGAACAGTATCTTGATTCACATGATGAGGTTAAGTACATGTGTACTAGACCTGATTTTACCCAAGCAGTGGGTGTTGTCAATGAGTTTGGGGTCAATTTGGGAAAGAAGCACTAGAGGATAGTTCAGTGGATTCTCAGGTATCTGAGAGGGAACAGCAGTAGGTATACATGCTATGTAGGGTCAAGCACTTCTCTACATGGGTATGTAGAATCGGATGTGGCAAGGGACTTGGATGACATGAGTTGCACTACAAGGTTTGTTGTGGTGGTTGGTCTTCAAGAGTGATCTTGAAGAGGGATACAAGCCAGGAAACAAACTAGATGATGTACAGGTACAAGTACAGGTACAGCTGTAGTTATTTATCTCTAAGTGGGAGATAGAGTTATCTCTCTTAATTACAACCAACTCTAACACTTGGATTGATTCACATATACATGTATTGTCTGTTTATCTCCAGCTCAGGTTGCTTCTATTAGAGGATCACAGTACTATGTTTCTTTCATTGATGATGCTATAAGAAAGGTATGGGTTTATTGTATAAGGAAGAAATGGAATGAGGATCTATGAAATACATCTAAATATCACTATGGAGGGCTTCAAGAAGAACTTTTTTAAGTTTTAAAACTATTTATTCAACATTATGATGAGTGTCTTCTTCCCTTTTAAGAAGCCTCAACAGAATGTCTAAGATGGCCAAAGAATTAATTTAAAAATATGACACCACTTACATATAATTTAGGACATTCACATACATAAAGGTGAGTGTTTTCTCAGGGTTCCCACACAAAATTCCAAGTACCTGGATGACAAGTTGGTAGTAATGGAGCTAAGTTGACAGATGGTGCCACCCATAAAATGATAGTGGCTAAGAAGATCAACAATCCCTACAAGTTTCCTATAGTAATAGGATATTATTCATGTCCTTCAGCTACTAAGGTAAAGGGATTAGAGTAGGAGATGGGCCAATATGCAATTGATAAGATGCCATTCTGACCCAATTATGACATTAGGTGGTTGGTAAACATGGCTACTAATGTGATATTGCATCAATCACATTATTAGAACATCTGGTCTGATTGCACCACCAAGGAAGATGTCTGGAAATTAGAGTTTATGAGGTTGGTAGTGTAGGAGGTTATAGTATACAACATTAATCCCATCCCTAAGGACATGGAGGGTGACAAACTAACATTTAACCCATCAGATATTCATCATGGGTGGTGAATTTAGTACTTGTTAGAAATAAAAATGGAGACATCCATCTTTTTATTAATTTCTATAACTTGAATAAGGCTTCACTAAAAGATAACTATCCATTACCTAAAATGGACAACATGCTCTAGGATATTACTGGGTTCGATATTTTGTCAACTTTGGATGGTTATAACCAGGTAGTCATGAAAGAATCTAAAAGGTCCAAGACAACTTTCACTACCCCATGGGGCACCTATGTATATGTTTGAATGCCTTTTAGTTTGATGAATATAGGTGCCACATTATAGAGATCAATGGATGTATCTTTGGTTGGATTAATCAACCAATTCATTATTTTATACTAGGATGATGTTATAGTATACTCCAAGAAAACAAATGAACACTTGGCACATTTAGAACAAATGCTTATTAGATGCAGGGAGTTTAGAATCTCCCTCAATCCTAGAAAGTGACACTTTGGAGTATAAAATGAAAAGCTATTAGAACACATTGTGTCTCAATAATGTGTCATGATAGACCCTAAAATGGTAGAAGCCATTGACAAAGTACCCATCCCATAGATCAAGAAAGGTATCCAGTCTTTCTTTGACCAGATTAATTTTGTTAAAAGGTTTATTTCCAACTTTGTAGAGATTAATCTACCTATCACTTCAATTTAAATAAGGATAAAACTATAAATTGGGAGGATAAGGCCACCCAATCATTTTAGGACATCAAGGTAGCTTTGAAAACTACCTTGATGCTTGTTAGTCATGATTGTAGAAAATATTTCTATATCTTTTCATTTGCCTCCAAACATACTATTGTCACAGTGATGCTATAAAATGATGATGAAGGTCATGAGCAACCAATTTCCTTTTTTAGTAAGGCATTACAAGGATCTAAACTAAGATATACCTTAATGGATAAACAAGTCTTTTCTCTTTTAAAGGCTATCAAGAAGTTTAGATCTTACATTCTGAGTTCAAAAATTGTGGCCTATGTTCCTCATACTATGGCGAAGGACATATTAACTCAAAATGAAACTTCTAACAAAAGATGCCAATGGGTCAACAAACTTCAAAAATATGACATGGAGATACAAACTACTAAGTTGGTAAGAGGCATGGGTCTTACCAAGCTGATGACTAAAGCCAATTTACAAGCTATAGAAATAAATAATGTAGAAGGGGTAGTTAATAACCCTTAATTTAAGTATAGCCAATCTCTATGGTACAAGGACATAGTTTATTATTTAAAGACTTCAAAGTTTCCTCCCCATTTAGATGAAAATCAAAGGATACTACTGAATTTATTATCCCAAAAGTATCCTCTATTACAAGGTGACCTAGCTTGGAGGAACCTAGATGGTGTTCTTTTGAGGTGTTTAGTGAAAAGTAAAATTTCTTCACTGGTTATAGAGTTCCATAGTGGCATGTGTGGTGGTCACTTTTATCCTAAATTCACTACACATAATATATTGAGGGTCAGGTATTGGTGGTCCACATTATTCAAAGATGTTGCTACCATGGTAAGAATATGTGAAGAGTGCCAGTGATTCTCTAGTGTAATGACCCTGACTAATAGGATCACTAAAACACTGATATTGTACTAAGGCATTTCATCAAATAGTTGGTAGGATTACCAAAAAGACTTATATTGCCTTATGGACTTTCATCAAGCAGTTAGCAAGCAATCAAACAATAAACTGAATATGGAATGAATCTGCTCAATTTAATGATTCAAAAAAAACATTAGTGCCAATATATTTATTTAAGGAAGATATAGAAAATTGTGACCTTCAGATTTTCATGGACAAAATAATATCTTCTCCATACAAGGATTTGGCACAAAAAATTAAATCTTTATTCAATAATAAAACCAGATGTAAATAGAACCTTATTCACTGATAGCCAAAACTAGATTGTTTATTACACCCTTGACTGATGTTGTTCATACGCTGCTAATTGGTACAGTTTTTAATCTTGAATTTTGTCTTCACTGGCAAGTGTGCCCAGTTCTCCAAATGAGCACCCAGCTGTCACCAACAGTCAATAACAAGAATAGTGGTGACTGTGTTGGCAAGTCTACATCCTCTTAAACTCCCATGACACCCTAGAATGGCATCACGTCACTTTCTCCACCACCCACAAACTATTGTAGGGGCGTAACAGTCCCACTCATCTCCCTCTATCCCTATTGCATCCCACGATATCCTCACAAATTCTATTGATGCCTTCAGGGTTTGAACACAGCTCTTCCCACACTTGATGCTACTCCCTCAACCACATAGCACTACAGATATAACTCTTGACTAGGTTTGGATACCTGTGGTAAACATATGCTGACCTTCCAAAAGTTATGTACTGGATCAATAGCTGGAAATTGTTAATCCAAAAATGTCGAAGACTAATTGATTATTCCAAAAAAATTGAAATACTAAAGATTTCTTAGCTTAGAATACCACCAAAATTCTCTAATTTAGCACACTTGAATTGGTTGAATACCAATTCCTCTAAGAAACCCTTCAGAGGATATTTCACCTCCTCAGTTATGTAATCACTTGAGAGGTATCGTTCTCAAGGATTAGACTAAAATTTTGCAGACCATCAGGTTTTATAAATGCCCAAGAAGCCAAAATGAGAAAATATACTTCGATGCCAAATGAGAGACCCATGGGGTCTATTTATGCACTTTTCAAAAATTCTAGAAGTTTCTGTAATACATCTTGTAAAACATCATTATAATTTTTAAATAAAAAGTAATTTAATAAAATAAAAAGTGCACCTAAATTTAAAATATAACATTTTGGCCCCAAATAAATAAATATAATTTCTTCGAGAGCATAATGAGCCATCCAATCACCAAATAAATGCAAAAATGACTCTCTCATCACCACCATCTACCTACAAGAGTCTAGAATAGGCAAATCCATGTGAAGTGTCATGTTGTACTAGAGAGGGGACATGACATCTAGAAGAATGAAGGCATTTGGATCACTTCCCTTATAACCAGTCTATATTGAGGAACCTTTCAAGCAATGGGGAATGGACTTCATGGGTGAGATATCAGATGCTTCAAGTTTTAGTCATAAATAGATCTTAGTGGCTACTGACTACTTCATAAAATGTGTTGAAGCAATCCCCACTAGAAGATCAACCCATATGATAGTCATCGATTTCTTATTGAATAATGTGATTTATCAATTTGGGGTGCCTATTAAAATCATATGTGATAATGTTATGTGATTTAGAGCTAAATAACCAAGTGCATTATGTGAATATTATGAAATTGATTTAGCATATTCCTCCAATCATAATCTACAAGGAAATTGGTAGGCCAAGTCTAGTAATAAGAATTTGTTAAAAATCATAAGGACTTTGGATGCCAACAAAAATAAATGGGGTGAACAATTGAAGTTTACTATTTGGGCATACTGGATGACTCTAAAGAGATCTATTTGAAAAATCCCTTTTGATATTTTTTATGGAGATCAAGTTGTTTTACCCTTGAATATATAGTTACCTACTTACCAATTCATGCAGTAAATAGCTAAGGATGAAGAAGAGATAAACCACTATGAAGAAAGGATCGACTGAATCATAAAGCTTGATGAGTCTCGTAGAAGGGATTATGAGAGGCATTTAAAGTTCGAGTGGCTCAAAAGGATATTTGATAAGAAAGTCACCCCAAGAGTTTTTCAAGTTGGTGATCTAGTCCTACTCTAAGATAGAAGGCATGAAGACAAAGGAAAACATGGTAAATTTGATTCCCTTTGGATGGGTCCCTACACCACTGATTATTAGATAGGGAACCATACATTCTATCTTAAATATATTGATGGAGAAATTTTAGAACTCACAGTTAATAGTAGACATCTCAAGCATTTTTTGGATTGAGTCCATGTTAGCCTTTGTAAATATGTATATGGTGTGTATTCCCTTTTAGTCTTTGTGGTCTTGTTGTGGTTTATGTTTGTATAGTTTATGTCTTTCCTTTTCCTTTGTTATTTTTTTTGCCTTTTCATAACTCTAATTACCCATGGTATGTTTTTCCTTGCCTCTATGATGAAATCCTTTGACTCCATGGCCCAATAGATAGGAGATCGATCTAGTGTTCTCTATGTACCCACTGGGGGTACCTATCCCCAAGCAAGAGCCAATGTTTGTGCCCAAAATTACATTGGAGAAATTGGACCCATGTCAATAAAACTCCCATGTCCAAATCAAATGAGTTTTAATGTTTTAATCACTTACCCCAGATTTGTTTCTATATATTCCTTTGAGAGGTTAAAATACATGTTCATAATTAGTCATGTCCTTTATCTTGCTTTTTTTGAATGGAAGTATTCCTCCACTCTTTATAGAAATCTTGAGGGGTAATTTTTGAAGATAGAAGACACTCTCAATGACTTTGAAGGAATTGTGAGGTTTTGACTAAAGCTCTCATGGTATGAAAATTTATAGTAAGATAAAAGTATAGCCAAGCCTTTTTTATACATGGATTTGTTGCCTTATGTTCAAAGAAGAGAGTTATAGGGCCCTAGATGAAATTATCTAGTTGCACTTAACATGTTTTAATGATTGAGGTGAGAAATTTCCCAATGAAGTGAATGAAGGACACGTGTTTATCTCAAGGGACTTTTATGAATATTATCGAGGGTCAAAAGGATATTACACCCTTTCTTAAATGAAGAGAGCTAATACAAAAGGTAAAATATGGTCAAGAGTCTAAGCTTACATCTAAGTTGGACACATGGCACCTTATCAAGGATTTATATAGTTCAATCCCTCCTTGAAAATCACCCCACTTACATCTTGGTTGGTAAAGTTCAAAATATCCCTGAGGGCCCGAGTACCCAAACTTGCAAAAAAAAGTGATGCCACATGGTAGCTCCTCAGGGTTTTCCCCATTTTGGTCCCTTTTTTAAAATTACCCCACTTACCTCTTGGTGGGAAAATTTAAAAAGATCCCTGAAGGCCTGAATTCCCAAATTTACAAAGATAAATTATGATGCATGGGATTCTTACATCCCATGAGGAGATTATGGCATATTACACCACTGCACCAGTGGAAAATAAAAATTGAAAAGTGCAAAAGTCCCCAAAGGATTAAAAAGTTATCATGATGTATTCTCCACTCATATGGCTCCATGTGTTGTAAGGAGGATCACCTAGAATAAAAAATAAACATTTGTATTTTCCCTCTATTTTTTGAATGAGGCTCGAATTAATTAATGAGATTGGTTGGTGATTAATTGTTAGGCTTTGAATCATTATAGAAACCCTAATCTTGAAATGAAAAATATTATAACTAAGGTATTTATCTTCATTTTGAATTTACCCTTTACATTCAGAGCTTGCATTTATGCTTTTGAGTTATTTGTGTGCCCTACCTAAGTGCAATGCAAAAATGTGATTATAGCAAATTATTCATAGACTTTTAGATTCCAGTGTGTGAAACCCTCTGTATTAATAGTAAGTGTCCTATTTTCTTCTTGTGTTGTGTTCTATGGAAGGATTCAAGGGGTATTTTTAAGGTTTTTTGAGTGAAGGGTTTGTTTGGTATTAGGATATTACACTAGAAAGATAGGAAAAGATGGTGACATCTTTAACCTCAACAAATGGCAACATTGTCTTGATTTTGGATTAGATAAAGGATACTAGAGGGGTAGAATAAGTTAGAATGGGATACCATACTTAGTGATAATATATACAATAAGATGATATAGCTCTAAGATATAATTCTTTCAAAAGAATCTTTTATAAGTAAATTCTACATGTCCTCTTATTTGATGTACATTTTAGTGCACAACAGGACATTCTAGAGGCTCACCAGGAACCTCAATGGAATGAGGATCTATGAAATATATCTATAAATCATTGTAGAGGGATTCAAGAAGAAATTTTGTAGGGTTTATAAATAATTATTAAACATTATTATGAGTGTCTTCTTCCCTTTAATAATCCTCAATAGAATTTCTAGGATGGCCAAAGAAGTAAGTGAAAAATATGACACCACTTACATACAATTCAGGACATTCACATACATCAAGGTGAGTGTTTTCTTGAGGTGCTCACATAAAATACCAAGGTACCTAAATGACAAGTTGGTAGTAATGGAGATAAGCTAATAGATGGTGCCACATCATAAAATGATAATGGCCAAGAAGATCAACAATCCCTTCAAGTTTCTTGTAGTTATAGGATATTATTCATGTCCTTTAGCCACCAAGGCAAAGGGATTGAAACAAGAGATGGGACAATATAAAATTGATAAGATACCACCCCAGCCTAATTATGACATTAGGTGGTTAGTAAACATGGCTACTAGTGTGATATTACATCAATCACATTATGAGGACACCTGGTTTCATTACACCACCAAGGAAGATGTCTAGAAATTGGATTTTATGAGGTTGACAATGTAAGAGGTTATAGCATACAACATTGCTTCCATCTCCAAGGACATGGTGGATGACAAAGTGACGCTATCTTTAGTGTATAACATATCCAACATTAAAGCCTAGTCCATCTCCCAAGTGGATTTTAATGTTCAAGAGAATGATTTTATCCCTTGGAGATCAATTCAAATCATAAAGATAACCTTTATATGGTTGAAGAAACATGGGGTTGACCTTGACACATATGACTCCCCTAACCTCCAAGAGTTGAGGAAGGTTAAATATTTAAAGGATTTCCACTTAGGATATAGTGGTAACCCTACATCTCCACCATCAAAAATAAAAGGTAAGGGCAAATACAAGATTGGTGATATTAATTTCACCAAGCCAATAGATGTGGAGAAAATAAAAATGGCAAAATTCAAGGTTGGAATATCTTTTTCAAAGATAACAAGCTTGGTAGATAATTAGGATAAAATTATTATGGGGGAGGTTACATCGGATAGTGCCACCCCCATATCCATTTTAAGAGAGGGAAGCACAATAGTGTCAGCCATTTCAATGGCCATCCCTATGGCCAACCCAGCTATAGTTCCACCTGATCCACCTATACAACAAGTGATAACTACCCCTCCCCCAATAATATATTTAAGAAAAAGAGGATGTGAGGATCAAGGAGAGTAGCCAAAGAAAATAAAATCAAGAATGCATTGTAACCTCCAAGTGGGCTGCCTATGAAGAAAGAGGTTGAATTCAAAGACCTGCCATCCAAAGAGGTCCCTATGAAGAGGAAGGAGGATCAGCCCTCATATGCCCAAAGGATAATGGATATGAGTAAGGAGGAGGACTTAGATGAGGGTAGACCCATTTCTAAAGTAATGAAGTAGCATGCCTTCATTCCTCCTCAATTGAAGACTGGGTAGAGAACTCACAAAGAAAGGCCCCAGACCCCAGTGAAGGTCCCAACAATGGGTTTACTTATAAAAAAGGGACACTCAATGATAGAGATCAAAGGTAATGAGGGAGATGTCCTAACCTCATATGAACCTTTATCTTTTGATGGTGTTTTATAGGTCAGTGTTGGGGTAGTCATACAAGATCAATCCCCTCAAGAAAAGGAAACTATTTCATCAGATACAGAGACATTTATTGATAATGTTATCACCCAATTATCAGGCCAATGTGATGAGGGTGAAATTTAAGAATTAAATAAATCTGATGATAAAGCCAAAGAATATCCTGAGTAGATAATTTAAATCATCACCACTTTGGAGGTGGTAGTTGAGCATGAAGTCTCACAAAAGGTTCTAGATGTACCACAAGGTGTTCTTTCCCTTTTAGAGGTGTAAGGTCCAACACTAGAAGAGAAGGTGAGTGTGGAGTAAGGTGGGGGAGTAATCTTGTAAATGGGTACCCCCACCCCTATAATAATAGATAAAAAAGTATATGATTTTAATAAATATGTTGAGAAGGGTGATTTAAGGGAATTCACTTCAATTGAAGTTCCATAAAGTCTTCTCCCTCACATTAGGGTCCATGATCCAATTCATAATAAGATTCATAAGGCCATGATTGGTGATGAGTATGCTAAAGGTAGAAAGGACATCAACATAGCCTCATCCATGAATAGATCCCAAGTGAATAAAGAAGGTGAAGTGGATATGTATCCTTCTAGCTAGTTGGTTGAATAGGAAAGCTCAATTGATAAGTTTCTCAGTGAATCTCATGAGCCTGGGTTAGAGTTCAATGTTTTGGAGTAGATAGATCCAGGCTTAGAAAAGGAGCATAGAGAGATAAGGGTGGCAAGGATCAAGAGATTAATGAAGACATTGATAAATTTGTATTGATCCCACAACCTAAGCCTATAGTGCTTCCTACATCTAGCACATCATTAACACCACCCTTCATTATCTTGAGGGCATCAATAATGTCTACAAATTTGATGGGATTTTAGACCAGGACCCTTCTCTAGATCAAAGAGAAGGTGAAAGAAAAAAAATACATTATGATAAAAATAGGGGAGGTTGATGTAATGAAGATCACCTAGGTGCACAAGGCCAAGCCCCCTAAAAAATCCAAAACACATTCCATAACCACCTTCACCACCATAGGAGAAAGGATTGTTGAGATAGTTATCCCTCCACTTAATGCATTAAAAAATTATGTTCCCCTCAAAATTTACACAATCTATGGGATCCATCATGGAATGAATTGAAACATAGTTCATAGTTCTTGGATAACATGGTGGCACATAAGATGGACAAGGATAAAGCCATAATTAGAGGAATTGAAGGTAAAGAATCAGGCTATGATCTAGTACTTGTTAAATCTATTAAGTGAGCCTAAATTTGTAAAAACTACTAGAATAGCTATATATTCTCTCCACTTCACCCTTGCATCACTTTACTTTAGCCGGATTGATGACTTGAAGACTAGAGGATGAGCAATAGAGGACTGACAACAAGACTTGGGCACCAAGGCTAAATAAATAATCCACTTAGCATTAAAATGCCTAAATGACATAGTGGAAAATAAAAGGGAGTGTTATGGACAAATGTTTTTCTATGAGGTAGACATTAAGAAATGGGAGAAATCTCAATGGAAGGTGGAGGAGATCTGTAGGATGAGCATGGATACTTTGATCGTAGAGAAGAACATTACTCCAAATGATCAGAACAAGCTAAAGGAATATCAAATAATGATCAAGTATTGTTTGATGATGCTCAAACATGGCATCTTTGATCTAAAAGGAGAAGAATAGTCTCTCAAGACTACCACAAAGGAGATAGAGGCTACACTAAGGAATATTGTGAGCCTTGATGGTGAAATTGATTTGGGGGAGGAGGTAGTGTGTGTTACTCTGAAGAATCTTATTAATGCACCATAATAATCCTTTGATATCCACAAGTTAAAGTAATTGGTGTCACTTGAGAAATCTTGTGACCAACTCAAAGGATTTGTTGGATGAAATCAAACCACTCTTTAGTAGACTATTGCCTAGCTTGAATAATACAGAGTCAAATTCAAATACCAAGCAGGCCTAGACCATGGAAATCTTACCCCCATACTTGATGAATATATCAAGTAAAAAAATAGGATTCCATCATTCAGATCGATTTTAGTGCTTAACTCAATTTTTTTATTTTTCTTCCAAGTTGGAACCTCTTTCCCTTTCTCTTCACTTTATTTTTCCTTTCTTTTCCCTTTTCTTTTCTTGTTTCTCATTGGGAAATTGTTATACTCCACCCATTAGTGGCACATCCCTTTCAAGGGATTTTTTGTGATCATGTATATAGGGAAGATTTGTTACATTTTTTATTCAAGATGACAAAGGTTTGTTTTATCTCTTATTGTATTATCCTCCACATGGATAACAAGAGATATTATGCCTTAGTGGAAGACCAATTTTTCCATTATCATAAGAGCACACACATAGTCCAATGAATCATGTTTGTTATAAGGTCTAACAAACTCCAAGCCCACAAAGGAATATTATAGTTAGAGCATATTTAGGAATATGATAAGGCTTAACTCAATTATATAAGTAAAGGGGGAATGTCCATTTATAGCATGGGTTAAAATTTTGAGTCAAGAGTTATAGCCTCAAAGAGTTCTCACTGTGTAACATTCCTAGTGCCAAATTGGTTTCTATTGTAAAATCATTGGCAAGATTTGAGAACATCACACATGTCTCCCTTGTTATAGGATTTTATTGCATAGTGTACATTTGTTATTTTGTCAACTAAACATTGTATGAATTTTTAGTTCAATCGATAAATGAAATTTTTTGGTGGTTTCTATTATCTTTCTATTGTTAAATCACAATGCCATGTTTTACATGCTTAGCTGATTGGTGATCTAATGTATTCATCTTTATGATAGTCATTTAGAGAGTATATCTAGATTATAAATTCCTTTATATATTGAGATTTGAAAATAGGGTGTTGACAACCTTTTTAAGGGTAGTCATAGGCTTGCAGATTCAATTAGGAGGTGTTATGGAAAGATCTCATTTATGCATGGTTTTAGTTTCATTTGTTCAAATTTGGTGTTACATTTGTTGGTAGAGGTGATATGAAAATTTACTTGAACTTATTTATGCTCATGTGTTAACTCTCCACTTTTAATTTATATTAATTGACAATTTTTGTCCTATTGTATTTTACCCTACATACAACACATCCTCTTTATAACTAAAGCCTACAAGTGCATAAACATTGTGTACTTAGCATGTGTCTGCATTATATGCATTAAATATTAACATTTGAATCTTCTATTGAGCTCTTTTTTTTTAAAATATTTTATAGAATGAAAGTTTTGTTTATATCCATATCTATATTTAGTAGCTTCTGTCTGACCTAGAATATTTACTCATTCTATGTGACAACCCTTGCTAGGTGGTTTAATCAAGATTGGTTATGTTCTAATTAGATTTGTAATTCTTTGTGCTAACAATCCCCATAAAGATTTAATTGTATAATCCCTTCATGTGAGTAAATCTATCCATTAGTTCCTCTCACCTTGGTTTAGGTAGATCCAGAAGTAGCAAGGAAATGACATACCCTTTGTAGGTGCATCCAGGTCATTTTCTACATTTTAGTCCAATCATGATGTCAAACCCATCCCTAACTATAATAACACATTAAGTGGATTTTCCATATTTGCTTTCCACTCTATTTAGGTGTGCAAGGCCAAGTTTTAAAGGTGTATAATTTGGAACCAACATCTTATATAGTGATGGAAGAATCAATTACCATTTCTCCCTCTTTGGCAAAAGGGAAAAATTCTTCCTCATCAACCTAATATGAAGATTCAACACAAGAGACCACCTCTTCATTAGAATTTCAAAACTATTGAGGGATATCAAGTTTCATATCAACCTCTAAAATAGGACTTCAATTCTCAAGGGATGCAATCTCTTCCATCTCCTACTTTTTGATTCCAAGACTAGGCATTTTGAAGTCATGTGACTTAGTCCAACGAGGCTATCAAGGAACTAGGATTTCTTCAAGAAAGAGTTCTAATTTTTTTTCAACCAAGTAATCCTATTTAGGTTCCCATACCATAGGTCCATCAATACAAATGGTGATGGGGTGATGTCAAGATGAATTAGTTGGTGGAGGTGGCACATAAAACTCAAAATCAGATTGAGAGTGAAGTGTAGGGGATTGTTTTGGAAGCTCTTGAAGAAGGGAAGGAAGACTTTGGGCTAAAACAACTTGATTATCTTCCTTCCACTTGAAAATCGCTTCATTCACATCTGATTTAGCTTGATAATTCTATTTAGGAAGGCTATATGGGGTGTGTTTAGGCATAGGATCTTTTTTTGGGTCTAAACCTTACATCACACCTTGACTTAGCAACTTCATTCTTGACTCTAACTCTTCAATTTGATTGGATAGGTTCTCTTGGAAAAATATTTATTGAATTTAATAGGAGTATTCATGAGGACAAATAATTCATGTGGGATAACATGGAACACAAGAAGTTTCTTGAGGAATGGTGGGAGGGACTTGTAAAGGATCAACTTCATTCTCAACTTCACACTCCTTAGCAATGATTATATATTCTTTCTTTCCCTATGACTCCACTATATTACTCTATCTTAGGATGTTAGGATTAGAATTATTTTCTTGAGGAAGGGTGGGAGGGGTTTGTATAGGATCAATATCCTTCTCAACTTCACACTCTTTATCAAGACTTTTCTCTTCTTTCTTTCCCCATGACTCCACTATCTTATTCCAGCTTAGAATGTTAGGATTAGAAGTCTCCTTTTAAGGTGGTGGGGATGAAATTTTAGAGGGTGATTAGGGCTTAAATTCCTCTTCTTTCACTACTAACATGGATTGATTCATATGCATATTAGCCAACTTAATTTTCCTATCAAGATTAGCTTTAAACATAAGGTTTCTCTTTTCAACTCTCTGATTGGGAAAAGGATGACTTTGATATCCTTGATTAGGCTCATGAGTAGGGATAAAATATGGCTGATAGGAAACTTTGGGAAGTGGATATGAAGGCTGTTAGGTTTGGTGAGGTTTCTTTCATAAACTCTTAACCTATCCTCTAAGGAAGAAACTAGGCCACTCACATCAAGCATCTTACTTGTGAGCCTTTGCTAATTGGCTCTCTCATTAGGTACCCACTCTCTTTTGTCCAACTTTAATGCATCTCCCACCTTATAAATAAGATGACTAGGAATCTCTTGACCATACTCCCTTAGAGTATCAATCTCCAAAATGTACCTCTCATAGCCCAAAAGTGTTTGTTTGAATGTAGAAATGGGTTGACTTGAGAAGTAGTTAGGTTGAATAGGAGAAACAAGATATTGAGAAGGTTGGATTAGGACTGATACACTTCAAGATAAGATTTAAAATGATCATATTGGGGCTAAAAATAACCATATTGGGGTGGTACACTTCATAAAAGGGTTGATTAATAACTTGCTCTTGTTTATAGGGAATAGCAAAAGCTTGAAATGTATCACTAACTTGTGTAAAATTGTACTCAACACAAAAATTAGCCATGAAAAATTATTGAAATCAAGAACACAAAGAAATATATTACCAAGAATATTCAAAATGAAACCTAGGCTACTTGACCAACTGATGTATCTTCAGAGTCATCATTGATGTTTTGATAGATACCTCCAAAGGTTGATTGTTGAAAGATAAATCTAAAAATCTTTCAACCTCTTGGACTAAGAATCTCATTGAGCAAGCCAAAAAATATTTTCACTTGGATATTTACCCTTTGAGGAGATGTCTTAGCTCTCCTCATCTAAGTGGCACAATGGAAACACCTCTAGGCTTGTGGGTAGCCTAAGGATGAGGTGAATCTCTAGATAGGGATAGCTCCCTTGATGTACCACTCTAGATTTCAACTATACCTAACTTTGGGGGTGAAAAAGGAGATAAATAACTAAAATCAAACTATCCTTAGGGGTTAATACACCAAATAAGATGATTACTTCCAACCAGCTACATGTTACACATGAAATCAAGGGACAAACTTAAAATACACTTCTCTAATCTGTGTCTTCTCACATCAATTTTACATTATGAGGTTATAAATGAATTCCTTAGGCTAGGAGGACTATATAAGAGGCCTTGAATGGCACTATTGAATATACTAACTCAAACCTAGACATCTCCTAGAACACTTCACATGACCTGCAAGAAGAGGCTACAAATAGGTGAAAAAATGAAACAACATGCTAAAGAATCCATATTTTTCACTAAGTAAGATTCATCATCCAATTGAAAACACTATAAATAGTCATGGAAGAGGTAAAAATTATTAGTCTTATTGATCAAATGGTATGCAACTAATTAGGGTTTTTCACTCAAATTTTGTTATTATTCTAAAGAAGGTAGTAAAACTAGAAATACAAGCTATGGTAGAAATACCTGATAAAAGTGCATGTGTTAAATCATAAGATTGTGATGAAATCCTCTTTGGATAGGGAGGAAAACCTATAGATAATAAATCACTAAAGCAAATTTGTTTGTTAGATAGATAATTAGGTGGATTGCCTAGCAGTGGCTAGATCTTGGAAGCATGGGCTTCCTTAGGGGTTATCAATTTACCATGTTTAAACAATCAAGTTAATAAAGTAGAAATGAGGTAATTGCATCAATAATCATAAGGTATTGAAATCAAATACAAGAAAACTTGTTAGAAAAGTAGACTAGAAATGATCTAATTAGTGATAGACTAATTAATACTAGTGCTAACGGGTCAGGGTACAGCTCAAAAAATTAGAAAGGGCCCTGTGAGTGGTTAGAGACAAAGAAAAGTAGATTTAGTTAGGTGTAAGAGGGTCAAATTATCTTGTTAGTTCTTTTTCATACCTTATTTGACCATCGATGGTTAGGGTGACCATCAGTTGTTTAGGTCTGACTATCGATAGTTTACTATCTAAATTATGGGCTTGTTAATAGCTAATAATGGGACTCAAAAAATGAATTCTAGGAGTTTGGTGCTAGGTATGCTAATTTCAAAAGAGATGAAATTAGGTAAATGATAGTAATTAAATACTTGACTCACTAGAAATGGGTTTATTGATTGATAGATGTTGTCGATTTGTAAGTGGAATCTAGTTTGATTCTAATAGAATGATGGTGCCTAGAAACTAAATCTGAGAGGTAATGGTAGATTGGCTCTCCCAAATAGATTTTTGATGACATTTGATAATGTTGAATGACCTATAATAATAAACTCTGAGTACCTAAGCTCTTGATAATATTTATAGATGGATTGATCTCTTGTTTCTCTCCTCTTCTTATAGGGAAGGGACAGGGCTGAAGTAGAAGTCTAAGAAGTGTTTCTAATTATAAATTGCTCATGCAAGGTCTCATGAGAGGAATTACATAACTTATATTTAGAAAAGGCAAGTGGGTGTTTGTTATTATTTGCATGTAAAACCCCAAATGTTTAGGCTCAATCGTCAATGATTATCTTGACCATCTAGGGTTAGGTGACCATTGATGGTTATCTTGATCATTGATCATCGAGGCCATCAATCAGAAATAGCCAATAAGGGTGATTTTAAGGTTGATCAATTAAATAAAAGTGGGCTTTGGTTTTTTTAGAGGATTTAAGGATTTTTTTTGGGGTTTGACAGTCAGAATCCAAATGTGTAGGATTTTGGTGTCTACATTTTTCCTCTTTTTGTTATGTGGCTTGAAATGACAAGCTATAAAAAAAATGAAAGCTGGGAGAAGTCAAGTCTACCTCACATTTAGGAGGAGGTGTTCCCCCTAAAATTGGGAAGAGATGAGGTAAAATGAAATTAGGTCAGGGTTTGATAAATGGGTAGGTGTGGTGATAAAGGTGGTCATTTATAATGTGGTTAGTGTGCAAAATATGATGAAGTGTGAGAGTCAAAATCATGTAAAGGACAAAAGTTTCCAATGGTTGAAAATTTATTGAAGACAAGTGACCAATGTAACATGCAACTATTATAGCCATGACAATGGGATAAATCTATTAGTCTCCAAAGCAAGTCTAGTGTGTTTGTGATAAAACACTAATAAGTTGAGTATCATAGGTATCTAAGAGAGGAAGTATTCCCAAGAAGACATGAATGCTCATGTCAATGCACTAGGTGGTGAAAAATGTGTATAAGAAACATGGAAAATTTGGTCAGTGCATTCAAATAAACCAAATTACAAGGATCATAAATTATTCAAAAAAAATTGAGGCAAAAAAATGATCAACATCAAGGTGGACGTGGGCAAATGGGTGGTGGTGGGTGGTTACAATTAAGTTGACTCTATATGCACTAGCCAAGTAGATGCTACCTACATAGATGAAGGGATGCAAGACCCCACCTCGTCTTCATTATAAATGTAGTTCTTGTCAAAAAGGTAGTATATTTACATGGGTAAGGTAGGTGTTAAAATAGGTAGGTAGGGAATAGGATGTGAACGAATGTCCCATGGTAGGGTAGGTGTAAAGTTGGATCTAACCATTGATAGTTAGGGTCAACCATCAATGGTCAAGGTGAAAAACATAAAAGTTGAAATGGATAAAAAGTGAAATAAAAAATTCATTATTACTTTTAACATTTTACCTCTAAAAGTTATGCTAGAGTGGTTGGCGACTATGTTGTTTTGTAACAAGAGTTGACTGAGTGAATTCTGGGGTGGGGAGTTGAGATTGGTTAAATTGACACTTTTGTGATTGACCAAGATGGATGGTGGATGAGGGCATGGCCAAATAGAGGGATGTGAGCTTCATCTATGGCATATGTTATAGAATAAGGTAGGGAGCTTGTGTCATTATGCTAGTGTGGTAGATTTATGTATTTATGTATTGTGAAATGGTAATTTAGTAAGAGGATTTGGTGAAATTTTAGGTTAAACTATTAGGGTTTGGACCTATGAATGCCCTAGTTTCAAAATTATTTAAAATGTGGAGAATTTTGGATCTAGGGGTAGAAAAATGGTAGGTAGAATGTAGTTTCATAGTGTAGTTATAAAATAAGACTGTAGGGATGGATTTGGCTACTAGTAGGGCACAAAAGGCCATGGCTTGATGGTATGTAGGGACCATTGATGGTCACCCCTACCACCAATGATCAAGGTTTCAAGGAAAACGGTGCCTAGGGGACCATTGATGGTTGGTATAATTATTTATGGTTGGTGCCAAAGAGAAATGTGTTCTCAGCCTAGCCAAAAAGTAGTGACCTATTTTGGTTTTATTTTGTTTATAAATGTGTTGAGATGATAGAATCAATAGATAGTGTATGAAGGCATATGTTTTTAACATATTTAATGAAATTTAGGCTTGAGAGTAGATTCACCTAAGGGATCACGTTCTCATACTCTTCATGTAGGTATGAGATGCGGTGAGCGATGAGGAGTGGAGACATATAGAGGCCATAGGCTTAGGTTCAATATGGCATTATTAGCTTTGGTCTGAGATCCAAGGATGTTGGTAGCATTTCTCGAGAGATGGGACCTAATGACCAACATGTTTTGGTTACTAAAAATTGAGATCATGATATTTTTAGAGGATGTCATGAGGATCACTCAATTACCCATCCATGGGGATCTGATATACCATATAGAGAGTGAGGAGTGGGACTATTACATGGACTAGATTTATGGTTATGATCGGTGATAGGTAGAGTTCCATGTAGGTGGATTTAGGTATGGCCCTATATATCAACTTACACTTGATGATAAGTTTCTGGTGATGATGATGATTATGGATTTGATGAGCTTTGTGCTACCAAATTTAGTTGGTGGGTGATTTCCCTATATGTTGCACATTGTGGTAGTCAAGATGCTCTTGGGGAGGACTTTATTTGGCTAGGCACAAGTGTTATTGGTATAGGTATATAAGGAGTTGTGGGCTTTCAGGGTACATTAGCACTATGGGATTAATGTCAACTTAGTGTTACATTTCTAGGTGTATACATTGATAGATTATGTGGTTGGATTTATGCGATGGAGGAGGTCATCAACCTATATAGGGGTAGGAGGTAGGATGAGGGATATGGATTAATTATGAGATGTTCTTGAGGGTTTTGTACTAAGGGATGTGATATGGTAGCCATATGTTGGATGGCCATAATGGGTAGGGTTGAGGTATTAGATGATAGGGCTACAGAGCTGGTGCTAACAACTAGAAGGAGATGGAGATAGAGAGGATCCTTTTGACCATGTATGGAGATAGTTTATACTTGTATAGGGGATTCTTATTGATGTGGCATAGTATCAATAGGAGGAGGGAGAGTTCTTGCTACCTGAGTCATAGTTTATAGACATAGTTTAAGATTTAAAAGAGTTGTCAGTGAGGGCTCACATTAATGATGTGGGGATTGCTAATGGGTATTCTACTTGGTATCAAGGTTGATATGACATAGTGAATTTTGGTTGGGGAGATGAGAGGCATCAAGCCATTGATGTGGATCTAACATAGGTGTAAGCATAGGCATAGGGTGGCCCTCAAGTGGTGGTTGGTTTAGCAGTGGCCCAAGCATAGGTTGATTTACTATAGGGACAAGTGGTAGCATTATAGGGCTAGTTGGACACTTTGCAAGCATAATTTACTACTTTTCAAGGGTAGGTTACCACTCTGATAAGAGAGAGGGATCAAGCATGGGTGTAGGTGGCCACTTTATGAGCACAAGTTGTGACATTATAGGGTTAGATTGGTGATCTTCAGGGGTAGATTTGTGTAGGAGAAGTAGGTGTTACTACAAGAGGGTTGATAGATATAGTATTATGGGCATGGTACTTAGCCATGATCTAGGAATTATGTTATTATGAGGAGATGGTACTAGATCATTTACCCCATGCTATGAGATATATTGATTATAGGGCTAGCTTAGATAGTGGAGTAGCAGTAGCTACTCCTAGTCAGTGGGCATCCATAATTAGTCATATAGGGGTCCCAATGGGCCACCAGTAGTTATAAGTCCTAATGGTGCCAATGGGAGTGGTTTGAGTGCCCAAAGGGTATGATACAATATGATATATATATATATATATATATATATATATATATATATGATTTTGATCTCAGATTGCATGTCGATGTAGCAAGATGTATATCATTTTGAGAGAGAGATAGCACATTATGACATGTATTATTTTTTTTAATGATTCGATGTATATATGATGGATGCTTAATATATATGATAGTTACTTATGGTTTGCACTTATGACTTATGACTTTGGTTCATGCTTATGATTTCATTCTTGGTAGCTTAGGCATAGGATGTTCTAATAATGATTATGGTTATGATAGGATACATGTGATGGCTTAATCTATGTTTATATGGGTAAAATGGGAAATGGTATATGCCTTGATATTTAGTTTAGCTATTTAGTTTATGCTTATGATTATGTAATGACATAATTATGGTTTATGATGTGATGGATGCTCCTAGTTTTCTATGATATGTTGACATTGTGTTTGACTCATTGATAGATAGATGGCATTGCTTCTTGGCATAATGTATGATGTTCATGCTTTTGATGTGATATTTATTGTTCATGCCCCTAGTGATAGGCTTTCATAAACTAATAAAAAGATAATAAAAGGAACACGATGCCTATTTATTAGTAAAGACCCACATGAAACCCAAAATTAGATTGGCTTAGTGAAAATAAGTCTTTTAGACACTTCGCATCAGCGTGCATAAGTTTGATAGATAGGGATCCTAATATCATTATGTCAAGTAAGCTCATAGTCCCGTGCATATGATATGCAGAGGGAGAATGGGTAAAACTAGAGCCATTAGTGAGACTACTATGCCTTTTGTTTTTTTGTTTTTGGTGTCTAAAGAGGTAGTATAAACAAGTCTATGTCTATATATAAAGCGTAGACTGATTGATGTAGGAAGTTTACTAAGGAGAGCCAGTTGTAGATTTTCCAAGATACTATGGTTATGAAATATAATTACATCTTTCAAAATTCTATTGCTCTCACTTTTGCTTTTATGTTTATTGTTTGCTTGAAGGTCAAGGAAGCTGATTGATATGGGAAGCTTCCAAGAAATTGCTAGTTTTGCCAAATGGGCTACTCAGCCATCCTTTAAGGGAGTGGTCTAAGTTTGTGTGCCTAGTATAAATGTTTTTGATAGTTGTCCTTCAAGGGAGAAGTCTACCTTATATTTGGTAATTTTAGTTGGCTTTTCATAGTTTTCCTTCAAAGGAGCAGTCTGTGAATGCTAAGAATGACCCATGATTTGTTTTGCTATTAGATAGTGATTTTGTCTTGATTTTATTTTACTTAACATAGACTTGTTCATGCATGCTCATTAGATTACCATTGTGAAGGCAAAAACTAGACTAACTTGAAGATTTAGTAGGTGAAAGAGAGGTATAAGTGATAATGACCATAGGAACCAATCTCAAAGAGATGGGAAGTACTATGAGAATCATTCTATGGATAAATATATGATATCCATAATTCAAGATTAGGCTATAATTATGATGGATAATCACATGATTTAGGTTTAGTTAGTTACCCCTAAAAAGAGGGAAATGAATGTGGTTTACAAGGGATGAGCTTAAGTTAGACCAATGATGATTATTATCTCTATCTAACAATAGAAGGGATGCAGATGTGAAGTGTTGAGAGGCTTAGGTTCTAGTTTGCCTTTGAGAGAGGATAAATGATAAGCTCCTAATCCATACTTATGGGTTATGAAGTTGGGTTCAATCCAATTGAAAGCAAATTTACCTCGCTTACTCTTATTTTTATTTGTGACATGTTGGACAAGATCACCAATGTTAAATTCCCATGCTTTAAGGTGCTTGTTATAGGCATGTTTAACATGATCTTGGTAGACATGAAGATGGGTGAGAGTGGCTAAATGACATTTATCCAATAGTTCAATTTGAGCTAACCATTCTTGATAATAGTCATCTTTAGAGATGAGGTCTTGCAGAGATATGTAGAGAGATGAGATTTGGACCTTGAGAGGGAGTACATCCTGCACTCCAAAGACTAGTGAGAAAGGTGTAGCACTTGTAGGAGTATGAATGCTGGTATGATAAGCCCATAAAGTGAAGGTAATTTGCAAGTGTCAATCCCATCTTGAGGCAATGACCATTTTGGTGAGCATATTATTAAGGGTTTTATTGGAGGCCTCATCCTATCCATTTTCTTATGGATGATAAGGTGATGAGAAACTAAGTTTGATGCTAAAAGAATCACAAAGAGCTTGGACCTACTTATTTTTTAAATATTTATCATTATTAATGATAATTTTATGGGTAACACCAAAGTGATAAATGATATGGTGATTGATAAAATCAATGATTTTATCAGCTTTAATTGAGATGAGAGGAGTTGATTCTACCCATTTATCAAAGTATTCAGTGGTGGTGATGATGGATTGATGCTGCTGTGAAGAATGGGGATGAATTTCCCTAGTGAGGTCCAAGCCCCATTATGAGAAAGGCCAAAAGTCCCTAGATACTTGAAGATTATCTTGGTGCAAGATGAAGATTAGCATGTTGCTGACATTTGACACACTTTTTTACATAATCACAATAGTCTTGGTTGAGAGAAGGCCAATAATATTCAAGGTAAAGGATATGCTTAGTGATGGTAAGACCACTAAAGTGCCCTCCAAAACTCCCTCATGCTTTTCTTTGATAGCATGAGAGGTTTCATGACTTTGTAGGCACTAAAAGGGAAGGTCATCAAAGCCATGCTTGTAAAGGATGCTCTCAAGTATGGTGTAATGGGAAGTGCCTTGAATAAATGATCTATGAGCATTTATAGAGAGATTAGGGGAAATGGTGGCACTATTAAAATATTCAAAACTTTATTGGTACCAATGATTAGCCAAGATATCCATCACATTAAATATGGTAGGAGAACTCGATTTGATGAAGGATGGCTCAATGAGGTGATGGATGATAACAAAAAATTTAGAATCCAAAGGTGTGGATGAGATTTGGGAAGTAAGGGAATCCATTATATCGACAAACTTGTTCATGAATCAAAGGGTAATTTGGATTATGTAGTGTTTAAATGACATCAGTAATACATTAGCTAAGTGTTTGTATTGTTGTAGAACATCATTTTTACATAGGTATGAACCATTGATTTGGTTAACCACAAGTTGGGAATCACCAAAGATACTAATTGTTTTAACTCCCAAGGCTAAGGTAGTTTGGAGACCTATCACTAGGGCTTCATATTCAACCATGTTATTGGTACATTTGAAGTCAAGTTTTAAAGATAGAGGTAAGGGCTCACCATCAAAGGGAATTATGATGATTCCTACCCCTCCATCGCATTGGCATTTAGATCCATCAAAGAACATCATAACTTGGTAGGTAAAATCTACCTAAGAGAGGATGGTGATATTCTCATCAGGGAATTATAAAGGAGGAGGCTGGGTATCAGATTAATGGGCATTAGCCAATTGATCAGCTATCACCTATCCTTTTATTGATTTTTATTGAAGAAACTCAAGATCAAATTTAGCCAAGAGCATAAGCCACTTAGCCATTCATTGGTTTTGATAAGGCCAAGAATGCATATACTTGAGTGGATTGGTATTGGTAATGATGAAATTTTTATGGTTAAGGAGGTAATGATGAAGCTTGGTAGCCATAAAGACTAGTTCTAAATAAAGTTTCTTGATATGGGTATACCAAGTTTCATAGTCGATAAGTATTCAATTGATGTAATATATAGCTTGATCTTTATGTTGGCTATCTTGATGTGTAAGCATTGCTCCTAGGGAGTGGTCAGTGGCTAAAATATACAGGTAGAAATGTTTTTCCTCTTATGGAGGAATAAGAACTAGTTGTTTAAGGTTAATAAGGGGAGGCATTTATAAGATTGATTTAACTTTAGCTGGGTCAACTTTGATTCCATGAAGAGAGATGATAAAACATAAGAGTTTACCTAATAATACCCCAAAGATACACTTCTTGGGGTTTAGGTGAACATGGTAGTGGATAAGGCACTCAAAGATGATTTTAAGAATCATTACGTGATCCTTTCAAATCTTTGATTTGCCAAGAAGGTCATTCGCATAGTCTTCCATAATTATATGGATAAGGTCATGAAATATGTAGGTTATTTCTCATTAGTAGGTTGCACCAGCATTCTTCAGACCAAAGGGCATAACTTTATATCAAAAATTCCCCCAAGGGGTGATAAAATTTGTTTTGTGCTAATCTTCAAGGACAATCAAGATTTGGTTATAGCTCGAGAATCCATCCATGAGTGAAAGTATTTCATGACTAGCTATAAGATCAACAAGATGGTCAATGCTAGGTAGAGGAAAGTGACCTTTTGGGAAAGCAAGGTTAAGATCTCAAAATTTAATGCAAATACAAATTCCCCCAGTGACCTTGGTAACTAGGATGATATTGTAAACCCATTGGGGATAATCAATAGGTTGGATGAAATCGATAGAGAGGAGCCATTGGAGTTCCTCCTTTATAAAGAGAATTATGCGAGGGTGCATTCATTGAATCTTTTATCAAATGGGCTTAACATCATGATGAGTGAAAATCTTATGGGTGGTGATATCAGGGTCAATCCCAAGAATATCAGTGTATGAACAAGAAAATGTGATGTTGTGGTCATGAAGAAAAGTAGCAAAGTCCTATTATTTGACAAAATCCAAGGATTGCCCAATTTTGATGATATATGGGTTCTCATCAGTACCCAAATTGATGTCTACTATAGATTAATTTAGCATTGTGGAAGTATCAAGAGGGAGATATTTATAGATGGAGTGATCCTCCACACTTAGGTAGGTGAGGATAGAATGATCATCTTGACACTGGATGGTGTGGATGGTAGGGGAGTCTTTTGTGATGAGTTCAGGATGTGTGAGAGGAAGAGTTATGGTAGCCTCACCTTTTGATAGGTTAGGGGTCCAAGGCTAATCATTGAGATGAAAAAAAAATTAAGGTGGGATGATATCATCATCCTCACTTAGAGGTAGAGGTAAACATGATGGGGGAGAAATTGTTTCTCCTTCAATAGTAGGGGAAGATTGCATGGTTTTCTTCTTTGGCAAGATAAAGCTAAGCCCATGTTTCTCATGTGGCTTTTAATTCAATTGAGGTGAAATAATGGGGGCCATGCTCATATTTTCCCAAACTAGACCCCTTTCAGGCACACCTATGAAGGTATGTCTTAACGAAGGAGGGTTTTTCTAAATAATAAAAGCCAGTGGTATAAGGGTGAGGATAGAAGGTGCTAATGGTGATTGTCACAAGTTTGTCAATTCTTGTATAAATGAAATGGGTTTGACAAGAGGGGAATCCTAGGGATAAGATTTCTCCCAAATTAGGGTCATAACCTAGTTGGTTGGTAAGTTATCCATATTCATGAGGGGTAGAGAAAGCATCAAGAGCCAAAAGGTGGTATTCCCCTAAATAAAGATGTTGGAAGGTCGATTCTATAGAGTCAATTATTGGTATTTACTCAGAGGAGATAGATGTGCTAGTAGATACCTTGTGAGAAGAGGAAGGAATGGTTTCTTGAATAGGTGATGGAAGTGGATCTAATTTGGATGAAGATTTGGTAGAGAGTGGCAAAATAATGTCATTATATTGATACATCATATTACATGCCATAAAAGGACTTGGATCAGCTTATTATGTAATCACTTGGCCCTCATGTTCAAATTTGATGCAATGATGTAGGGTAGAGGGGACACAATACATGGCTTAGATCCAAGGTCGTCTAAGTAGGATATTATACTAAAATTCCCCCTTGACCACTTAGAAAAGTTTAGGGAGTGTACATGATCCTAAATGAATGTGGAAGACAATAGTTTTGAAGGTGGTCTCCATGGTGTCATTAAAAGATCGAAGCATAGTAGAGGTATCAAACATAATGTTGGTAGGGAGCTTAAGTTGGTTATAGGCAAAGGATGAGATGATATTGATACTGGCCCCACCATCAATCATTACTCATTTAATGTGGGTTTGGTCAATGTAGGCAGTAATAAAGAGAGGAGGATCAAGGTCCTTAGGATGGGTAGAAGGTATATTTAAGTATTTAAAGGTAACAAGAGTGGAGAGCTATAGAGTGTCAATAAAGGCCTCAATAGGTTGGGTATCAATAGGTTGAACCTTAATGGCTCTTAAAGCCTCAATTAGTGCTTGGCGATGATGAGGTGAGGTGGAAATGAGTTCATATAAAATCATCTTGGTAGGGCTTTGGTGAAATTGTTTAAGGACCACTTGCTTAATTGATTTAGAAGGGTTTGATTTGGTGATACCCAAAATAGTGATTTTAGGTTAGGGTGATGGTAAAAAGGCATGGGTCTAGCTAGGTTGAGAGGTGGAAGGTGGATATGTACAAGAAATGGTTGCTTTAGCTTTTCCCTTATCCTTCTATTATGCTCATGTAATAACATTAATAGTGTGGGAAGGGGGGATAGTAGATGATTGGTTTGGTTGCTCATCACTTTTAGGTGAGAGTGAGGAGGTGGGTGAGAGTTGGGCTATAGTTGGTTGCTGAGGTGACAAAAGGGGATCCAAAAGTTCATCTGATAATAGATCATCTTCCTAAAAAATTTGATGGATAATACTTTGGAGAACCCTATAGTTCTTTATGTCATGACATAGGGTTTGATGATAGGATCAGATTTGATTGTCATCAAACCAAGCTAGTTTAGGGTGAGAAGAGTCAAAAGGTCTGATGGGTGGAAGACTTAAGGTAGAGTTTTATAATAACTTGTGAAAAATGGTTGAATAAGATTCAACATAAGGTGATGATATAATTAAAGAGGGAGGTTTTACAAAAGTAGGCCTCCTCATGGAGGGAGTAGGTTTTGGGTTAATTTTGGTAGTTGGTCTCAGGCGAGGTTGGTGGGTAGATGCTCTGCTAGAGATAGATGGTCGAGAGGTAGAAGGTATAAAAAATGAAGTTTTGGGCACAGATGGGAGGGTAAAATCAACCAGGTTATCTAAGAAAGAGGGCTTGATAGAGGCATTGGTTGATTTTATTATAGAAAAGGGGGTAAGTTTTTTAGATGAAGAATTTGTAACTAGGAGGGTGGAGGGATGGGGTCCCAAAATAGAAGGTAACTGGGAAAGGATTTGTCTAGACCTAGTGCATGGATTGGTCTTGGGTAATTTTTTGCTCATGGCTACTTTTTTTGATAATTTATTGATCAAGGTAGATGGAGAAAGATCTAGTTTTAAAGGTGGGTGTCTAATACTAGGTGTAGGAAGGATTCCTAAGGTCTAGGTAGATTTCATGAGGAGGGCATGGGATGATTTGGGTGGAGGTGGGCAAAATGGCCTTGTCATGGCTTCTTTGGAAGAGGAAGGTGATGGATCTATAATGAGTATAGATATGTTTGGATATTTTCTTTGGTGGGGGAGACCTAGATGATGCCAAGAAGTGGCTCTATCCACGTTAGGCTAAGAGAGAAAGTCTAATTTTTGAACTAATATAGAAAAGGGTTTATATACTAGTTTCATACCTTGGGTAGTTGGTTTAGAAGAAACATTGATAGGAGGAGGAGGAGGAAAAAGAAGGGTAACCTCATCCTTCTGTTCATCAAAAGGGGAGATGGTTGGTGGAGGAAGGTCATGGGTTGATACTTCTTCTCTAGGCACAACATCCATAGGAGGGATGATTGGTTGATTGGTTGGAGGTGGTGGGGCTATGATTGGCTTATTGGGTAAATATGTTGACTAATGTTTTGAAGATGTCATGATCTTCATGAATTAAGCCATAATAAATCATGGCCCCTCAATGTTGATTTCTGACTCTGGGGAAAGTGGCTATTTTTCCTCACTCCAAGGAGTATGGTGGAGTTATTAGGGAGATAGTTGGTTCATTCATAATTAGAGTATCAAGAACCATATTAACCATATGGGTGTCTTAGAAGTGTTCTACTTGGTAGCTTTCTTATTTTGAAGGAGGGTGATTGGTAAAAGGTTTCCTAAAGATATCAAGATCCTAGTTTTGAGGTGTGTTGGGATTGTCAATGACAAGTTTCCCTTATCAATAAGGAATTAGACAATTTTTTTAAAGGTATTACACCTACTAACATCATGCCCAACTACACGATGGAAGGAACAAAGATAATTCTCATTATACCAGTTTAAAGGAGGATGAGAAGAATCAAATTACTATGGGGGTTTAATTGGTAAAAGTTGTATGAGATTAGATTTCAATAGTTTGTCCAAAATCAAAGCATAAGATTCTCCCAGTGAGGTAAATTTATTTAGGTTGTTTTGATTTGGGTTTTGCATGTTTTGGTTTGGAAGATTAGAATATTTTTGTTGACTAATATTTGGTGGAGGAGCAGTTTTAAGGATAACTATATTCATGGTTGCCTTGCCCTTAGTTCCCATATTGGTTTGGTTACCAAGTTTAGAAGAAGTCTCATTGGTCTTGAAGGTAGAATTTGTATTATGTAAATTTAATTTACTTTCATCTATGGCTCTATGTTCCAATTTACATGCCATGGTAAAGGCTTCATAAAAAGTTATAAAACTCTAGACATGTAGGGTGGAGGAGATGTGCTTTGCACAAGCATGAGCAAAGAGTTTGATCAGTTCTAGTTGAGGTATATAAAATGATAGTCAGTTGAGAAGACTTCTCCATTGAGCTATAAAATTACCTAAAGACTCATCTTTGAATTGCAGGATGGCATAAAGATGAGTAATTGAGACCTTCTTAGATATGTTGATGGACAAACGGTCTAAAAACATCTGAGCCAATTAGTTGAAAGAAAATATGGAGTGTTTGGTAATGGCACTATACTAGTCCAATGTTGGACCAGAAAGTGACATAATAAATGTGCATAAAAGAAGAGCATCATCATAAGAAATAATGTAATAGAAGTGCCTAAATGCTCTCAAATGTTGCCGGGGATCTTCTTTAGTATTGAATTTAGTAATTTTGGGAAGTTTCCATTGGGTTATATATGGTCTGATAGGGATCGAAGGATGAATTGGTTAGTTATAGATTTGATCATAGGACAAGAGATTATGGGGTCTAAAAATGGATGACTCTAGGTTTGTAATCTTATCCATGATCATTTTCATTAGATCTATTTGTGGTGGTAGACCTGAAGGATATTTTGGTCACAAATTATGGTTGAGAGGGGATAATATATTGATAATTTGTTAGTGTTTGGGAGATTTCCCCATATTGATAGGTAGGTATAAATGGTTGGGTTGAAGGTATATGAGGATAGGTAATTGTTGGTGGTTGATTGATGTGGGAATGTTCTTGTGGGTTAGAGACATATCTAGGATTAGGTATGGTTAGAAATTATTGAGAGGTGGTCATAGGTTGGGTGGAAGATACATAAGGGTAAGTGATAGTTGGTGGTTGGGTAACATGGAGATGTCCTTGTAGGTTGGGGACATAACCTATGTTGGATATGGCTAAGAGAGGTACTATAGGTTGGGTAGAAGTCATGGTTGTGTTAGAAATCAAGGGTGAGGTAGTGTCTTTGGTACTAATAAGAGGTGTAGTAGTAGACATGTTCATTACCAAATTTTGAAGAGGGGTAGTGATTAACAAATTGAGGTTGGTAAAAGAAGGGTTTGACCTACCAATGGTAGTCACTCCCAAGGTAGAGGAGTCAATGGTAGGGGTAGAAGTTACAATGGAAATATTTGGTTGAATGGGTTGATTTTCCATCATGGTGTCAAAGGGGTTGGTGGATATAGACATTTGGGTAGCTAAAGGCTGGGTAGTAATAGTGGCTACCAAAGGATCTAGCATCAAGTAGGATGGCATGTCATAAAGAGGCTCTATAGGTGGGGTTGAGATAGGGGTTCTATGATGCAAATTATTAAGATAATGTTGTAAAGTGATTGGGTTGTTATCCAAAATGGAAGTAAAGTTGGAATCCCTCTGAGGAACAATCTCAGGGATATGGGAAGGTTTAGAATGGTGTGATTAACTCTATGCATCTAATCAATAGTAATCCATGGAAGAGGAGGTAAAATAAATTGGGTAGTCTATAGATGGGTCTTGACTTGAAAATTATCTTCATTGTTGTTGGGTAAGTACCATATAAGACTATAAGAGAAGTACAAATAGATGATTTTAGAAATCAACATAGAGAAAGCAAAAGGAAAAAACCCAATGAAAAGTTAACACAAACTAAGGTAATTAAAATCGTATGATTGATTAATTATCTCATTTTTTGGCTTATGCCTTAGTGTGAAGAATGTGTAGTAGATTGTTTTGTAGATCAGGTACTTGATAAGCAGTCTAAAGATGGTTTCGAGTTAGTTGTGGTACTCAAAAATAAATCTATATTGGAATCAATATGTGGCTTGGTATTAGGGCCTCCCCCCTCACTTCATAGTCCCACAACAATAAGTGTGTCAGGTGCTTAGCCAATTTATATTGATATCCAGAGTTTATACTCAACTAGAGAGCTAAGTTAGTCCTCCCCTTGGTGATGAAATCCAAGAAGGATCATTGGGTAGGATAAGGTGATACATTGAGTGGTTAAATCCCATTTAAGCCTTGTCTCAAGTATGTTATGATGTTTACTTGATTTTGTGATTTGGTTGTGTAACATAAGTGGACTACGCTTAATCTTGATGTTCTTTAATTAAACTAGGTGAGCTTATAAGAGACAGATAATCAATGTATGCAATAAGTTTTTAACCCAAAAGAAATTTATAGATTTTAATTATGAGCACACAAATAGAGATATATGGATATATATGTAAATAAAGAGAGAACCCAAGTAAAGACTAGGGTCCCACTGAGCATGCCAAAATGTTTCACTCAAATTTTACTATTATTCTAAAGAAGGTAGTAAAACTAGAAATATGGGTTGTGGTAGAAATACCTGATAGAAGTGCATGGATTTATTTAGAATTTTATGATAAAATCCTCTTTGGCTGGGGAGGACAACCTATAGATAATAAATCACTAAATCAAATTTTTTTGTTAGATAGATAATTAGGTGGATTTCCTAGCAGTAGCTAGATCCTGGAAATGTGGGCTTCCTTAGGGGTTGTCAATCCACCATGTTTAAATAATTAAGTTGATAAACTAGAAATAAGGTACTTGCATCAATAATCATAAGGTATTGAAATAAAATACAAGAAAACTTGTTAGAAAATTAGACTAAAAATGATCTAATTAGTGATATACTAATTAATACTAGTGCTAATGGGTTAAGGTATGGCTCAAAAAAATAGAAAGGGGTCTACGAGTGGTTAAAGATTTAGTTAGGTGTAAGAGGGTAAAATTATCTTGTCGGTTATTTTTCCTACCATAGGTGACTGTCAATGATTAGGGTGACCATCAATGATTAGGTCTAACCATCGATGGTTATGTCTGACCATCGATGGTTTACTATCCAAATTCTAGTCTTGTCAACAGTTGATAATGGGACTCAAAAAATGAATTATAAGAGTTTGGTACTAGGTTTTATAATGGAAAAAGGGATCAAATTAGATAAATAGCACTAATAAAATACTTGACTTATTTATTGTTAGATGCTATCAATTCATAGGTGGAATCTAGTTTGATTTTGGCAAAATGATAATGCCTAGAAACTTAATCTAAGAGGCAATGGTAGATTGGCTCTCCCAAATAGATTATTAATGGTGTTTAATAATGTTGGATGACCTAAAATAATAAAATTTGAGTACTTAAGCTCTTGATAACAATTTTAGATGGATTGATCTCTTTCTGCTCTCCTCTTCTTATAGGGAAGGGCCAGGGCTAAAGTAGAAGTCTAAGAGGTGCTTCTAATTATAAATTTATCTTGCAAGGTCTTTTCAGAGGATTTGCACAACTTATATTTATAAAATGTAAGTGGGTGTTTGCTAGTGTTTGCATTTAAAACCCCATATGGTTGGGCTCAACCATCAATGGTAATCCTGATCATCGATAGTTAAGTGACCATTGACGGTTATCTTGACCATCGATGGTCGAGGCCATCAGTCAAAAATAGCCAAAAAGGGTGATTTCAAGGTTGATCAATTAAAAAAAATTGGGTTATGGTTTGTTTAGATGATACAAGTATTTGTTTTATGGTTCAATAGTTATAATCCAAATGTGTGGGATTCTAGTGTCTACACAAGGATTCACCATCCTCAAGAGGAGCATAAATTACAATGGCCAAAATGGCTAGTTATTATATAAATTGAGAGAGAGGAGAAGAGAGAAGTCCAAGGGTCATAAGGACACTTATCAAGCTAATAAAATTAGTTAATTATGCATGAAAATAGTATATGGGATGAATCATGTAAGGTCAATAATCCCAAGTGTCCATCTAAGTCATCAAAATCTTGTAAAGTGGCATAAAACTCCTCATTCTAGCTCAAAAAAATTCCATCATGATTTGGACCTATTTTAACATCCCAAAACTAATTAAGGATAGGTATGATGATTTAAATTAAGGGGAAGGTTTTTAGGCATGCATTTCTATGCATTGATTGCATGTCTAGTCATCTTTAATCATCTGGGAATGAACCATCATCATCTATAGTCTAAAAAAATCCTCCTTCATTCACCCTTCACACTTGACCTCAAAATTGGCATCAGTTTCCCATGAAAATATGTGAGAGGGATTTTATGACACTTTTCAAGACCCTCTATAGCCTTAGAATCATCAGGGACACCTTAAAATCACCTCACTTGAAGATCTCTACCCTTCTCACTAGCTTGTCCACTATGTCAATTTTAATTGATTGAGATGAGAGCTCAAGTTTGGATACTTAGGAGTCTTTTAAAATAATTAAATGTCTATAGGGAGTTATAAAAAATCTATATCTTCCTCCCAAACTTGATTTCATCCTCAGACTCCTATAACTTGTAAGGACATAAAATGGTCAAAAATACCCTATTTTTCACACCATTCATACAAGTACGTACAGAAAAAAAAAGCATGGGGAGTATCTTGAGGGATTACTCTACAATTTACAATCATCATCTTGGTCAAACTAGTCCATTAGATTAGCTTTCTAACTCCATTTCTCCAAATTGGTCACTGGCAAGGGTTTAAGCTTGTTTCTACTCTTAAGGTTCGTTCATAAAGATGGGACATCCAAATTGAAAAAAAATTCCATGAATTCATATTTAAATACCTTAATAAACATCCTTTAACTTCTCATATTCCCATGCATAACATCAAAAGAGATGTGAGCTTCCAAACTTCTCTTATCGAGCTCTTCTTTCCAATTTTTGTAGGTCTAGTGTTGATGCTGAGCCAAAATGGCTTCTTCAGAGGTCTATTTGCCTTTAAAAATCTCTAAAACATCTATTTTTACCCAATAACCACTCTCCAATCCATTATAAATCTTTTTTAAGGTTAAAAAATAAAATGACCTATCATTTGAAGACTAGGTCTAACCATGTCAAGTAGGCTTGAGTTGTCCTTGAAGCTCAAAATAGATTTTTTTACGGTTCCCCTGCATATAAATAGATTTAAAATATTTTATATATTCCCTAAAACATGTTTAAACTTATTTTAGAGCTTACCTCATGCTAAAAATGATTTTAGCCTTTCATTTGGGCACTAGGCTAAAACTTGCCTAGTAGGCTTAATGATAACCCTAAGGGTTTAGGCCTCCTTGATGAAATTCCTTATTCTCTACTTAATTTCCCATGTTTTATTGGGTATAATTTAACCTCTCACATCTTTTTTTAATTTCTACTTAACTCCATACCTCATATTATCACCATTCTTCCCCAAAACTGACAGTTTATATTTTAGAGAAGCGCCCTATATCTAAGACAAAATAGATGGAAATTCCCCTATTTGTCTAGATAAACAAAGAATTAGATAAGTTTTTTAAACTTATAATTATTCTCTATATAAAAAATGGGCTCTTTATCATTTCATTTGATCCCTTAAAAGCATAAAAAAATTTAAGTTAGACTATTAGAAGAGTGACTGTGTATAGGGTTTCTTCAAATCTGATTATGTTGCTTATTTAGAACCCTTCTCTATTCAATATCCATTTGTGAGAGATCCTTAATACTATTAAATTAATGATGAAATTTTTTTAATCTTGAATAAACAATTTAAATTTCCTAAACTTCTACTCACACTTGACCAATCAAGACTGAGTGTGCTTTCCTGACTGTATTTCTTGTTTCTATGGGCATCTATAGATATTTATAGCTTGAGGTTAGCTTTAGAACATTTATCTAGACCTATTACAACATTATTATGTCATTTTTAAGTTTTTTTATCTGAATTCATGCTTTTACTTAGTCTAAACCACCCCTTATACACATTTCTCAGTTGACTATCTCCCTACAATCACCTACAAGTGACTCTAGGGGATCCTATAGGTGGTTTCTATCATCAAAACCCATGCCAAATATAATTTGGAAACTCCTTAGGATTATTTGGATTTATTTTATTCTTTTTATACTCATTAAATCATATTTGTGTTATATTCTCTTGAAGAATCCAAACCTTTTGCTCTCTGCCTAGGACAGTTTCCTACAGTGGTTGTTGGTGAACATTACTCCATTAGAACCCTGATCATGATGTATAAAGACCATTTTAGAAGTTGAGATTAAACTAGAATAAAATTAATGATTGTATTCACCTTGAAATTTTAAAAAAATCATCAAAATACCATGTTTAGATCATTGTTTTCCATACCCAGTTGTAGGTGAATCTTTTCAAGCTACTTGTATAGATTATCCCCTGTGTAAGCTATTTCAGACTTAGAACTAGGCCTAGCAAACTTATCATTTAATATTAATATGTTGTATTTCATAAAATATCCATTAAAAAAATGAAACATGATTTGTTTTCTCCTTTATTTCTAAAGTCAATTGTGCCTTCAAAACTTATAGATATTATTGTTTGGAATCAGTGCATATGTTGACAAATCTGAGCCTGTCAATAACTAATCTTCATTGTTTAACTTCCCTTTGTACTTTTAAAAGTCATTGTATTATGATATATATATATATATATATATATATATAATATTATTGAATTATAATTTATCAAATTTTAATATTAAATTATTATAAAATCACTCTAAAAGAGCTAGGATCTCTGCTTTCTTATTTTAGGGACAAGGGGCCTATATTCTGCCATATCATGCTTGATCAAAGTTATCATTCTCATTATCCACTCAACATATAAAACATGCATGATAAGGTCTCCTCAGATTACTTGGGTCCTAATCAGAGATACAAATCATTTTCCAACACATCATAATGGTTCTTTACCTCTCTACTAGCATCTACAGGCAGACTATGTTTTGAAGGTACAGATAGTGAGCACAAACTTAGGCAATATACATTATTTTTGGATATCAAAAGAGTTTTATGATATTATAACACCTAAAAAATAATTTTCACACTATCATGGATGTGAAACAAGTATCAACACCTCCCCATTAACTTGAATTTATTCATGATATCACCTGTAAGTTACTTACTAATGGCAGACTGAGTTTAGGTAGTGGTCATAGAGTAGACAATGTGCATGTTTTGACCTCTTGAGCATACTTTGACTCTAAATAATCTTCCAAATATGTTTTTATCATAATATTTATCTTGAAAACATATTTCAAAACCTGTATTCAATGTGTTATTCCCCTTTCAAACACTTATAGTTGAGTATTTTCATGGCAAACTAACTGGTAAGTTACATGTGACTGCAATTCCATATAGATTGATTTGAAAAATGTAGTTTTAAATGAGGAGGGGACCAAGAAATCATTTAATAAATGGAAACAAAGATATCACAACCCTTTAATCATGATCAAAACATGAAGATTCTACAAATAGAGGAAAAGCTACCTACAACACAAAATGGTGCTTTCTGTTGTAATTTTGAGCTACTTGACTCATCCAAACATCATAAAACTTGAAAAAAAGAATATAAATAATTATATGAGGAATATAACATCATTTTTAACTAATATGACCAATTGGATTGCACGTATTTGACCAAAATAGTGCAAAACCTATAGGGTACATGAAACAACTAGTAAAAATATATAGTCAACTTCATGAGGATGGTTCATGAAGCACAAGCCACAATTATTCAAAAAATTTATATGTAAATTAATTTATTTTATTATAATAAAACCTCCACAAATATTTTGATCTGAAACCTAATCTATTAGTCATACCAAGTACAAACCTAAAGACTATTTTTGCTTACCAAGAAGGGTGAAAAAGGAACATAATGGTTTTGGGCCAAAAATGGCACTTAAAAAGAACTTAAAACATGTAACTAATATTATTAAATATTAATATACATACCATGATCTTATTCCACATGGCACACTTCCCAATGACATGTACAAATGCCAAACTCTCCTTTTTCCTCAGGAAAATTACCATTTATTCTAAATGACCTACCACCTTTCAGTTATGTCAATTTATTAAGACCTCTTGGGACACATTGGATGTGACATCATCTTTTGGAACCTTCACACTTCCTAATAAATCTATATAACTCATTAAATGCACCTTTTTTGACTTTTAAATGACCAAAATGACTAAAAGAACTAAAATGAATAAGGACCAAGGCTAAAATAACATTAATTAACCTATAAAACAACTTTTGATATCTATATTAGACCCATAAAACCCCTAAAAGTCATTTTTTTACCTATGGGTGCCCCAATTTTACCTAAAAGTCAAATTTGGTCAACATATATTTGGCAAGAAAACTAAGTTGGCTTCCCCCATGTGATGAAAAGCATATAGGTAGGCTTTGGGAAAATAAATGTTTAAATGAATTTTGAAATTATGTGATTTGGAGTGTGTGAAAGAAAGATAAAAATAGTGAAAATAAATGGTATATTTATAAACCACCATCTAAATGGTATATTTATAAACCATCTAATTAGACTATGTGAGCTATTCTAAGCATGTAAACAATTGAAATTGAAAGTGTGAATTAACTACTAGCATAAAGTTGTTAATTCCTAATTTGATAATATCACTTCTATACTACAGAAGCAGGTGTCCTTAAGAAATAACTTAACTAGGTCAATCTAGTCTTTCAAATAGAAGACAAAATATAGAACTAGGTCGACCAGGTAAACCTAGTTTGATGTATGATTTTAGTTTGGAAGATTAAAAAAAATTCAAAACATAACTATAAGGAATAACTGAATTAAAATATAGAGAAATAAAGGAAATTTGGTGGGTTGGAAGATGATAAGGACTGTGAAATTTCTATTGAAATGCTTTCAATATTACTTTCAAGTTTTGCCAACTATGTCCCCTCGATCAACCTAGTTCTCTAATTCATTATTTGTTAAAGCCTTTTAATATGAATATTGTCACTTTTATTTTCACCCTTTGAGGAGATGGAAAATCTCTCCTCATCCAAGTGGCACAATGGAAATGCCTCTAGGCTTGTGGGTAGCCTAGGGATGAGGTGGATCTCTAGATTGGGATAGCTCCCTTGATGTACCACTTTGGATTACACTACAACTAACTTGGGGGTTGAAAAGGGGGAGAGATAAATGAAAATAAACTATCCTAAGATAGGTGATACACCAAATATATTGATGACTTCCAACCATATGCATGTTACACTTGAAATCAAGGGACAACTAAACATACACTTCTCCAATATTTATCTTCTCACATCAATTCTACATTGTGAGGTTATGGATTAATGTGAAAAGTTAGGAGTACTAGACAAGAGGAATATGAGGTTAATAATGAATATACTAACTCACTCAATCCTTGACATTTCTTAGAACACTTCACATACCCTGTAAAAAGAAGCTTTTCAATTGCAACTAGATGATAGAATGAAATAATCATGCTAGGAAAGCAATTGTTATCACTTATGCAAAATCAAACATTCCAAATGAAAAAACTAAGAACATTCATGGAAGAGGTAAAAATCAATATTATTATTGATCAAAATTTATACAAATGAGCAAGGCTTCACATACTCATGTGGAGCATGAGATACAATGCCAAAATGGCTAGTTTTTATAGAACTAGAGAGAGAGGGAAGAAGACAAAAGTCCAAGGGTCACAAGGAAACTTTTAAATCTGATTAAATTAGTTAATTTTTCATGATAATATGATATGGGATTAACCATGCAAGGTTATGAATCCCAAGTGTCGATTCAAGGCATAAAACTCTTACAAAGTGGTATAAAACTCCTTATGTTAGCTCAAAAAAATTGACTTCATGATTGGCCCTATTTGAAAACCTCATAAATAATTAGGAGAAGTCATAATGATTTAAATTATGTTTAAAGACATCAAACATGTCTCTCCATGCATTGGTTGTAGGCCTGGTCCTTTAGAATCAATTGAAAAGGAGCTATCATCATCTATAGTCTAAAAAACTCTTCTTTCATGCACCCTGCACACTTGTCTTCAAATTTGGCTTCAATATCTCATGAAAATACATGGTATGAAGTTAATTACACATTTAAATACCCTTCATCACATTAGAATCATCAAGGACACCTTAAATTTGGCTCACATGAAGTTTTCCACCCTTCTTGCTAGTTAGTCCAATATGCCAGATTTGATTGGTTGAGATGAAGCTATTGGTTTGGACACTTAGGAGTTTTTTCTATAAATTAAATAAAAATATGAAGTTATAAAAATTATAATAATTTCCCCCAAAATTTATTTCACCTTCAAAATTATCTTAAAGCTTGCATACCACAAAAAATGGTCAATAAAACCCTATTTTGCACTCCATCCATACAAGTCCATATAGTAAAAAGGTGTGGTAGGGATCCTGAGTGAGTCTTATATAACTTCCAATAGGTTTTATGAGTAAATTTTTCCATTATGATAGCTATCCAACTCCATTTTCTCGTCAAGTCCTTGTAAGGGTTTAGCAAGGGTTTATGAGCAGTTTTGACTCTTAAGCTTTGTTCATAAAGCTTTGATGTTAAACCTAAAAAAAATCCACAAGTATGATCTTTAGGGACCGTGATAATACCTCTAAACTCCATGGGAAACCATGCAAGGCCTTTTGAAATATATGAGCATCTAAAACTAGGCTATCGAGCTTGTTTCCCTTATTCCAATAGGCCTGATGGGTTTTTGAGCTAAAAATGGGTTCTCTAAGGTTTCTTTTGAATTTTGGAAGATTTAACACATCTATTGAGACCTCATTAACATGATCAAATAGTTTTAAATACTCATTCCATGTTAAAAGTGAAGGTGACCATCCATTTGGGCTCAATGTCAAAACCCTACTCCTAAGCTTGACTGTAACCTAGAGATCAACATGACCTTTGATGGTTTTCCTTGATTACCAATGGCTTCTAAACTTTTATTATGATCTCATAAACATGTTCCAACAAGTTATAGACCATTATTAGGTCTATAAGTGTAAGTGACCCTTCATTTGGGCATTAGGCCTTACTATGTCCACTACACCTATCTGCAACTTTGAGAGCTTATAACACACTATTTAGTTTCTCTCTCATGTTCTTGGTTTTATATGATGTTATAGGTGTTATGGAACTTTTAAAACCTTATTTAAGAGTCTTTTTATCTTTTGATCCATCTTTTGGCTCCAACTCTCCAAAATTGCAAGGTTTGTGTATGATGGGAGAGACCTCTATCTGAGACAAAATAGAGGGCACTCCTTTACTTTCTCAAAAAAAATTGACTATTTTAATATATTCCCCAAGTCTTGATCATGTTATGTACAACATTTTAATCCTTTATAACCTCATTTAACCCTTCACTTCCCAAAAAACCTAAAATAGACTATATGAAGGAGACTGTATGCAGGGTTATCAAGAGTGGACTGAGTTTTGCACTTGGAAATGCCTTAATTTTTCATTTTAATCCATTATGAGGGTGTTACTAGGTTTTTTAAACCATAAAAAATATTTTTTCAATGATATCAAACCCTCATAATCTATGCTTGCACCTTACAACCTTTCCCTTCATACTTCTCAATATTGAGTTTCATCATGACTATGACTGTGTTCTGCTTTTAGGGAAGAAACATGTAGGTTAATTTGTAGTATTTTTACCTTGAGGTAAATTATAAAATACCTTATTTATGTTTTCTTTTTCATTCTCCCATTTTTCTTATATATCCACCCCATATAATGTATTGCTAACCTCAAAAGTATGCATCCTTTGTTCACTATTTTTTGGTTGTATGTTGTACGTGAGTATTTTGAAAGGAAGGGACCCATGCTCATGATGTGTATAGGTTTCCTTGGAACTTAAAAAACCACTTATCATTCACTTATACCTTTAGTCACTTTTAATGGGATAAAACTTCCATCAAAACCTCATGCTTAGGTCATTGTTGTCATAGTCAACTATGTTTGGACCAAAAGGATCCTATGGGTGTACCTTCCCTTTAGTCATGATGTTTAAAATATTTCCATGAGACATTATAGTCTCTATCCCATTTATTAACCTTATATTCACTTTGATATATTGAAACACCATTAAACCCCTTGATTGATTCATCAACTGCCCTCATGGCTGTAGGTGTCTATTTCTCCATAGGACACTTGTAGGTCTCTATAGGACTTGAAACATAGTATAAATTCTTATTTTGGATGGCCTCTATGTTCATTAGTTTGTCCTTCACCTATTAATTTCATTAAAAACATTAAAAAATCTTATTTTCTCCTTTAGTGTGAAGGTCACCTGTGTCTTCAAAACCTATAGATACTACTGCATGCTTTCAATGTTTTTGAGGGCCATTTTGATGCTTTCAACTTCCCCCTTACACTGACCTTCTAGCCTCCATGATTGGAAAAGGTTTTATCCTATGTATTTTTTCTAATAAAAATTCATTACGATGCACCAAATTATTGGTAACCTCATCGTATGACCTTGGTAAAAAATTCCCAGGCCTTTGTTTTCATCTTTTAGGGAAAGTATCCATAAACTTAGTTTCTTATCCCTTTCAACATGACTACACTTCCTTATGTCCTTTTGATACCTAAAACAAGTTTATCATGTTATCACCTCATGATAGGACCTCAAACCAAAGTTCTACCACTTGATTCAACACTTCCCATGGGTGTTTAGCTCTATATCAGGTTGCATGTAGGTGGTAATGGAGTCATACATAGGCAATAGATAGAATTGGGGCAATATGTGTGGATGAATAGTCTCAAGAACAAACTAAACTCATTTCAAATCCTTAAAACACATGTTTTTACTTGTGAATATTTTGAAACAAGCTCTAAAACTTTAATTTCAATGTGAAAACTTCTTGCAGACACCTATTACAAATCAAACAATGGTGGCTAGTGTGGTGCATGAGCTTGTAATCAACTTTGCATATTCCTCAAACACTCAATTAAACTCTCATAAACTATAAATGTCTTGAAAAATTTTACTTGTCTTCATAAAACTCCATGGAGATGATAAACAAGCTTTGTATATGTGACTATAAATGAGATTGAGTGAAGAGTTGACAATGGGAATGGCAAGATAGAGAGATTGGTCCAAAACATGGGGTTATGAGACTAAACATGGAGATGGGGGATATTATGGAATTAATACATTTTTTACACCATATCCTATTCACATAAAATCCTCTGTATGGAATTTAAACTCCTACAAGTAGAAAACTGACTGAAACTACACATGGCAATACCCTTCAGCAAAGTGAGCTATTTTGACTATCAAATCAACTAGAATCATGAAAAAAATCAAATAAATAATTATATAATGATGAAAAAACCATATATAATCAACTTAAATAATTTTTTTGTATGGACTTGCCCAAAATGACGTAAAACATATAAGGTGCATAGATTTGTAAGTAGAAAAACACAGTCAGCTTGTAAAGGATGGTTCATAAAGCATGGATGACCAAAATTGGAAATATTATTATGTAAATGTATCTCCCTAAGTTTTATACCTCCTCCTAAAATATTTTTACTTGAAACTCTTTTTATTGTCCGTACCAATAAAAAACCTAAAGGTCACTTACGCTTGCCAAGAACGATGAAAAGGGAGCAAAATGGTTTTGAGAAATAAATGGCACTTCCAAATCAAAAAAAACATGTAAATAAGTTTTGGGAAGCTGAAGAAACATTTTTTAATCCTTTCCCATGTGGCCCACTTCCCAAGGAGCCATACAAGTGTTAAAATCTCCTTTTTTCCTAAGAAAATTACCCTTTCAACTAAATAAACTACCACTTTTTAGTTATGTCAATTAATTAAAAAATATAAGGAAACATGTGATGTGAAATAACATCTTATAACCTTTACACTTCCAAATAAATCTATGTAATTCATTAAATGCACCTTTTTGACCCTTAAAATGATTCAAAAGGACATATTGGCTAATGAAATAAGTGACCAAGGCTAATATATCATTAAATGACCTATGATATACCTTATGACCAAATATTAAACCATATAAAATTCTTAAAATTCAAATTTTTACTAGGGATATCTCAATTTGACCTAAAAGTCAAATTTGGTCAATAATGATTATACCAACCTATTCGACCTAGTTTGTTATTTGGATGATGAATATAATACTAATTCAGCCTATTCAACCTAATTTTCTATTATAGAGCTAAATAAGAGACTAATTTGACCTATTCAACATACTTTGATGTCTAGAATTGAATAAGAGCACTGCGTCGACTTGTTCGATCTAATAACATGTATCTAATAAAGACCTACATAAAAAGAATAGAGTCATTTTTATGCAACTTTGTGTTAAACCTATTCATATAAGTTATAAACTATACCATCATGGTCAACCTAGTATTACAAATATATAAAAATAATAAATAAATATAAATTAAAAACATGAAATAAAACCTACAAGGGTTAGATTCACTTCGAGTTCACCAGAATATATGCAATCAAAAATGCATCAGATTGACAAATCACTCATAGCTCAGAGAAGATAGATCCTACTTACACTTATGATTGGAGATGCATTATATTATCAAGAACATGACCAATATAGATTTTCTAGAGCCAATTAGGGGATATATTACCATAATAAGATCACTAAGGAGGGTTCCAAAGCCTCTAGTCAAGTAAAACTATGCAATAACCCTAACTAAATCCTATATTTTCATATTCACTAAACTAATAATAAGTAAAACAAATAAATCTAATCTAGTGCTTATCAAAGCTTAAGGGAAAAAGTGGGGGCTAGTAAACATGCATAAGAGAATCCTAATTAAGCTATGTATAGGTAAGACCCTAATGCAATGGAGAATAAGAGTAATATTATCCAAAAGCCATTACTTATACTACTTTTATCTAATAAAGAGAGGAGCAAAGTTAGAGATACTTACCTTGAATATGAAATTTTAGAGACTCAATATCTCCCTTGGCCAAAGGTGCTTCACAAGAGGTTGTTGTGGTTTGTAAAGATCACTAAGAAAGGCTAAAGCATCCAAGACTTATCCACAAGACTAGATTCTTCTCCAAGTAGAAACCCTAAGCTAAGACTCCTCAATTAGAATGGTGGAAGAGTAGATTATAAATAAGTAAAAATGAATAATAACTCATGATGTCTCTCTAATAATGGAAAAATGAATGTGTTTATATAGGTGGATCTAACCCTAAACCCTTCCAAAAGTTTTGGCCAATAGGGTCGACCTAGTATCATTATTGATAAAAACTTACTAGGTCATAGGCTAGATCAGCCAAGAGTCAACCTATATCCTAAATAAGTTTGACCTAGTAGACCTAGTAATGTTAACTATCTAAAGGTGTTTTATGTTAGGAAAAGGGGTAATGAAGGTGGTAAATGATTGGAGGAGTGTATAAAATAAGAGTAATAGCATAGGGGAATGGTTTTTAAGAGTTGTTTAGATTGATAACAAGTGGAAATAAGGAACAATTATCTTATGAATCACCAGTGGCCTACCCACCCCTTTCATGGCGCACCCCTTAGGGTGTGCATTTAGAGAGATTGAGACTCAATAGGTTCTTGCAATATAAAAATCATCAGTAATTGATAAAAGTTTGGAAATATTATGTATACACTAGGTTTGTTAGTGACTAACCAACTTGGATCACCAACTTTGTATACCTAAGATCTAAAACCTATCTATAAACTTTCATGAACAAAAAGTACAAGTCTCATACTTTTATCTTCATTCACTTAGAAAATTTGACTTGGTCAACTCTACCTACTACAATAAATGACAAAAAAATAAGAACTTTCCTATAGGGTCTGCTCACTCACCTAAGAAACCAATCACACCTAGAGATACCTAAGAGAGTTGACTATAACCTTCAATCACTTAGTTGGCCATATCAAACCTTTCTGATCTCTTTAGAACAAGATCTTCAACATCAAGTCATTACTAGGGTTCTTTAATGGTTTAGACCATCTTCTAGTCTTAACGATCATTCATGAAACTTAGCTCATCTTTCAAGAAACCAATACTTTAAAATTTGAGATATAACCCTTCCTCATCTACCATGAATATCTTAGATGCTCATTCATATGTTTTACATGCCAAAAAGCACTAAAAAATCCTTCTCGAGTAGATAACTCTTCATTTTATGCACTTGAGAAACCTTGAAACACTTTTTCAAGCCTTTACTTGCAAACCATGACCTAAAACTTCATGCACATACTTAAAACAACTTGAATCACCTTTTTCAATAATCACCTACTCACTCATGTCAATGAAACTAATTCAAATACCTCATTTAACCACTATCTCTCTTTTGCTTTCTAGGCCTTGACCTACAAGTCTCATTAGGCCTTGAATCTGACCTTCTAGCCACCCTATAGACTTCACGTTGAAACTCTCTTATGTTCTAATTCCTTTTGTGTATGATTAAGCAACCTCATAAACTCACTCTTATTTAGAGATTTAATAGAGTATCTTTGAAGCTTATTATAGATCTTCAAATCTTGACTAAGGATATTAGTAGCATCTTCAAAGTTGCATACATAGATCTTTAGATTTTGCCTTCTAATCATATTCAAGGCCCTCAAAACCTCATGTACAAGCTCAAATGACCTCTTTCATTATCAAAAACTATCATTCTTTTAAGAATTATCATATTTGTATATTATTTAGAGCATCTTTCAAATTTCTTACACATATCTTCAAAACATGCAGTTTCTTCTTTAGAGCTCACTCATTTCATCATTCTACTACACATACCCTCTCACAAGGTCTAGACAAAACTTTGAAAGTTACTTGAGAAATTGACTTGTACTTACTTATTCTTCAAATAGTTCTCTCATCACCACTTTCATATAATAATAAAACTCATTATGTTGGCATAAGAACTCATCATACATATACCTCAAATCTTAATTGACCATGCACCTTCATAATAACCTTTGACATAAATGACATTAAATTTGACATTAATGAAAACACTTATTATAACTCAACAATCAATGATAATGCTCAATAATCTACTCTTTAATTAATGACAATGTTCAACAATATCAATACACTTGTATGTTGAATAAGAAACTCAATTTTCAATCCAAATGCCCTTGAAGGCTATCAAGGAGGAGATAGGACTTAAACTCCAAGTACCTTGACAAATGCACCAAATTCATATAGTGGAGTCATGTTCACTACCAAGTCATGTCGAATCATGCATAGGATTATTTTTGAGGTGTTTGAACCTCTCCCAGTAATGAAATTGAGTTTTGAGGCCAAAGAACCAAATTAGACATCTTTTAAGTTCAAAAAAGCTAAGTCTACCATCTAATGAGAAAATTCAGATACTCACACCATATTTCACACTTTTCATGGGAAGTTGAACCATTTTGAATAGGTGGGGGGGTCAATCAAGAAGGTTTTCCAAGTGGAATGAGGTCAATTGGTGATCTATTCTTTATGAATGATCGTTAAGACCCCAAACAAGTCTTAAACCCTCTTAAAACCCTAAAAGTGACCAAGAAAAACAAATTAACCTATAAAACACATTTAATGATACAATTTCCTCAAGAAACCTATTGGATGTTATTGATAACTCCAAGGATGTTCTACACATGAACTTCTTCCATACTTGCAGTTGTACGGACTCTCATAAGTGCCCTATTTACATGCTTTTTAGTGTTTTGTAGGTGTTATGAGAAAGGGAGAAATTATTGATAATTATTTGAGATAATTTGTGATTTTTCATAAATATTAAAGTCCAAAAATATTCATAGAATATTATTTAGGTGTTTAAGCAAGGCTCATTTTCCAAGATAATCTTAAATAGGCTCAAAATGAGACTAGGTGTCAAGGTCATTTCATGGTTTACAGCATACTTACATAGGGTATAAAGACCTCAAAATTGATTTTTAGGTTTGATATAGCCTATAAAAATTGAATCACATGATTTTGGGTGATTTCATATGTATGGGAGAAGTTTGGAGCAAGAAAATAGGGTCCTAAGCAAGGAGGCCTAATTGAAGAGAGAAAGGTAAAAAATAAACTTCCACTCAGAATTAGGAAATGAAAATTGGCATGGAACTATAATTACATAATGGGTCTTATAATAAGACCTTTTTTCTCATTATCATCTGTACAACTCCCTACATAAGGAGGTTTACATGTTTTTAGGGTTATAAGGAAAATAGGCCTAGTGAGGGCTTGAGGAGCAAAATGAGTTCTTGGGATTTGTTTCAAGAACCAAAATGGATTATCTTAGGAATAATAACATATTTTAAGATAATTAATGGAGATATTATGAATTTAATTATATTAACTTGAGTTTTAGGCCACTTGGACCAAGCTAGGCATGGAAAATGAAGAGTCTCAAGACACTTATGCACATGAATGATGAAATTTTAGATCAGAGAAGTTTATTAAGGCATGAAAGGTGTCTAATTAGTTTTATAATATCATTTCATGTTGAATTAATGATTTATAAGCCTATTTTTCACTCTTATTATTCAAAGAAGGGCAGTTTTCAAGAATCTAGTCAAGGTGTCAAGCTAATTTGTAACCTCTATGCCACATGGAGGGTTAGAGCATATTTATAAGTAAGACACATGGCCTTAGAAGTCTATTTGGATTGTCTCATAAATTTATTTATTATTTTAACTCAAATTATCACTTTTCAATCTTATTCTACTATGCCCCTCTCTCTCTCTCTTCATAATTCTCTATATAAGCAGTCACTTTTGGCTTTGTAATCCAATCCACATCTGGTATTGTGAAGCCCTGCTAGTTTCAGTACTATTTTTTCCTTTGAGATAAAATATTTAAAACTATTTTTGAGTTCTTAAATTCTTGTCTAAGTGTGTAAATTAATGCATAGTTGAATGACAATCTTTTATCTTTATGTTCATATTACTCTTTCATGTTTTGTGCAAGTAGTCTGCTCTCTAATAGGTCACATGAAGCGTAGTTAGTGTTATTTTATGTCTCTAAGTATAATGAAGAGTAATAGTGTATAAAATCATACCTCTTATTCATCCACCTTTGTAATGCATTGCATCTTACCTCTATTTTGAAATACTTATGTTAGAGAAACTTTTGATGTTGAAGTCAGGGTGATTCATAGTGTAAGTTCATGGTATTCTTGTGGATATTTACTTGGTGCATCACCTCATTAGGTTAATTTTATTTCATTTTATCTCTCTTTTTTAATTTCAATAAGTTAATAGCATAGGTGATGAGCTTTAAAAAACATATCAAGGTAGCTAGCCCTTCAATTTAGAAGATTACCCCTACTATAGATAACCCATAGGTCTAGGGGTAATCCCATTATTTCACTCAATTTGGAGTAGGCTTGAACTACATTTTAAAGGGTAAAAAATTGAGTGATAATAGTTATGGCATGTCCAATGGGACCTTTTTATCAAGAACTTCTTATCAAGGTGAATGTTGGTCTTGATAATATCATAGCTGAATAAATGTTTTCTTTCTCACCATTTAGTGACTCTATTGAAGGTATAACATCTAGTTGTAGACCAATTTATTATTTCTCAATTTTTTCATGTTTCATGGTCTTTAATAGGTTAGTTTTTAGTAGAGGTACTCATGATCCCAATCCACTCCCTCATCCTAAACTTCCTCTTAAATTTTAGTACCCTGAGCCTATCTTAACACTTGAAGAGCTTGAAAAATAAGAAAATTTTGAAAGTCATGAAAAGCAAGAGAGTGAAGAAGAGGTTGAAGGAAACATGGTTAGGCAACATACTTTCCCAACTTTCAATACTAAAAAAAACATAAACCTTTTTTCCTATGATGATATCCCTCCCAATTCCACCAATAATGTTCCTTCTTTCAATCAGGAAGGTCATATCACCTCAAGTGAGCATATTAGAGACATATCTAGCTTATGAAATTCATATAATATCACTAAGATTAATATATCAATCAGATTGATTACCATGTCTCTTTGGGGAAAATCCCTTGATTGGTATATAACCTTACTAGGAGGATGCATTACTACTTGGGATGAGTTTAGAGAGTTTTTGACTCAAATATTTGAAGATGAGAGTGATCATACATTATCGATCCATCAGTTGAATGTCATTCAAAGTGGACCTAAGGAATATATGCATGATTTCAATGAAAGGTTTCGAAGGACATGGAATAGGCTTCCACATATCATGAGACCCCCTGCAAGTTTTATTTTCCCAACCTATCTCAAGGCTATTAGGATTTATATAGCTGCCATGTTGTAGTCCATGGGAGGGTACACCTGGCCTATGTTTATGATATAGCTATTAGAGCTAATAATAGTTTGATTCAATCCAGTAAACACCATCCAAATATCTTAATTCCTATCTTGCCTAGCATTCCTACTAATCCTCCAAGCCTTGATCCATTTCCTTATCTAAATAATAAGCATAAATCTACTCCAAAGAAATCAAATGATGGCATTGATTGGCAAACAAAATATAAGACCTTAGAAGCTTCAATTACGAAACCAAATCAGCATATTAGAGCTCACCAAAACCCCTATTATTTCCCTCCACAAGCAAATATTTTTCCAACTTAGCATAATGGTCAAGAGAATGGATAAGTTCAACCTAATTTCAATAGGCCATCTAATGAATATTATCTAAATTTTTCTACTACCACAAGAGCCACGGTTTCAGTCCATAGTGACCTAGTTCAAGGAGAAGATTGGCCATATTTATTCAAGGCAGCCTCAAGGTTAGTTCATGAATGTTAATGGGGTGGAAGGTCATGCTTTTGTTTCTAAAGGAGGGACTACTCCTCACTTGACAATAGAAGATGAGAGCTTCATACAAGTAAAATCAATTGGAGAGCATAGTGATTCAAGAGTAAACTCTATGAGCTTCCAAGTGGAAGATATTTTTATCTTGAATCAAAGCACCTCAATTTTAACCAACACAATGTCAAAGAGGAGAGATTTGGCAGATGTTCAAGATGTGGATACAACTCCAAACAACCCTCCTTCAAGGCAATAAGGTATGAATGCAAATGTGGTAACCTCTACAAGTCATGTACCTCTTCAAAATTAGAACTTAGGAAAGGTAAGTAAACATTCATTTCCTCAAGCTCAAGGTACTTCATTGCCTCCAAATATTAGATAAAAGGTTAGTACCTCTCCTTTTAATATCATTGACTCTTTGAAGAATAAAAAAACAAGTATATCCCTTTGGTAAGTACTCCATGTACATGATCAAAAAGAGTTTACTCTAAGAGTAGTTGTCCTAACTCCATATCAGACCCCAACCATGAAATCATGTTGGTGTAGCCCTCAAAAATGCACATTCTCATATTATTTAACCTTCCACCAAGTCTAAAAATCCCCCACATTTATATCTTACCCTCATTATGGGAGATAAGTTGGTCCATAATTGTATTATGGATAGTGGGGCAAGAACTTCAATTATGCCTAAACTAGTTGCAAACATGGTGGGCTTGAAGTATGAACCATATAGAAAAGGAGTGTTGTAGCTTGATGGAATACCATCCAAGTCAATAGGGCTCATCAAAGGTTTGAAACTTTTCTTGCATGACTGCCCAAGTTTCTCAATTCTGTAAGACATATTAGTGGTAGATCTACTTGTACACTTTGCCATTTGCCTATCAAGGGACTTCACTACCAAGATAGGAGGGTATATTTTTGCTTATTGGTCCTTACTAGATTTTAGAATGAGGTATAGAGATAAGGTAACATAAGAACATAGTCATTATCCAAGTTTCACATTGAACCATATGTGGAAACTAGTTCTAATTTGAATTGTATTATCCATGAGCAAGAAGAGCATGTCATAGATGATGGAGCATCTTCCAAAATTTAAGGTATTTATGATCTCTTTATAGATGAATATAGTGTTGATACTTATGAGTGTGATCCATATGATTTCATTTAAGAGACAAGCCTTGTCACATACATCATTCATGATGAGGGTGATGAACATTCTAAGGTAAGTCTCAATGGTCCTCTTCAACAAGCTACAAAAGCTAACTATCTTCTTCACATAGATGATGATGATTTTAAAAGTGTAATAAAGCATGATAATGAGGAAGATGGTAAAATTATACCTACCCAAAATGAATAAATCCATGAGTGTGATGTCATGAATAAGAATATGATCTATGGCAGTAGTTCCATGCCATAGTTCAAGAATTTGAACAAATAAGTAAGGTAGTTCTCCCTCAAAAGAAAAAAGAACTTGATATTAGGTCATTGGTGTACCTAATGAGTATGAAGAGAAGTATCAAATCACTATCAAGCAAACTATAGTATTGAAGGAACTAAATCATACCAAGGCAAAAGTTTGTGTTGTTGAAGAGTAGTCTAAGCCTAAATCTGGTATTGAGTCACTTGCGAACATGTTTGACCAGAAAGAAGGAAAGTATGATGGCTCTAGATATCAATTACATCATGTTATAGATGAAGGTGAAGTTGAGATAAATCCCATGGCTCCCAATAAGAAAAATAACAAGCACCAAATGATCATGAAGGAGATCAAATAGGCTACATTATCAAGAAGACCTAAAGGAGAGTTAGAAGTACTATTCAATGGATTTTTAAGTGTTGTACTTGTAGCTAGCATAAGTCCTATGAGTGGTAAATCCTTTGATCGCCTTCACAAGAAAATTTTATTTAATAAACATCCATCATATGGTGACTTGTTCTCATAGAGTAGGTGTCACTCAATAAACATTCTTTTTTACCCTAGTTGAAGAAAGAGGAAGTGTTTCATCACCTCACACATGTTTTGAGGTCTATACATAGTAGGTTAGGTGTGTTTTTTAAGACTTTTGTGTGATTTTTCTCAAATGATTTTGATCATAGTGTGTGTTTTCTTATTGTTGTGTGTTTGGTGTCAGTTTTAAGTCCTTAGAAGGCATGTTAATTTCATATTTTAGCATAAGAGTGACTCCATTTTCCAATATAAGGACAAGGCTAATAGTTCATTATCATTGTAGGCATGCTACCCTTGTGAATCACTAAGAATGTTAACCAAATTTTGACCTCAAGTCAAAATTGGTCACCCCCTCTAGGTTTAAATTCACTAGGGTTGTCAAAATATTTTCATGTTATTATCATGGTCTTAAATGGTATTAGATAGTCCCATATGGTCATATTTGTCCTTGTCTAGCATTTTTTAAATTTTGCTCTTATGTTCACTTGTCTAGTTCTATGGGTCAATTATAAGGTATTAGAATTGTCAAACATGATCAAAGGTTTAGTATGGTCTAAAGTCATTATAAAATGTTATTGAGGTGTCATTAATATCAAAATATCATGCACTAACATTTTAATTGATTCTCATATGCAAAAAATGTCAATTTGTCTAACTTTTGGCCTATTTGGAAGAGTTAGACATACCACTCTAAGAAGTAAATGTTTTAAGAAGATTCCTAATGTTCCTAATGTCATAAATGGGTTAGAGAATGTTCTAGGATAGTTAGAGATTGATAATATTTTTAGTTCAATATCTAATCTAAGCAAAAGAACACTTTACAAACACTTGTATGGCCTTGAAAGATTAGTGTCCCTTGGGATCCGTCATATCATTTTATAGCTTTGGACCAAGTTTCAAGTTGAACTAATACTTTAGACACTCTTTCTCCTCCATCATTGCCTTCAGAAGCTCAAGAAGGCTAATTTGAACTGAATGGTACATACAGGAGAGAGAGTTATGAGGTTAAACTTTATCCATTGTTGTTATCATGTTGTTTTCATTGATGTCAAAAGGGTACATCGTACAATGGTAATTGATGTCAAAGATATATTGAGCATGGTAGTACCTTGTTGAGAGTGTGTTCTCAGTTGGTAGCATGATGTTGTAAAAGGTGATGAGTGATCAATATTGATATGAATTTTATAATCATGGAAGGTACAAATCATGAAAGGGTAATCCATGTAAAATAATCATAGTGAAATAAATAAACAAAGGTGACTAAGCTTAGTTGACAGTATGTGATGAGACAAGATGCATTGAGAAGAGTGTGGTCAAGAGAGAATTTGAAAGCAAGAGAGAATTTTAAGGAAACTAATGTATTTTGGTTGCATGAGAGTTGATATTGATTTCAAGGATGATGTCAAAGGTGTTCAGGTGTATGGAAGAGAGATGTCAAGTCATATGAAGCTTAGTCATGTGGTTTTAGGTCTGTATGATGTTGTGAAAGATTATTGTGATCAAAAATAGAATAGTGTAGTGATATGAGTAAGGTGTCATGTATTATATCTGCTTGGTTGATGTTTTTTGAGGTCATAACATGGAAAGAATAGGTCAAGGCATCAAGTGCTTACATAGCCTAAGCATAGTCATGGCATGAAGAGACCTTATGATAAGGTATGAGCATGAAGTCTTGATAAGATGAGTGAACATAGGCATGAATGTATGTTTTATGTTGCTTGATCATGTATGTGAGGCATTGGATAACTCATGAGATTTTTAGGGTGAGCCTATAGGGGTAGGACCTTCAAACCAAGTTTGCACTTAGACCACTCCTAAACCCTACCTAGCCTAATGAGGTATCATGATATTTTTTCAAGGCATGTGAAGGATGTATGGAAGTGTTTAAGCATGAAATGTTTCTTTAGTATGTGATTGAGGTGGATATTTCATATAAAGAGGCATGAAGGTTAGTTTTAAGGTCTAATGTGATTTGTAAGTCAAGGTCTATAGAGAAAAGAGAGAGAGGGTGGCCTAATGAAGGTTCATGATCATATTTAAAGGTGTTTAAGCTCATATTATCATTATAATAGGTGATGTATGTTGTATCAAGTTTTTTCATGTAGTTTGAGGTCATAATTTGAAGGACAAGGCATGAAAATTTGTTTGGAGGTCTCTTGAGTGCTCAGAATGAAAGGTTCTCAACCTAAGAAGGATTTTCTTGTGCTCATTAGCTTATAAAAAAAATTCATGGGAATATAATAAGTTTTTGGTATATTTGGAAGGGTCCTAGATCAAAATTATAGGCATTAGTTTTTGGATTGAGAGGTTATGCTTTTGAACGATCATTAAGAGTGGAAACAGGTTTAAACCCTCTTAGAACCCTATTAAGGACCCAATATTGAATATGTTGATCAAAAGTGACCAGAATTGATCATTATTCTTAGGTAATATGTTATATATTTTAGTTTATTCTTCCAATTACATCCAATTGGTATTGATTTAGAGAGAAGAGAGAGAAAATGTTGAGTTATAGGCTTATTTCTGAACAAGTTATTATAGAAGTCAAAAGTTGCATTGAAATTAATAAGAAAATAGATGGAGGAATAATGTAGAGACTCATGTTTTATGTCCATGAAGGTTTATATATATGTTATATTCCTCAATATTTCTAAACCAGTCATCCAAGTTGGCCAGTTGTTAACAGGTCTAATGATGCAAATAGTGAAAAACCCAGGTAGTAGTGAGAAGATGAAGAGGATTGTGTTTGCATGATAGAATAATGAAAAAAAGTACATGGATATTTTTTTTAGGAATTTTAATACATTTATATAATTATAAGTTTTTTAGGTCATGTGTGTGGTGAAAAAATTGCTCAAAAGTTGACCTATCTAGTTCAGATAAGATAGTGAGATATAAGGCCATGAAATTGGTCTACAAGACCAATATTTTCCATTTGAAAATATGATCCTTATATATAATAATGGTATAATTATCTCATATTATAATTTACATGCATCATAATCCATTTAATTTGTCTTTATAGGTGTTATATATCTAAGTCACCATGACTATGTTTTGAGGAAAACTAGCAGTTTTGAGTGAGTACATTGCAAAGGTGTTTTTGAAGTCTTATCTTTTGAATAGAAGTGTATAATGAAATTATTGATTACCATGAGGTCCTTTATAATATATTTATATAATTTTTTATCATATTTTAGTTTCCTAAGTGATTTTGAGCTTCAATATTGAAAGGCATATTTTTGGTGTACACAGGCCTAATAGGATCGAGTACTAATGAGGGGTTTCAAGTAGTGATTTGTTTTAAAATGTCTTATTGAGCCTAGAGTAAATTATTTTGGGTATATTTTATTTTTATATTATATTTTCCTACCATTTTTTTAGTTTTAAAGTGTTCCAATGGATCAAATGGTAACATGTTACTAGACAGACCTAATGCAATTAGGTCTCCATGAGTCCTAATGGAGAAATAAGGGATAACTAAGTTTTGGATGACCAAGATGGATCAAAATTATGATTGAATCATGTTAAAATGATGTTATAAGACATATTATATTTATAAATTAATATTTTTATGGTTTTTGGCTGACTAAGTGGTATATGAACAAGGAATGGTATATATATGTAGACACCGCAAACGTGTCTGCACCTTGGTTCTCCCCCCTTGTCTGCCTCAAACCCCTATCCTAGCCCTTGGCCTTAGTCCCCTCCATTCATTTGATTAAAATAACTTAAATATTTTAATTAAAGTGGCCCCCTTTCCACCTCACCCTTGCCACCTTGGATCCTCCCTTGAATCCCTCCACCTTCCCCCTAGCATTTATTATGCCAAATCTCCTCATTATCTTCCCCCCCACGCTCATTTAAGCATCCTCGTGACCGTTCTTCCCACAACCCCTCGCCCGGCGGCGTGCAAGAATGCGTAGAGGCTATTTTTAGCCTCTGTCCCCATTCTGCCACCGCCGACGTCGGCGACCCTTCGGCCGACGTCGGCAAAATTGCCGGCGTCGGCAGCCTTCATTACCCCTTTCTACATCCGTTGCAGCCCCTGGACCCTAGAGCTCACAAACTGATTTCTCTTGGTGTTTTGGCATTCGTTTCTGCTCCTCTTCACTTCTCTGACTCTCTCCCTCAGGTACATAGCAAGCTTCTGCAAGTAAACAATAGGGATTCTTCATCAGCAACAGTCTTCACATCCAGCAACACCAGCAGCAAGATCAACACTTTCTTCAGCAGGGCACAGGTATGTTGTACTCTGTTTGTTTTCTTTATGCTTTCTAGTCATTTCTAAACTAGATTTAGCACTTCTTTCCCTCAGTTCTGACTGTCACCCAGACCCGGATTCCTATCTCCCTGATTGGCTTCCTCTATCTCTCTGTCCCTTTCTGTCCATTTGACTCTCCTGTATCTCTGCACAGACCCCCTGACTGCCTCAAATCAGACTCAAACCCATCCACAGACCATCTTTAAACAGACCACAGACCAAACCCGGACCATCCACAGACCAAGCCCTGACCAGAACCTGACCAGACCCGTCTAGAGGCCATTGCCCCGACCGACGCCGGTCATTACCCCGACCGACGACGGCAACATAGCCGACGTCGGCAGACCCGACAACCGACACCGGTAGAGACCACCGACGCCGGCGACTGCAACCAGGCCGATAGCTTCTTCCAGGTAAGCCTTTGCTTCCTTTTCTCTTTCAGTTTGCTATCATTTTAGTCTATTTTAGCATTCTGTCTTTTTACCAATCATTTATCTTTTATCAAAATAGTGGGTTGACCTCCCTTAAGGAAGTTCTCATACTTCTGGGAACAGGCTTTCGCTTGGCAACCCACCGCCTATCCATCTAACATTTTCTTGTCCAAGTTTCTTCTTTGCAGGTGTCATTCCTCCACATCCAAAGAGGAGTACTCACAGCGTCTAGATTTACGGTGTGCAGTCTACATCCAGGTACTTCCCATGCCTTGTCCATTTATCTCTTTAGTTTCTTCTCTCTCTTTATAATCTGAAAAGCGAATTAGCGATAGAAACATTTCTGGCACGCCCGGTGGGACCCTAGGTTCCTCCTGGGTTCCTTTTTCTTCTTCATTCATTTAGGAGCATTAGGTTCTTACCTTTTCTCTTCCTTCTTTTCTTCTCAATGACACTATAAGCAGGACTAAAACGAATCTTTCTTCCTTGCATTTCTAGACTAGTCTAAACATCATACTCTCAACCCTTTCTCAAACTTGTCTTCATAACAAACATCACATTTCGACTTGGGCATTAAAACGTATTGCACTTTCTTTTCTGCTTGTGCTTGCATTAGTCCACATCTAGTAACTTAAATCCGCATATTGAATAAATCGTAGACACTTGATGTTACACTACCGAACCACATGCACTAAAACGAACATAAAACTTACCTGAGACAAGGCCCGACTGGGATTTCATCCCCCAGCGGATACCTTACCCATCCCGGTGACCCTACTTGGATTTCATCACCAAGGGGGAAGCCCACTCCGTTCTCTGGCGGAGGATAAACTCTAGGCGAGGTATATCTTGGCTAAGCGAGACCAGCTAACCACTGGAATCGTGAAGTGAGGGGAGCTTGCTCCTTAGCACCAGGCCACGTACCAGACCCTAACACAGATTTTTGAGCACCTAAAACAAGACCTGAAACCAGCTTTAGACCGCCTTCTTCTAGGACCCTTCTTACAGCCAATCTCCCCAAACATTCATCTAAGGCATAAGCCACAGTTTCTAAGGTTAATTCCTAGGATTTATCGCTTAGGCTTGTCTGTCTCTCTCTGTTCCTCTCTTCTCATCTGTTTGTTTGAGTGAGTGAGGACGCTTTCTTCATTGTTTTTCCAAAGAATCTTAAAATCTTTTGTTCTCTGGAAGACACAGTCACCGGCATCGGTTCTTCCACTGACGTCGGCTTTCCCTTGTCACCGGCATCGGTTCTGCCACCGACGTCGGCTTCCTCTATTACTGGCATCAGTTATTTGACCGATGTCAGCCACATTTTTTACCGACATCAGTTTTTCAACCGACGTCGGTCTCTGTCACTGTCCTTTTTTTCAAAACCAGCAGCCTAAAACCTGTCCCTTCTCTGTCAAAAACCACATTTTGGTTTCCTGAGACTGCAAGAACACAGTTTCTGGAACTAGGACTCTCTTCTTAACCACTTTAGCCAACAACCGCTTCCGTCTACCTCGTCCCTAACCAGTCCTATCATGGAGTTCCACTCAGAGACTGAAAGAACTCTTACAGGACCGACCCTGACCCTGACCCCGACTCAAATTCCCATCATCACTGAAGGGGACCAAGATTTTGAGAGATTCTTGGACCTCAATACCGCAGCCCTCCAAAACTATCTCGCGAGAAACCTAATGCGAGACCTTTCGGGTGACGTGGCGACGACATCCACGCCATTCGCCACCCAACCCTTTATGACTCAGCCTTTCGCCTCAACTATTAACCCAACCATGGCCAATACGCAAAGTTTGGCCTCCCCGTCTATTTTTAGACCGACCTCCATCAGGGTTCCATTACCCCCTCAACCACCTGCAATTCAACCAAGTTCTACATCATATCAGAACTTGATTGTCTCAACCCCTAATACTCTTGCGCCCACAAATGTAGGAGTGCCAACCTATCTTTCTACCAGTGTCGCCATTCAACCACCTTTGGCGGTGCCCAGTCAACTTATACCTTCAACCTTCATAACACAACCACCTCTAGCCTCCACTTCCGCCCCTGCGACTAGTCATCCGTACATTGTACAACTGACTATGTCGCACGCCTCCTCTAGCCTCTTCCAAGCGCCTTACAACTTAGGGGGTGCTCAACCCACCAATCTGTCAGCAGATCTTATCAAGATGCTGATGGATAAAATGTCCAGTCTCGAAGCCTCCATTTCTGGTTCAAGCAATACTTTGTCATATGAGCAAATTTGCAACGAGCCCATCCATCCTTCCGTCCCTATTCGACCATACCCTAACCATTGGGAGCTTCCTAAATTCACTCGCTTTTAGAGTAAGGAAGACCCACAACAACATTTACGGGCATTTAGACATGCCTGTTATCTTATTGCCCATGATGATGCGTTGCTTTTACGCACGTTCCCTATGTCACTTTCTGGCCCAGCCCTTGACTGGTATAGTTCTCTCGCCAGACACTCTGTCTTTTCATTCATCCAACTCGCCTAGCTATTTCTTGACCATTTCTCGATCAACATCACCAAACAAGTCTCAATCACAGACCTTTACTCCATCAGGCAACTTGACGACGAATCTGTAGTCGACTTTGTCGCTCGTTGGAGAGGTCTGATCAACCAGCTCTCCTTCTCTTTGCCTCAACCCGAGCTCATTGAGCTCTTTTCTCGAGCATGTGCCAGACACATCTCTTCTACCTTGCGGATTCAGACATTTTGCACTTTTGACGAAGCTTTCATCATGGCTCGAAAGCTCGAACTCCGCACCCTTGAAGAAGATAAGGTCAAATTGCGTCATACCAACGCTAAAACCAATGGCCATTCTTCTTCCAGACCTTCTTCTTCTGCCAATCCCGAATCTAAAGGAGTGGCCAACACTGTGGTCATTAGATCACCATCATCGACGTCAACTGATTATTCTCAAACTTCAACATCTCCAAGTATCACCAAAAAATTCCAACAATGGTACATTCAGCATTCTTACACTCCACTTGGAGAACCATACGCTTCCGTTTTGGAAAAACTACTCAAGCAGGGGGCCCTCAATCTCCCTCCAATCCGACCACCTCAATTTGACCCTTCAAAAGCCATCCCTACATGGTATAGGGAGGCCGACTTTTGTCCCTTTCATCGCGTCCAAGGCCATGACATCGACAACTGCCGAACCTTCAAAAACATCGTCCAAGACATGATCGACAAGGGGGATATTATTTTAGATAACCCGAACGCCCCACCTAACCAACATATCGACATCTTCAAACACCCTTTTCCCAATCATCCGCCTACTCAAAACAACGTCTAGACTTCGACCAATGACCCTCAAGACCATGACATTCACACGATTAGCACTATCTTGCCTCTTGTCCTTGACCAACCTCTTCCATTAAAGGATGAAGAACTTTCTTCTCCTACTAGTCCTCCATCTACCTCTCTTGTATTGGAAGACGCTTTGACCACATCAACACCATTAAGCCCTCCCCCATCCGAAGACCCTACCTTGCCTACTCCTCAACTACAAGTAAAAGGCACGATCATCCATGCCCTCTGCCCACTCGAGGAGCCGCCCTCTCTTATTTCTTCTCCACCAAGAGAAGAACCAGTCTCTCCACCCATTTCAACCGAGGAAGACCCAGTCACGGTTTCCTCCTGCCCTTTGCCTGAGATTGCTATATCTCACGCACCTCCATCCACATCCAAACCCAAACCCATATCTAACCTCACCTCGCACAACGGTGGCCCTCGACCCAAACACACGAAAGCTACTAGACCTCACCGGAGAACTCCTCCCCCACCTTCGTCATTACCTTCAATCTTGGGCCTGCATCCGTCCACTTTAATAGGAGTGCTTCCCACTCCCATCCTTCACAGAGGCAAGTCGCCTCTATTACTCCCTCATCCCATCAGACATACATCTCATCCAAACCCTCGACCTATGCCTCCCTCGCCTCCCAAACCAACGTCACCAACCCTCACTGCAATAAAACATTCCGACCCGTTAGCAGGTTCATATGCCTTGCTCTTACGGCGATTATTGCAGTCCTCTCATATCGACCTCCCGCCTCTTAGACAATATCAATCTCTCGGACCTAAACCACCATGGTTCGATGACACTTGCATTTGTGCGTATCATCGCACGCCTGGACACGACACGGAGCATTGTCATGCCCTCAAGGTCACCATTCGCCAATGTTTGGAGAATGACACCTCCCTTTTCAACCACATTATCAACAAACCTTCAACACCGCCTCACCCATCACCTCTCAGATCAAGACCCTCTTGGTTCGACAACTCTACATTCTACCACTATCATCACACTCCGAGACATGACACTGAGCGTTGTTGCACTCTTAAAGCTGTCATTCGTCAACACCGGAAAAAGGATTCCCTTCTCATCAAGGATCCTCTTGACTGCCTCTTCTACAAAACATCAACCCCGACTCATGCCTCTCCAACCTCATCACCTAAATCGGGATCTCCACGCTGGAATATGGTCCCTTTGCCACCTTTGACCCCCTTATTCGACATTAATACTGTCCATCTGACCACTAAACCTCAACCGACCTTAACCAATCTTTCAAACATTCTCCCTACCCGCTGGGGGAATCCATCCTTCCTCCAAACCTCGACCAACTTTTCAACCCAGTCTCTATCACATATCAATCACTCATTTAATCTTAAATCTTGACCAAGTGTCCACCAACCCAACCCCCGACCAATTATTCAACTAGTCTCAACCAAACTTCAACCAAATATCAATCAACCAGACCTCTCGACCAAACATTCAACCTTTTTCAACCAACCAACGACAATGTCAACCAACTTCACATCCATCAATCAGCACGTGACCAATATGGAGTGAAGTAAACGAGGCAAATTCACCCCCAATTGGCTTGGACCTTTTATCATCACGCATAAGTATGGGTCAGGGACTTATCATTTGTCTTCCCTCGACGGATGGCCAGAACCTGAGCCTCTTAATGCGTTGCATCTTCGACCATTCTTCTGTTAGTCGAGTACTCACCTACTTGACACGTAACTTGAGCTCGTCCCCTGAGCAATCCTTGTCCTCTTAATCCTCGTCCCTTTCAACCCTATTCCCCTTTAACAAGTCCTCTACGACCCTTTTATGATGCATGGATGCTTTGTCCTAATAAAAGGGGAGTCCTTGAGCTTCTACAGCCTTGTCCGTGACTCTAATCAAAAAATCAAAAAATCAAAATCAAGATGTCAAAACATATCCATGGTCACCAAATCAAATCAAAAAGACAGACTGCTCCCTCGAAGGACAGCTGTACTATCATTGCTGTATTACTAGACTGATCCCTTGAAGGACAGCTAGGCCAACTTATCAAACATTATTAAGCAAAAATATAGACCACTCCCTCGAAGGATGGCTATGACTAAATCTGGCAATAAACAGCAACTTTTTTTAGAAGCTTCCCGCATTGATCAGCTTCACAACATGACCACTACATTAAAATACATCTCTATGTAGGCTTCTCACATTGATCAGTCTGCGCAAAAAAAAAAAAAAAAAAAAAAAAAAAAACGGGTCATGGACTTGGCTTGTAGTTGTCTCAGGGTCTCCTATAAAAAGGGGCAAGGTTATTCCTGCTCTTAAACTAGGTTACCCTATCCTCCTCCTATCACCTGCTCAAGGGACTTCGAGCTCACTTTAATGTCAAAGTGATTCGATTACCGCCCTAACACCATACTGGTCGACGACGTAATGCATGAACGGGGTTTTGGTTCTAATAACCCCTATCTATGCTTCCTTTCTGGTCCTTGTCAATGAAAGAGCAATTTGCCTTTCACCTTTTCTCTACACTTTGGTCATATTTAACCACATCAATTGTCGACTCATCTCAAACCCAGCTATTTTCACCATTTTCAGCTGACATCATCCTAGACCATTTCACATAGTTTCTATGGACACCAATACACATGGAAACTACCGACCAGACCCAATTTATGTTAAGCATAAACCAATACTTGCTGAAGCATAAATAGACTTCCATTCATTTTTAGCATGCATCCATCACGACTATGGAAACTTGCTAGAGATGAAAGCCTCTTGACCCCTGTGACATCAGTAGCATCATCATCTCATCATTTCGACACATGACCAAACTCATCATCGACCATTTTGACCCTCGCAGTCCAAACTACATTGGTCTGAGGCCCTATGACCAGGGCTATGTAGGTAGCACTCAGATAATACATCCTCTGAGGTTAGCTCAACCACCCCCATTTGTTCGTCTCTTTGATGGACAAACCTTCCCTCCGTCAACTTTGACCAAGACCTTTGACCAAGACCTTTGACCAAGACCAATCATTTTCTTTGACCAAGACCAATCATTCTCTTTGACCCTTCCTCCCTTTTAGGGAGAACTACATTGGCCTGAGGCCCTATCACAAGGGCTATGTAGGCAGCACTCAGATCACATGATGTTTTCTGAGGTTAGCTTAGCCACATCCTTTCGTCCATCCATCCTCTTGACCAATGACCATTGGAGATCATGCGTATCTCCTTCGACCTTCGACTACTTCCAAGCCAATGTTGCCTTGGTTGTTTTTGCATGTGTGCTACCTCACGACTGGTTAGCAGAATTGTGCGCAAACCTTTTTGACCCTTCGCAAGTATAGGATCGCAAGCCGGTTGATCCCTACTACTTGTGGTTTTTTTGTGTTTTCTGGGAGCACTTCCTGAGCCTGGGATACCTGGAACACGATGACCATTTGGAGCTTCAGCTTAGATTGAGTGACCCGATCAGTAGATGACTAAATGTTGGGGCCTGATTACTTCAATTTTGGCACTCCTTGACCCTCGACATGCGACAATTTGACCTACCTGTCTCGTGACGTGGTATACGCGCAATCACGACTTTTACAGCATTTTCACTCACTTCTCATCTTTCTCATCCACCTTTTGTCAAATCAGCACCCGATTCCAGGTTCCTTCCCTCGACTCCTGCTTTGAGGGGGAATACCTCATTCATACTTCGGGGCAATCCACATCATCCTTCACCTGGGGCAACCACTCCCTATTTTTGTCTTGCAGTTCGTCTAAAACAACCAACAAGACAAAAAGGGGCAAATGTAGACACCGCAAACGTGTCTGCACCTTGGTTCTCCCCCCTTGTCCGCCTCAAACCCCTATCCTAGCCCTTGGCCTTAGTCCCCTCCATTCATTTGATTAAAATAACTTAAATATTTTAATTAAAGTGGCCCCCTTTCCACCTCACCCTTGCCACCTTGGATCCTCCCTTGAATCCCTCCACCTTCCCCTTAGCATTTATTATGCCAAATCTCCTCATTATCTTCCCCCCCACGCTCATTTAAGCATCCTCGTGACCGTTCTTCCCACAACCCCTCGCCCGGCGGCGTGCAAGAATGCGCAGAGGCTATTTTTAGCCTCTGTCCCCATTCTGCCACCGCCGATGTCGGCAACCCTTCGGCCGACGTCGGCAAAACTACCGGCGTCGGCAGCCTTCATTACCCCTTTCTGCATCCGTTGCAGCCCCTGGACCCTGGAGCTCGCAAACTGATTTCTCTTGGTGTTTTGGCATTCATTTCTGCTCCTCTTCACTTCTCTGACTCTCTCCCTCAGGTACACAGCAAGCTTCTACAAGTGAACAACAGGGATTCTTCATCAGCAACAGTCTTCACATCTGGCAACACCAGCAGCAAGATCAACACTTTCTTCAGTAGGGCACAGGTATGTTGTACTCTGTTTGTTTTCTTTATGCTTTCTAGTCATTTCTAAACTAGATTTAGCACTTCTTTCCCTCAGTTCTGACTGTCACCCAGACCCAGATTCCTATCTCCCTGATTGGCTTCCTCTATCTCTCTATCCCTTTCTGTCCATTTGACTCTCCTGTATCTCTGCACAGACCCCCTGACTGCCTCAAATCAGACTCAAACCCGTCCACAGACCATCTTTAAACAGACCACAGACCAAACCCAGACCATCCACAGACCAAGCCCTGACCAGAACCTGACCAGACCCGTCTAGAGGCCATTGCCCCGACCGACGCCGGTCATTACCCCGACCGACGACGGAAACATAGCCGACGTCGGCAGACCCGACAACCGACGCCGGTAGAGACCACCGACGCCGGCGACTGCAACCAGGCCGACAGCTTCTTCTAGGTAAGCCTTTGCTTCCTTTTCTCTTTCAGTTTGCTATCATTTCAGTCTATTTTAGCATTCTATCTTTTTACCAGTCATTTATCTTTTATCAAAATAGTGGGTTGACCTCCCTTAAGGAAGTTCTCATACTTCTGGGAACAGGCTTTTGCTTGGCAACCCACCGCCTATCCATCTAACATTTTCTTGTCCAAGTTTCTTCTTTGCAGGTGTCATTCCTCCACAGCCAAAGAGGAGTACTCACAGCGTCTGGATTTACGGTGCGCAGTCTACATCCAGGTACTTCCCATGCCTTGTCCATTTATCTCTTTAGTTTCTTCTCTCTCTTTATAATCTGAAAAGCGAATTAGCGATAGAAACAATATACAAGGTAGTTTTAGACTTATTGGTGTAAGCAGAATGTATGCAAATGAAATAGCATATTTTTTAGTAGAATGAGGTATTTTAGACCATAAAAATATTTTATATGATATTTAAATAATATTTTATATTGTGTATTTATATTAATATCAAGGTCATATGACCTAATCAGTCTTGAAGAGACCTAGTTGAGTGAAGAAGCCTAAAAGGAAGTTTGAGAGAGATAAAAGTGTGAAGATATAAAGAATGTGATCATTTATTTTATGATAAACAAGTGTTTGAAAGGTGTTAAAATAAATTAGGTTTTTTATTTTTTTATTATTCATCTATGGGGTTTATTCCTCCTTACAAGTGAGTGTGTGTTAAAGCCTAGTCAAGTGGGTGCTTGGCTAATTGGGGTGTTGCCTCACTAAAATTGGTTTTTGTCTTATAAGACTATATTCCATTTTTATAGATCATTTTATTTTATTCCCCTTTATTTTTTCTCACATATATGATGTGTTCTTGTGTTTCAAGATTATGTGGATAGTTGTTTATGCATGCTAGATCTATATGTGTGTGTGAATGGTTCATGATTGCTTAAGTGTAATTGAAAGAAAGGTTTTTGAAGACTAATTCACCACCATAAATCTTAGTCATTATTATTCAAAAAAATATTATGGGTCTTATTAATCTTGAAATTAGTGGCATCAGTTTGTAGATTGGTGGCCTTTTCTTTATGAATAATCGCTAAGAGTGGCAATAAATCACTATGGCCTATCCATCTGAGATGGGTTTGTTCTTGCATATTTTTTTCCACTTAAAAATTTGATGAAGAATAATGGTTTTTATGGATGATTTTATATGTCAATTATATTATTTTCATGATAGTTTCATCATCCAATCCATCTCCATGAAGTGTCTTCACTTGGAGGAAAAGTGTCTTGATCAACAAGCTATTTTAGTGAATCATGTTGCAAGTTATGTTTTATCTTCATGATGGTTACTCTAAAAGTTTTATAATTATTCACCACTCATCAAATATCCCTCAATTTCATGGAGTTCATGTGTTTTTATTTGATATGTATCTCTTGTCCATATTCTTCAAGTGTGATGCTCTTTTGAAATAGAGCTTGTGTTTAAATATTCTACTACATGTTTGATAGTCATTTTGGCTCAAGTACTAGTAATATCATAGTATAAGGTTATAATATGATATTTTACTACTTAAAGTATAGAAATATTAACATAATATTCCAAATGCACACCTTCTAATGATAAGTCACAATTGTCTCTTATATATAAAAGCCTATATAGACTATAGAAGTACATGGGAGATGCTCAAAGTCATGGACAAACTTGATATATATATATATATATATATATATATATATATATATATATATATATATATATATATATATTCATGCTTTCATTTAGTCTTGACAGCCCTAATACCATCATCAAAGGATTTAAATTGACTAGATGCTCTAATTTTCAATACACAGACCCTGCATATAAGATGACTATAGCTACATGTCTATATGGACTATAAGGTGAGTTGAAGATGAACATGATACTTGGTTAGAATCTTTGTGAGCCCTTGAAGGATTAAAAATAAGGTGAGTAGTGGTTTTATAGGTTTTAATAGTTCAATAAATCAAGAGGTAATTTCTTGTATCCCTAAACAATCAAGTAGAGACCCACAGGCCCTAGGCCTATAGGTCCTCTTTGTGAATCAAAATTTCAATTGATCTCCAATGAGTTAGTCCCAAATAGGAGACTTTAATTCATTAAATATAGATGAATATATATTATAAACATTTAAAATCATCTAGGTCACTTACAAGTTAGAGAAGGGTTTGCCTAAACTAAGATGCCTAAGATAACACCTACAACCAAACCTAATGGATAAAAATAGAGGATGAATAGACTTTTAGAGTTTTAGTTTTGTGATAAAGTAGAATGGATTATAAAAAAAAATCCTGAGTTTTATATTCCTCTTGAGATATTAAGGTATGAACTAAACCTAATTTGAATCATTATACAGATAACTTTCATCACCTACATGCCTATTTAGAGGATCAGTTCATTTTCAAGATGAAGACAAGAGTATAGTAGTGTTTTAAATATGCTTAGGGTCTAATCAAGAATTAAATAAATTTCATGAACCATTGGGAAGTTGGTATGTGGAAGTAATTTCCTAAGCACATAAAATGCAATCAAGTATCCTAATAGGCACCTACATGTGGCTAATGAAGTAAACTAGTCTCAAGCCTAAAGGGAAGGGTAGATATTTTTTATAAAATATGAGTTCTACCTCAGTTATAAAAAAATATCAAAAATCTATATAATATCCAAAGGAATCATGATGATATTTTTCAAGTCTGAATTTTAAGACTTATACAAACAATTAAAAGATAAACTATAAGTCTGCCTACTTACAAGTGTTTTTTGCTTGATTTGACAAGAACATGTCCTATAGAGGTATAAAATAATGAATAATATTTTATTAATGGTTTCATAGTGAAAATAAAAACTCATTAAAACCCTTTACTTAATATCAAGGGTACATATAGTCAAATATATATTCTAGACCTAATGAGTTTAAGCCTACACACAGACCTACTTGTCTGATTAAGTGAAGGTTTTGTGCCTAGTATGAAAAGAAAAATTTAAGGGAGAAAATCCATTTGAAAATGGTTTTAAAATGAAATTAACATTAATTTAACCCTTAGACTCTATTAATAAAGATGTAATGTTGGTGAAACTCTGTCAAACCCCATGTAGGCCTAATTCTCACACAGGCAGAACCAACTAGTCAAAGAAAAATCAAGTTTTGAAGGCTTTATAGGCATGATCACACTTTGAGAATTGGTATATAGGATGGTCATAAGTTTAAAAAGATATTAATTATCACTTAAATTCCATACTAATAGCATACATACCCACTATTTAATCTTAGACCTTTCCCACTCCATTTACAAGGGGCACTCTTGAGACCAAGGACTCTGTTTAGACCTAAAACATATGATGAGCATGTTATATCCCATGGAGGGACATTAATTAATTACATATACATATAAAATGTCTCAATACACTTATATGTTTCATTAAAAACTCAGTCTTCAATCCAAATGCCCTTGAATACTAATGAGGAGATATGCCTTAAACCCCAAGTACCCTAACCAGTGCACCAAATGTATACAATGGAGTAATAGTCACTACCAAGTCATTTAGAATCATGGGGAATATTTTTTTTGAGTTTTTTGAACCTCTCCCAGTACTTAAATTGAGTTTTGATTCCAAAGAACCAAATTAGACCTCTCTTGAGTTAAAGAAAGCTAAGTTTGCCACCTAAAGAACAACTTCACATACTCACACTGTCTCTCACACTTTAAATTGGAAGCTGAGACATTTAGAATAGGTTTTGGGGCTAGTCAAGAATTTTTTACAAGTGGAATGAGGTCAATTGGTGATCTTTTCTTTATGAATGATAATTAAGACCCCAAATAGGTCTTAAACCCTTTTAAAACCCTAATAGTGACTAGGAAAAACAACTTGACCTCGAAAGCACATATAATTCCATATTTTTCTCTTAAAACCTATTATATGTTATTTAGGACTCCAAGGAGGTTATCTAAATGAGCTTATTTTAAACTTTTAGTTGTACAAACTATCATAAATGCCCTATTTTTCAAGTTTTTTGGTGTTATGTAGGTGTTCTAAGAAAGGAATAACTTCCAAATAAATAGATGAGATCATTTGGGATGTTCCATAATTATTGAAGTCCAAAAATTTTCACAGTAGATTCTATAAGTGGTCAAACAAGGCTCACTTTCTAAGGCAGTCTCAAACAAGCTCAAAATAAGACTAGGTGACAAGGTCATTTCAATTTTTACATACTTCCATAGGGTCTCAAGACCTTAAAATTTTAATAGGGGTGATATCCTATGAAAATTTAATCACATTATTTTGGGTGATTTCACATGTGTGTGAGAATTTTAGAGTAAGAAAATAAGGTCATAGGTAAGGAGGCCTAATTAAAGAGAGAAAAATTCAAAAAAAAATAGACTTCCACTCAGATTCAAGACATGAAACTTGAAATGGAGATGTAAGACCATAATGTTTTCTATAATATTCCCTTGATTTATCATTATCATCTGTACAAATCCCTACACAAGGAGGTTTATAGGTTTTAGGGCTACAAGGAAAATAGGCCTAGTGAGGGCTTAAGGAGAAAAATATTAGGAGTTGTTCCAGGAACCAAAATAGTTTATCTAAAGCTTGATAACATATTTTAATACCTTTTATGGAGATAATATGACTTTAAGAAGATGAACTTGAGTTTTAGGCCACTTAGACCAAGCTAGGCATGGGAAATGAAGAGTCTCAAGACACCTGTGCACATGAATGATAAAATGTCAGATCATAAGAGTTTATTAAGGCATGGAAGGTGTCAAATTATTTGTTTAATATCATTTCATTGATAATTAATTATGGATAATCCCATTTTTCACCATTATTATGCAAAGAAGGGTAGTTTTCAAGAAGCTAGTCAAGGTGTCAAGCCAATTTGTAACCCCTATGCCACATGGAGGGTTAGAGCATATTTAGAAGTGATACACATGGCCTTAGAAGTTTGTATGGATTTTCTCATAACTCCCTTTATTTTTTAACTCACATGGACACTTTTCAATCTTCTTCTACTACGCCCCTCTCTCTATTCACAATTCTCTATATAAGCAGCCACTTTTGGCTTTGTAATCCAATCCACATCTAGTATGTTGAAGCCTTGATAGAATGAGTATTTTTTTACCTTAGAAATAAAATATTTAAAACTAGTTTTGATTTCTTAACTTCTTTTATAAGTTTTTTAAGTAGTGCATAGTTGAATGACAAGTGATAATCTTATATCTTTGTGTTCATCTTACTCTTTCATGTTTTGTGCAAGTATTCTACTCTCTAATAGGTCACATGAAGTGTAGTTAGTGTTCTTGTATGTCTATAAGAGTAGGGAAGAGTAATAATGTCTATAATCATACCTCTTATTCATCTGCCATCGTAAATGCATTGCATCTTACCTCCATGTTGAAATACTTATGTTAGAGAAACTTTTGATGTTGAAGTCAATTTTGTGAATCACCTTTCATATTGAAAGTTCATGGTAGTCTTGTGGATATTAAATTGGTGCATCACCTCATTAGGTTAGGTTTATTTCATGTTCTCTCTATCTTTTTTCATTTTAACAAGTTAGTAGCATATGTGATGAGCTTGAAAATACATATCAAGAGAGCTAGCCCTTCAATCTAGAGGTTTACCCCTACTATAGACAACCCACAGGTTTAAGGGTAATCCCATTATTACACTCAATTTGGAGTAGGATTGAAATACCTCTCTAAGGGTGCAAAATTGAGTGACAATAGGTACCTATACAACATATTTAAATCCATGAAATATCCATAACCATGCTTGTAGATAACAGTTCTTTTTATGGTCAAGTGCCCTTCTCCACATTGAGAGGAATGAAATCCACCAAAAGGAAAAAAAGGAGGAAATAATTATTTTCAATGCCATTTTAACTTGTTTTATAGATGAGAGGTATTATGGAGGAGTTATGAGACATTATAATGATCTTTATGAGGCATTAAGGAGGACTACTTTATTTAAAATGACTTGAATGACCTCCTACACAATCTTTAGACCCTTTTTATACCCTCAAATGCAATTTTTGGGACTTTTGGTATGTTCATGACTTATTATGCCCTATAATAGTCCTTTTTGTCTCTTTATAGGCTCATGAATTCTTTATTAGGATCTTTTTCTTTGTTCATGACCTTGAAATGACATAATTATACCTTTAACAAGATATTTCATTATCCTCAATTGGAATGCTTCTAGGCATGGAATGAGTCCTAATAAGATTAATCAAGACCTTAAGGTACATATTTTACATTTAAAATCATGAAAATAGACTCTCAAAGAGGCTTAACACAAACCATAACACCAACATTGATTGTAAGACTCCTTCAATTAAACAAAAGTACAAGGAACCTTGATTATTCATGCATACCTTATCTTAAACTCACCTAATCATCATGAGATGTTTGCAAGAATAAGTACTCAACTGATCTCTAAAAGCAAAAAAAAAAACCTTTTTTGAATCCTAATTTCATAAACCAAACTTACAAAAAACTAGAAATAGTTTGTAAATCTACATCAGCTACATGCACATGTGTGGAAGAAAAGGGAGAATTTTACATTAGTATAATTTTTATAGGTGTATTATAAATATTAATTTAATAATGTAACTCAAGTGAAAGTTATTTAAGATAACTCATTATTTTATATGATTATGCAAGATTGGACATGGATATAAATATAAAGTATCATTAACACTGTGAATAAATTGATAGTTATGATCCTAGGTAGCAATGGATTTCTTAGCCTGAGCCACTAGGTAAATAATGTATGTCGAGAAGTATCATTTCCTTCATATTATAAATTTTTAATAGGTATTAGAAGGAAATTACATAGTGATTTTATAAACACACAATAGAAAAACTTATTTAGTTCAACAACATTTTTAGGACAATACAAATAATATTTAAGCTTCAAGATCACTAATAATTACAAAAATTAGGTTTTTTTTAAAATCTATCTGTTCTATTTTTGGTTTGTTGGCACCTCATTTCTTGTAAGACTTTAAATGGTTGTTATTTTATTTCTCTATATTTTACATTATTTTATCCTTTGGTTTTAGTTGTAAAAGGTTATGGAGGCCTTTCAAAACCATTTTTTTACCCTCTTAAAAAAACCAAAATTGGTAAAACATTTTTATCAAATGGAATAAGCATACACCACAAAAATTAAAAATGGTAAAACATTCTTATCAAGGATAATAAGCTTACACCACATGACCAAAAACATAAAGTATCAATATCTTATACTTTATTAAATATAACTTTGATATAGCATTAGAACATAACCCTTAAACATGAGGTTGAGGAAGTGTTAACATTGACAAGAAAAATGTATCTCTCATATTTTTTTGCATCTTCCACTACTCTTTTTCTTACCTTGAGATGTTATCTATTCTACTTTCAAAAAAAACATCTATAGAGAAACTAATTTACAGCCAAGAGAGTGAGTTTTATGAATCACTAAAAATTTAAGTAACCAATTGATTAAATTTCAATAGGCCCAAAAATTAAACAAGTAACTAACATATTTGATGGCATCAAAGTCTAGTGGATGAGCATTAAACAACCCAAGTACTCCAAAAAAAATCACTGTGAGATGTAGCATAGTTATAATGCATAGTGATGTGTAGCACAATTATAATTCATGGTGAGGTCTAGCATAGTTAAACCACATGATGAGGTGCAGAATAATTAAAACACACAATGAGGAATAGTGGGGTATAATTGCCTTAAATTGAGATCAATTTAAGATCATCTAAGTCAAATATTACTCCTCTTTTAAGATAGTGTCATCAATTAAATCCTTTGTGTCATTGACATCAATTACATCCTTCATGTTAATAACATCAATAAAATTTATTAAAATTATATGAATCATGTTTCACTTCAATGAAATAGTTTTTAATAACATGGATAGCCTTAATAATAATAAGAACCATTATATTTTCATACCTAATATTAACTTAGGTGTTATATGACCCTCGTTATTCTTTCCCAGGTAAAAAATGAGATGTTGATTGATATAATTAGAAAATATTTATATTCAAGTCACGATCATAAATTGGATTTAATCCTATCATAACACTCATCTTTATCATTACCAATATAAATTTCAAGTCCATTATCATGACACCATTTTAAAACATAATACCTTTCATAAGATATCTTGCTTTAAACACCCCTTACAATGTATTCACTCCTCCACTTTATCCATTCTACAAATAAAAGTTTATTCACCCCTTTTGTCATTAGCATAATAATTCATATGCCCAAATATTATATTAGTTTAAAAATATGAAACATCCATTATCAAGTGATGGACATGTATATAAGTGATTATAAATGCATTTATTGAGACCCCAAATTATTTATACAACTCTAAACTCTTAGTTAATACTTTCACATATATTTTTTCTCATATTACATGTCCATGCTAACAATTTAAAGTTTCTTTTATCATACTTATTTTTCTTATATTATTAGGTGATCATTTATAATGTATTATGATCATGTGATCATGTCTATTGTATTTGAAGAAGGTGAACATATAAACTCATTCTCAAAAGGAACCAAATTTGTAGAGGATAGAGTGTATCCAAGTAATATTAAATTACATTATAAATACATGTGAAGAGGTGT